>OX393555.1:48150888-48540888 GCA_947650365.1 Chamaelirium japonicum | reverse complement strand
ATCCGGATGTTATCATCTACACAGTCTGTCGCTACTCCATAGGCAAGCAGATTTATGTCGATGATGATCTTTAGAATGCTTGATAGTCCTACGGTTTCAACGATGTTTCTTTTTTGGATGAAGTACAGACCTTACAGCTCCACCACAGCTTCAATCCAAAGAAATAAACCACGGCTCAATCGAAATCTTCGTCGGAACAAGTTAGGGGGATAAAAGATGAAAGGTAATTTTGACTATTTGGCATTTATGATATTATATATATATATATATATATATATATATATATATATATATATATATATATATATATATATATATATATATATATATATATATATATTTAAAAAAAACTCTATTAACTATTATATATATATATATATATATATATATATATATATATATATATATATATATATTAAACTTTCATTTGAATAAGAGATGAAAGGTATTTTTGACATTTTGGCATTTATGAGTCCCCTTTAGGAGACTGGTGGAGCACACATTGGCTCTAGTTCCAACCTATCCAATGTGGCATAAGGAGCTCCCTAAAACAACCTTTTAGGAACTTCTAGTTAGAAGTTTGTTGGAGACGCTCTAAGTGGAGAGGAGTCGAACTCGAGGATGGGGGAGGCAGGCAGAGACGGATTTACAAATCTTAGGATTTGATTAAGAAATAATATCCCATCAAAATTGGGTTTTTTTTTTTTAAGGATAAAAGTAAACATCCATGCCCTGTTTTTTTTTTTTTTAGAGGAATCCCTCTCAGTGTATGAGGGGGGGTTCGGCCTAGACCCCTACCAGTTTATTAAAAGAAAGACCAGGAACAAGATACAAAAACCACTCAAAAGAGATTACACAAAATGTTATCTAGTTGCTGAAGTTTCTGCCCCTGCAAGGCAACCTTCCACTGAAGTAGTCTCTCTTTAGCCAGATTCTTGACAGCTTCCGAATCCGAACTCTTCTGTCTGAAAATTCTGCAATTACGCTCCATCCATATACTCCAGCACACAGCCATAACCACCAGATCCCAGCTGTGTCGGAGTCTCTTCTTAATGCGCTTCTCCCTCCAGACAGTCCATAAGGAGAACACTGAACCTGGCGCACCTTTAATCTTCAGGCCTCTCCTCAGGGGATCCCAAATACTCTGGACAAAAGGGCAATGCAGAAACAGGTGGTTCACCTCTTCACGTCCATGGCCGCAGAGGACACAGACAGCGTCGGTCACCTTTGGATTACCACGACGGAGCAAGTTAGACTTGGTCAGCAACTTCTTCTTAATCATCAGCCACATAAAAATCCGTATCTTAAGAGGCGCTCTGGTCTTCCACAAAGCTCGAGCCACAGGGCAAATCACCCCTCCCTTGTTAATGAAGTTATAGAAAGATTTCGTAGAAAAGGTGTTAGAGGGTGTCAGTATCCAGGTTGTCTCATCCTCAGCATCTTCCAAAGAAATAAGTTGTAGCAGGTCCAACAATTCTCGAACTTGAAATTGGAGAAAAATCGGAATGTCCCTACGGAATTTCAGATCCCAGATGGTTAAGGAGTTGGAAACTTGGCATTGAGATCGCACCGACGCTTTCTTGTCCCAAGCTAGCTCGTAAAGGTCTGGATACCAATCTTTGAGCTGACCCTCAACCAGCCACCTATCCTCCCAGAACAGAGTAGACTTGCCATTCCTCACACGCAGCATAGTCCCACATTTGTAGATCTGGCCTATCTTCTGGATACCCTTCCAAAATGGCGATATTTTCCTAGAGAGTCTACTCCTCACCTGTTACGGCCTGAATCTCTTGAAGTATCTCCCACGAATCACTGAGCTCCAGTGATCACCTTGATCATTTTGAAGACGCCACCACCATTTGCCCAGAAGTGCCCTGTTGTGGTCCGCTAGATTGATGACGCCCAGCCCTCCTTCTTTTTTAGACTTGCAGACCACACCCCACTTAGCCAGATGATAAGCTTTCACACTAGCGTCCGCCCCTTTCCACAGGAAGTTGCTTCTGATCGAGTCGATCTTGGCGATCACCCATTTAGGCATAAGGTAAAAAGAGAGATGATAGGACGGAATCATCGTGAGAACTGCATTGATAAGCGTCAAATGGCCTCCCAGCGAGAGGTGTCTGCCTTTCCACCCAGCTAGCCTGATATCCATTTTTTCAATCACTTTGAACCAGTCGCTTCTCTTAATTCTGTTGTCATTCAGAGGAAGACCGAGATATTTTGTGGGCAAAGAGTCTCTATGGCAATTCAGCACAGCAGCTAAGGAAGACGCAAGCTGCTCATCGATCCCAAAATGGAAAAGAGAGGTCTTCGAAAAATTCACCTTCAGCCCGGAAACCAGCTCTAGAGAGTAAAGAAGGATCTTAAGGAGGCTGATCTGTTCCTTCTTCGCCGCACAAAAAATAATTGTGTCATCCGCAAAATGGAGGTTCGCAGTTCTCCATCTGGGGTCCCCGACACCAGTAATCAGACCTCTATTCTCCACTCTTCTTAGCATGGCATCGAACACATCCATAGCGAGGATGAAGAGGAATGGCGAGAGAGGACAGCCCTGTTTGACTCCTCTACCGGTCTTAAATTGTTTGCCCGGATGACCAATCACTAAACACGCAATGGTGGAAGTGGAGAAGCAGTTCCAGATCCAGCAAATCCAGTTGTCCGAGAAGCCTTTAGCTCTGAGGGTGAGGGTGTTCAGAATGAAGCTCCAGTTCAGTCGGTCAAAAGCCTTCTCAAAGTCAATCTTCAAGATGATACATTCTTCTTTACGCTCCTTGATATGAAAAATGAGCTCTTGCGCCGTAGCTACACTATCTAAAATTAGCCTTCCCTTAATGAAAGCTGTTTGGTTCTTGTTGACAAGATCATTGATTTTGCTCGCCATACGGTTAGCTAGGATCTTCGCAATAATCTTATAGATGCAATTCGCAAGGCTGATAGGCCTGTAGTCATGGATGGTTTCAGCCCCCACCTTCTTAGGAATCAAAGTAATCCAGGCATAGTTTAAACTGTGCAGAGATATCTTGTGTTGGAAGAAATCGAAAAGAAGCTGGCAAAGATCATCTTTAATAACATCCCAGAACTTCTGATAGAACAGAATGGGAAGACCGTCCGGCCCTGGAGCTCCCTCCGCCTTCATGCCGAAGACTGCCTGTTTAAACTCATCGGTAGAGAAAGGTCTATCCAGGTCGTCCACGCTGTCTAGCTTGAGAAGATCTAATCCTTCCCAATCAACATCAGTCCGCTCAACTCCATTCCTCGCGAAGTACTTCTGGAAGTGGCGAGACACGCTATTAGAAATGTCTTCTTGAGACGTCTGAATATTGTTCCCGTCTCTCAAGGAAAGAATGGCGGTTCTGCGTTTGGTGTTATTCGCAATCTTATGGAAGTAAGCCGTGTTACTGTCCCCCAATTTAATCCACTTATCTCGAGAGCGCTGCTTCCACATCACCTTTTCTTTAATAAGAACCGCACTAAGGTCTTCTTTCCAATCTGAAAGCTGTTTCTTCTCAGCTCCCGAAAGAGGAGAAACTTCTTCTTTACCTTCGAGAAAGGCCATCTTAGACAGAAGATCCTTCTTCTGAGCCATTACATTACCAAACTTCTTGCGCTCCCACTCTTTGATTCTCAGCTTCAGAAATCTAGTCTTCGCATTCCAGTTCCTGGCGGAATTAGAATTGTCCCCTGTTCTAGCCCACCAGATTATGACCAGGTCTGGAAACTCAAGATCTTCGAGCCACATCGCCTCAAAGCGGAAAAGCTTACACTGTTTAAAATTATCCAAATGCGAATCAAGAAGAATAGGAGTGTGATCGGAGATGAAAGCTGTGAGAGCTTTCTGCGTCACCTTCGGATAATGGGAGTCAAAGTCGTCAGAAATAAGGAAACGGTCCAGTCTGGCGAAAATGGGCGAGTCTCTCTTGTTGTTCCAAGTAAATTTCCTGTTGTTAAGAGGCAGATCCAGAAGAGAGAGATCACGTACGACCTCAGAAAAATCTTGCATGTCTCGGCTCCTCCCCATGGCTCCACTCCGCTCGTAGGAGAATCGAGTGATGTTGAAGTCTCCCCCAATGACCCAGGGGCCCGAGAAATTCTGCCGGATGTCTCTAAGCTCACTCCAAAGGGCCGGCCGAAGCCCGTACTCATTTGGTCCGTAGACATTAGTCACAACACAGAGAACATTAGAAACAGAGGATTTCAAAACTACTGACAGACAGAAAACTCCTTTACGGACATCAATCAGACTGAATTCAAATTCGTGCCATCCTGTAAGTCGGCCACCCGCGGTACCGGAGGCATCTAACCATTCCCACTTCGTGATCTTGCCACCACCTAAAGAGCGCAAAAAACTCTGACTAGGGGTAGCACACTTCGTTTCCTGCAGGCACAAGACATCTAGGGAATGAACATTAACGTAGAGATTAACAGCTTTCCTCTTCTCAATAGAACCCAATCCTCTAATGTTCCAGGATAGAACTCTCATCGTAAAGGCAGAAACACACACCACAGAACAGACAGCTAAGAGAAAACATCAAACGGAGGGTGGGACCCTCTCCTTTTTCATTTCCCTTAATGTTTTAACAAACAACGCAGGATCGAAGCCCTTCTTCTCTACAGCTATCCCACATTCACCAGCTAACGCGACCACCGACTCCTGGTCCAAAAAGGAGAGAAGAGAGTGAAGCTCCACATCCGTGCTCTTCTCCACCATCTTCTTCAGATGCATCCCCAAAAAGTTCTGCTTACCCCTATGGTAAGTCTTATCGAAGGCCTTCAAAATTTGCCTCTGGCTCCGACGCACTGAGGTCTTCTGGGATGTCTCCAAGACTTCTGCAGTTTGTGAGGTTCTGTTTGGTTGGCTCTCAGGCAGCCCTCCATTGCCCTGCCAATCCACATTCTGAGAAATGTTAAAAGGCAAAACCGGGTCAGCAGGGAAATCAAACCTGTCTTCCTGCGGTTCCAGAATCTGTTTAAGATCTTGATCTAAGATATTAACGCTAGGAGTTGCTTCCCTGATCTGCTCCACATTGTCGGAAAGGGAGTCAAGCAGATCATCAGCTATGTTCTTACCGCGATCGCCAGCAGCCCCAGGATCAGATTCTTTAGCAAAATTAAAATTTAAATGACAACACCCCGCTTGTCCTTCATACACCGAGGAGAGAAACCCATTCCACCCATTGTTCTCTACAACAAGAGAATCAGCAGGGTTAAGGGTGTTACCTCCTTCCTCTGGCCTGTCTCGACTCGGTAGGATGTGGCTCGGAGATAGCTCGCCGATCTGTTCTCCTCTCCGAGCATCCATCTCGCGGAAGAAACGATCTCCTGAAGTCTCCGCCTCCGGCAAGGAACGGATCTGAAGTTCATAGTATCTATTCCCGAGCCTGCATGTGATAGAAGCTGGAATGTCACTGGGCCTGTGGGTGTTTATAGTCACTTCTGCCTCTCTGAGGTCTTCCGCCTCCTCCCAATCCCGAGCCAGACTGAGGACTTCCCCATAGTTCCTCAGGACACTCCGGATCGACTCTAGGCTCCATGCATGACAGGGAAGACCACCAATGAAGAGCTTAAGGTTCTGATAGACCCTAGACCCAACCGCCCTGTTGTCGACAGACCAGGGAAAGAACTTGACTGAGACATCCCCCAGGTTGAAGAAGCTCTGGTTCACAGCATTAGACAAGCTCGCCTTAGAGGGAAACTCCACCGGAAACTCATCTACTTCCAGCATCCTTGTTTTCCAAGGCCACTCCGCACCCCAGGCCCTGGAGAAACAACTGGACAGGGATGCTGGCGAGCCGACTCCCTGGACTACCTTACAGATGGCGCACCATCGAAGGTTGTAAAGAGAATCAAGGACCTCTTGGTCAAAATCGATAGTTTCACAAGATGAAGGATAGAGAGGGGGAGGGGACGGAGGGGGGTAGGACGAGGAGCCCCTAGCCATGCCACTCCTACGGGAAGGGCAATTTGCCAAACGGTGACCAATACCCCTACAACTGAAACAAACGATTCCGTTCCTACAGGAGGCTTGAAGGTGCCCTTTCTCTCTGCACCTGAAACAGAGCACCTCTCTGCTTCCCTTCTTAGAGAGATCCCCCACCTTCGACGGTCCCACAGGCTTTAATGGCGGCGCTTCGGTATGAACAAAAGAACGGATTCTGCGGGCCCAGGGATCCACTGTTGAAGGGACAGAATGGTAAGGATATGGAGGCGTATGTGGACTCCCAAAGGATCTGGTGACCTCAGCGTAAGAGGGTCGCCGCATCCCTCCAAAACGCCCGTCCAATCCCAGCGGATGCTTCGTAAAGGCGCGGGATCCTCCCACTTGATGAGGATCCCCTCCCTGGAAACGAGGAGGACGGCCATACCAAGGGGGTCTGGCAGCGAAATCAACCCTCCTCTGCCCTAGGTAGCCAGACTCATCCCTCTAGAGTTGCTTCGGACGACTGGTAGCACCCCCTCTAGGGTTCCTCATCTGCCAGCCATCCCACCAACTCCCTGACCTCGGATTCTGTAAACGAGCCGCTCCCGCTCGCCTCCCGGCCGCCGCCGCTCGGCTCCCAATCGCCTCTCCTCTTAGCCCTAGCATTTGATCCTTTAATTGAGTCACATCCATGCCCTGTTATAGATAGGGGTGGCAATCTTTGACCCGACCCACCAACCCGACCCGAAGTTAGCGGGTTAGGGTTTACCCTAAACGGGTTCGAGTCATAAACAGGTCGACCCGATTGACCCGTTTATTTAATGGGTCGGATTTGGGTTTGTACTTATAACCCGACTTGACCCGTTTACCAAATGGGTCGTGTCAACCCGAGCCGAGCCAACCTGAACCAACCCAACCCAACCCGGCCCAATCCGATCGGCCGTCTGACCCAACCTGACAGGTTTACATGGGTTCTGTTGACCCAACGCGAGCCAACCCGACCCGACTTGTTTAGTAAACAGGTTAAACGGGTCGGGTCGAGTCAACCCATTTATTAGGCGGGTCGGGTTTGGGTTTAAGTTTTTGGCCCGTTTATTAAACGGGTCAGGTTCGGGTTGGTTGTTTTGCCCTTATACCTCTGTCTCAACCTGATAAGACCCATTGCCTCCCCTAGTTATAGATGAGAATGATTTTGATCCAACCACTTTAAAGAGGTTGAACATCCTTTGCTTTTTTTTTTTTTTTTTTGAGAAATCCCTCTCTAATTGGTCCATTTTAAAGGCTTTTGATCATTTCACCATGATTAAAAGCATGAAATGACAAGCATGCCCTTGAAAAGGACCAATGAGAGAGCAAAGGATGTTCCAACCTCTTTAAAAGAGGTTGTAACAAAACCGTTCTCGTTATAGACATAGCATATGTATGAGAATGAGTTCCTTTTCATAAGACTTCCAATTCGGAGGAAATAACACAGCGAAAAGGAAAAAAAAGAAAACCAAAATAGAATCTACTAATGGGACTGATAAGATGCAGCAATGGGGTAGGGACAATGGTGAAAGGCACATATAATTAATGTGTTGTCTATTATAATTTCATAATGGGTGAGCCTTTTTTTTTTTTTTGATATTCTTATGCAAAAGGGAGGTCATAAACGGACCTCCAGGAGGCGCCACATGTCGGTGCAGCAAAAGACGACCATATCAAGTCGAAGAAGACAACTGCTCACCGGCGGAAAATAAGAGCACAACCCATGTAGAGCCACCAGTGGCAAGGGGGAAGGAGATAAAAAATCTTAAAAAAATCGCATACTGGCGGAGGAAACCCGGGATCTACACCCATATAGTACAAAACAAAACCAAAAGAAAAACCCAAAAGAAGAGGACCATCACCACCAAATCCATCCCTCTGCCGGCTGAAGTGGTGGAATCGAAGACGAGCCGCCCAACCACAACAGAAACTGTCGCCTCTATTGCACTGCCAGGCACCATCACCGTCCAACGGTGGCGAACTGAAAACCCACCAGCGGAACATCATCGCCGGAGCTAGATTCGACCTCCCTGCCGCACCCGGTTGAAGATTCGGCCCCAGAGTTGAGCTGAGGACGACACCCGACCCGGGGGAACATGCCGCCTTGACACCGTCGAGCCGAACACAAAAAATCCGGCATCAGGAGAAACCCTATCTACAAAGGGGATGAAGGGGGGCAGATCGCACCCCTACCGAAGCTCGGATCCAAGATCCGACCTCCCCGAAACCGCCGGTAGCCTTGTGGCCCCGATTTTTGCACTTATTCGAACTCTTGACCAAGACCATGGATTGTGCTTGTGTATGTCTTACCAACTGAGCTATCTGTTGGAGACTACATATGCCTAGAACCAAGCAATTGCTATCAATAATCATTCACATTAAACTAGAGGGTAAATAGCTGAAATTAAATATAAGAAATAAAGATGAACTCAACATAAAATAGGCAAAATTAATGTGATATTCTTCTAAAAAAAACAGAAAACTAATGTGACATGGCTCCCATGAAGCTCTCAAGAAACAGTTCTCAGCTCTTTACATGAAAGCTTTATTATCATCAAATCAATTTGTAACCTTAGGATTTAAGAACCCTTTAGGGAGAAAAAGAAGAAACAGATGGGTGCATGCAAAACTATTCACAACCATTACACCTCTCCAACTCCTATAAATACAACCACAAAATCATCCCACCACCCCACACCCAACCCAAGAACACCAAAAGCACATCCAGAATGATCATGACCAAGGTACCAACGGCACGGATGGCCCTGATACTGGTCATCACTGTGATGGCCGGGATGACGAGAGTCTCATGCACCGCAGTATCGCAAAAGGACTTGTCCCTCCTCCCCATACCTGACACATTCGACCCAAAAATCAAACAGTGCTGGGACTCGATACAGGGGATTGAGGGCTGCCTACTCGACCTTCTGTCTTCCTTCGCCACCCTGAGGATCAAACTTGACCCCAAGTGCTGCAAGGCAATCGAGGAGATCGGAGACAACTGCTTCAAGACCATCTTCGGCGCTTTCCCCTTCGCCTCGTTCTTCCCTCCCTTGCTCGAGTCTTTTTGCAGTGCGATCCCCCAGAAGACACCCCCGCCTGCGCTCGTACCGCCTCCTGCTGACCGATAGATTTATTTGATATAGAAGGAAATGGAGCTTTTCCTTGGTTTGATGAGAATTAAGGCATAAGATGGATGTCATTAGTAGAAGGGATACGTGTAGCAGTACGTGCTTTTGCATGTTTTGTCCACATAGGTGGCACTCAGAAAATAAACTTTTCTTGAATATTTGAATTTCGAATTGTTATTGCGCCCATGAAATTACTCAGTACCCCCGACTTAAAATTTAATAAATTTCACATTTGTCCCCTGAGTAATTTGTTTTTTCTGTGCGCTGGATTTCTAAGTGCCCCCAACTGGTTGCCACCATCGGAGCTCGTGGAACCCTTCTCCACCTCTTCCTTCCAATTTGTCCTTCATTCTTCTCCTAAATTCTTCCTCAATTTGGTTGTTTTCTGGGATTGAGGAGGTTGATGATGCCACGTGTTCCTTCTATAATATGTACACACATTAGAATTATTAAAAAATGAAATTCCACTAAAAGGGGGTTTCCATTTCTAGGGAAAAACAAACATCCAAGCTCTGTTATGGAAAGAACATAGGAATGGATTCCTTTCCTGGGAATTCTAATTATGAGGAAAATAACAAAAACTAAAGGACCCAGCAAAGAAAACTAAAAAAGAATATATTGAAAATAAAGGAAAACCAAGTTTGAATTTACAACAAATTTTTTTCTTCAGAAATTTCTATCTATGCATGAGCGGGGGGGTTCGGCTTAGACCCCTACCTCTTTATTATAAAGAAAGAAAAGACAGTTACAAAAGAAAAAGAAAAAAACAAAGGCGAGAAAGGCCCCCAGACCCTAGGACCCAAGCTCAAAACAAAGAATACAACACAGTCTCAAAATTTGCACATCTCTCTCCTTGGAGGACGACCTTCCAAGTCTTCAGGCACACCTCAATCTTACTAAGGACTAGGTCCATGGGGTCCTGTGAGTCGTTGAAAATCCAGTGGTTACATTCCTTCCAAAGTACCCAACAAACCAGAATCACAATGATGTCCCAAGTCGGACTCCCGCATTGCCCTCGGGACTCGCTTCTTCCTACACTTCATCCACAATGATTGCAAATCTACTACAAACTTCAAAAAACACCCCTAAATAATAGACCTTATTTCATATTAGCCCCTTAACTTTTTTTTTTTTGGTTGAACAATTTGATCTCTGAACTATGTAATGTGTGAATTTAGCGCCCTCCATCAACTATCAACTTTTTTTTTAAATTCCCTTGTCCTAGCAAGCATAAATTAAATATTTAAAAAATCATTTGTGTCTTGTTGAAAATGTCAAAAATAATTTGTGCCTTATTTGAAATTAATAAGGATATTTTTAGGATAAAAATTGATGAAGGGGGCTAAATACACATAGATCATAATTAAGGGTTCAGATTGTTCAGAAAAGAAGTTGAGGTTCCAATAAAAATGAGGAGTATAGTTCAGGGGAGTTTTTTTGTAATTATGACTAAAAACGACATCACCCAATTGTAGTTTTTTATTTTGTTTTGAGAACTCCTAGCCTTCTGGGTACATGATTTCACTAATAGGATTGGGAGTTCGACTCCTCTCCACTAAGAGACGGTTTGCTAATTGTGGGGAGCCGACCGATGCACTCAACCCAAAAAGGAGAACATCATCCATCCAAGCATTTTTTGGGAATAAGTCCATCTAGGGCTGGCAATGGGTCGTGTTCGTGTTGTATCTAGTTTAGGGTCGTGTCCAGAGTCCCTAAATCCATACCAGACCCGTTTAACAAATCATGTCTAGAGCCTAAACTCATACCCGACCCGTTTATAAACAAGTCTACCCGCTTACAAATCCATTCTTTGGGGTTTTTTATTTTATATTTCGCTGTAACTCTCCATCCGTGGGTGTCGTGATCACAGTCGCTATAGCACCCAATGCAGATCAATGAACCGCATTGAAATCGGACGGCAAGCAAACTATCTAAGTGACACTATAATCGAATGCCGGATAGACCTAACTCGACCCGACATGACACGACCCATTGAATTTTAAACATGTCTTAAACGAGTCGGAGACAAAACCCGGACCTGACTCATTTACAAATCAGGTTAGTCGTGTCGACCTATTTACGACCCGAGCCTGTTTAACCCAGACCCGCTAATTCCATGTCAAGTCGTGTCGAGTCCAAAATTGCCAGCCCTAAGTCCATGAGATGGCTCCGAGTGGAGGACCACTCCAATCTTGTGGTCCCCACCGCCAAATGTCAACCAATTCTTCTTTTTTTTTTTTTTTCTCTCTATGAGAAGCATATGATTTTTTAAAAATAGTCTTTGATAACTTTAAATAAAGAGTCGTTGGGGTCTCAACAAATTTAAAAAAATTCATTCAAAATCTAATAAAAAACATAAAAAATAGGATAAAATAGCAAGCCATTTCGTAAAATCTTTTCATAATAAGTCCTACACCTTCTCCATACCAACTCCCTCTCCCCTCCTGCTTCGAATAGATTCTCATCCGTTGTCTCCAATCTCCTTGTAACCTTAGTTTAACCAAGAAGAATGACACAAGACTAGGGATGTCAATGGGTCGGGTCGTGTCGGGTTCGTGTCATGTCTAGTCTCGGGTCTTGTCCAAAACCCCTAGACCCAGATACAACCCGTTTAACTAATCGTGTCTAGATCGATCCTAAATCCGTACGCGACCCACTAATGAACGGGTAGACCCGATAAGACCCGTTTACCACACGGGTCTATTCAGTTGACCCGATCCAATCCAATCCGACTCGACCTAATCGGACACCGATCGACCCGCTGGTACTATATATTACAGTATTGGATTGCGGGTAGACCCGACACGACCCGTTGAATTTTAAACGGGTCTTCCCGGGTCTACTGTGTCCAGACCCTAAACCCGGACCCGACCCGTTTATTAAACGGGTCTATCGTGTTGACCCGTTTACGACCCAAACCCATTAACCTTGACCCAGACCCGCTAACTTCGTGTTGGGTCTGCTGTGTCGGGTCCAAAATTGTCAGCCCTACACAAGACATGTTAATTAATTGGTACATCCAAGAGAACAAACTACTAATAATGGTGTAGCTTAATGTCAATATGGACGTCAAGCAAGGTACATAAACCTATGACCACTATCATAATTACAAGACCTATGATTCCGCTAGGAATGATAGCTCCATGCACAAATCGAAGGAAGGTGCCAATAGGGAATCAACAGGCAGGATAAGGTAATTTCCTATTTTTAATCCATTAGCATCCTCTTTCGCTCATTCCAAGTGCAAATTTTAATTTGAAGTTCTAAAATTATGCTTAGATCGAAAATGCAGAGGTATAAAAGTCGCTTTACAAAACAGATGCATTCCATTTCGAGCATTGTTGGCACGAGCTTCGGCATCGACCTAAGTGTTAAGGAGGGCCGACAAAAGAAGTCGATGAAGAAGTCTAAAAGATCTTATTCAGCCTCACCTTTGACTCCTTCTCCTTCTACTTCAGACATGATGCTCGAGTCCTTCTGCAGCGCCATCCCCCAGAAGACGGCCCCGCCTGCACTCGTGCCTCCGCCTACTGACCGATAGATTTATTTGAATAGAAGGAAGTTGAGTTTTCCTTGGTTTTATGAGAATTGAGGTATAAGCGTAGTAATGGATGTCATTTAGTAAAAGGGATGCGTGTAGCAGTACTACAGTAAAATCACTATAGCAAACTGTGAAAGGATCTTATGATTATTTTTGGTATTTTAAAAAAAAACACGTCATCCAAAACATTTAGAAAATGTCGTCTTATGTGCAAACCACATGGAAGATTATTTGGATGAAAAGTTACAATTGTCTTTTTCAAAACCCACCTCATCAAAAACGGTTACCGGTGATAAGACATCTTCTACGCGCAAATTGTTCAAGAGGATTATCCTGAACAAACATTGATTCCGTTGACATAAATTTAGTTGAAACAATTAGATGATGGATGATACAATTTGTATCGGATCTATACTTCTTTTTTAATTTTTTTAAAGAAAATAAAAGTAAACATTATACCTTGTTCTAAACGGAACATAGATATGGACAGGAATATACTTAGGTGCGATCTACAGTCTGCAGGAGTGGTGCATCGAACGGTTATGGACTGCAGACTGCACGGACTGCAGACCGCACCTAAGCATTCCTCTATAAATGGATTTCTTTGGGATTTTCAATTCCAAGAAAAATAAGTTAAATAACACATCATAAAAGGACAGAAGAAAGAGAACAAAAATAGCATCCACTGAAAGGTGAGTAAAACTAAGACGGAATCTTCGAGAATCCTAATCTCCGTTATTTAAGCGATTCATCGGGCCGATAAGATGCAGCCGTGGGGTAGAGATCGGCATTCCTTGTTCGGGCCCACAATGGATTTCAGCACGAGATTAACCGATAGAAGCCTCGTCAAAGCGAAAACCGACCTCACCGCGCCACCCTACGTGCTCCCCATCTCCAACTTCGACCACCTCTCCGGCCGCTTTCCGGTCACCGTCTTCTACGCCTACGGCAAGCCGCCGGCCGGAGACTTCTCCTTGGTGGTGGCCGCCATCAAAGCCTCCGTCTCGGAGATCCTCGCTTTCTTCCCCCCTTTCGCCGGAAGGATAGTGCAGAACCCCGAGAGCAGCGAGGTGGAGATCCTTTGTAACAACGAAGGAGTCGAGCTTACCGTCGCCATGGCCGACATCTCGTTGGCAAGCCTTGATCTTTATCATGTCGACAGCTCCGTAAAGAACATCATGCTCCCCTTCGATCTGGACGTCCCGCTGCGGTTGCAGGTCACCGGCCACGCATGCGGCGGCTTCTCCATTGCTTGGACCTTCGACCACCTGCTAGCTGACGGAGCCGCCTTCTTCAAGTTCTTGGCGTCTTGGTCTGAAATCGCCCGGACGAAGAGGATCTCCACGGTCCCGTGCCACGACGGCTCGCTGCTCCGCCCGCGCTCGCCGCCCACCTACGGCCCTTCGCTCGACCGAGTCTTCAGCGCATGCACCCTGGATGACGTCCTCGCGTGCCCGCGGAGAGGCTTCGTCATGCGCTTGTACTTCGTCGAAGGGACGTGTGTGGAGCGGCTGCGGGCGGTGGCGAGCGAAGGAGGGGGGAGGAGGACAAGGACGGAGGCGCTGTCGGCGTACATCTGGAAGATCCTGGCGAGATCCATCGGCGATGCCGCCGCCGGTTGCAAGATGGGGTGGCTGGTGGACGGGCGGAGGAGGGTTGCGGGGGACCCTGAGACCATGGCCGGCTACGTGGGGAACCTGTGCTCAATGGCGGTCGGCGAAGCGAGCACTCGGGAGCTGGAGGAAGGGTCCCTCTCCCACGTGGCCGGGGTGGCATCGCGCGCGATTCGGGAGGTGAACGGAGCTCACTTCATGGAGCTGGCCGACTGGATCGAGGGGCACCGGCCGGGGATGGTGCTGCCGAGGATCCTGCTGGGGGTCGGTGGGCCGGCGGTGGTGGTGTCGTCGTGCCACACGATGCCGGTGATGTCGACGGACTTCGGGTTCGGGCCTCCGCTGGTCGCGACGTTCTACACGACGCTGGAGGGGTTGGGTGCGGGGTATGTGAGCTTCTTTTCCAGCGGGAAGGGGGATGGCTCGTGGCTCGTGTACGCGTTTGTGTGGCCGGAGCTCGCGGCCGAGCTGGACTCGGATCCGGGTCGTGTCTTCCAGCCCATAACACCGGCTCATCTTGGACTGTAAAATGCAAGGGTGACAGGTGACTTAGTGACAGGTCCCTTTTAACATTTCTAGTTTGCAACAAGGACAGACATGCCATGTCTCGGCTTTGCACTGGGGCCCTTTCAAATGACCAAATTGTCATTCCATGACCCTTCTGCCAATAAACCCGGGCAACCAGTTTCACAGCACAGCAAAAAATATTTCAAAATTGTAAACTCTAACCCTAAGTCAGTACTGTAGCAACTACATGCAGTAACTACTACGGTAATACCTAAACCCTAACCCTAAATCCCAAACCATAATTCCTAGATCATAAACACAAAATTATAAACACTAAATCCTAATAAATAATATAGGATTAGATTAGTCATTTATCATTTACTTTGATTAACAATTAACACTATTAGGACTTTTTAATTTTTTTTGGTGGACCGACTAGGTAGTCAGAAGACGACACCAGACAAAGGGCTCAAAGAGGTCCGGAGATCGAAATGGAGGGAGGTAACGGTTGCAATTTATTGATCCCATAATCCCGTGAACATGATATCAACGGCTAGGATTCACGCGCTCAAACAAGGCTCGACAACCTTGAGGGAAAATTCGCTCCATGGTGCCCATACCGAGAGTCAAGCAAAGAACCTCTCCAGTATGGGAGAGAAGATCGAAGTACCACAAGGCCAAGAGCCCGTTGGTACACTACCCAAAATTGATTTTAATCAATCTTTATTGGGAGACTTAGCCTTAAGTCCTTTTAGCAGATGCTACAGTAGCTAAAGAACTAGCAATGTTTCAATATTGTCCCAAGTCCCTCCCGAACACTGCGTGCTACAACAATTCCCTCATCCTTATTTACCCCCTCACATGCTCTAGAAAGAGTATCCATTCGTCTTTAGAAAGAGTATCCATTCGCTGGTTGATACTGTGCATGTAGGGGTTGCTACAGTGATTTCACTATAACTGCTACAGTGATTTCACTGTAGCTGTTAGCAGGAGTATCAATTTAGGGAATTGTCTGTTGCTACAGTGATTTCACTGTAGCAATAGTATCAATTAGCCGAATGGATACTATGTCTAAAACGAATGGATACTCTTGCTACAGTGAAATCATTGTAGCAATCGGAACATGCACAGTGTCACCCGGTGAATAGATACTCTTGTTAATGACGAATGGATACTCTTTTCGGAGACGAAATGTATACTTTTGCTACAATGTTTTCGCTGTAGTAGCTACAATAAATCACTGTAGCAATCCCTACATGTATAGTGTTAATCGGCGAATGGATACTTATACCAAAGACGAATTGATACTCTTACTGGAAACGAATGGATACTCTTGCTGGAGAGGGAGTTTTGTAATTTAAAAGGTAAAAAAAAAGTCAACATTTTTTGTTAAGGACTTACTATACAAACATGTCCTTCGGGAGGGACTTTAGCTAATATCCTAACAATTTGTATCATTTAGCTTTAAATAAAGACCTGTGGAGGGATTCAGGACTAATTAACCCATCTTTATTTAACACAAGTAGTATACTTTAGTTGCCTTAACACTATATTCGAACTGTTAAGGACCTAACACCTGTTACCCCTAATTGTCATGCTCTACTAACCAAGTTAAAAGCCTCTCTGCCTCTCTAGTCGCTCTCATTCGTCTGTAATTTTAATCCTTGTTTATCAACTCTGGTGGCCTCTTACTCTCTGGTCCAACAAGCAACTTGATGGAAACAGAATCTTCAGTCGAGATCTTCTCCAGTCAATCGACCCTGATAGGTGGGCCCATGCACATCACAGCCGCACGATAACAGACGAAAGTGAATCATACTCCAGCCGACTGCATGCAACTATGATGCACGCCAAGCCCACCGATTCGAGGAAATCGGACCTCCCGAATCTATGGGAGAATATATGAACCATGGGAAACAATTAATGGTTCAATGCTTACTCGAGCTCTTTGTTGGACTTTAATCTAGCCCATCTTCCAAGGAGCAATGCTATTATACCGAAAGTCTTACCAAAAGAGTCTTACCAAATGACTTGGAACCCATTCACAGCGCACCTTTTTGGCTCCTAACAAAAAAAAAAGTGCTGGCTGCCGCTCAGGAAAGGATGTGATCACTTGTCTGGTTTGGAAAAAATGGACGGTTGTGATTATGCCATGTCATTTGGTAAGAGTTTCTCCCATCCAAGTTGTATTTTCATTTATTAGTCATTCATATATGGTTCATCTCGATATGTTAGTGTTTTGACTGCATTTATTGCTTTGAGAATTCAAGTGCATCTATTAGCATAGTTTGCATTGAAAACATGCCTCTTCGTGAGAGGTGAAGGTCGGGGACCGACGCGCTACGACCGACCTAACAAAAGCTACATGCTTCGATCATCTTGGTGGAAGGCCCCACGCAAGACTCTCTTGTAGATTAAAAATTATGTCTTGTGTTATATTCTCTCCTCACCTCGATAAGCAATTAGATGGATTTATAGAAAGTGATTAATATCGGGTGGTTCTCTCTATGGTAGCGTTCATGTGCAGAGATAAATCATAGAAGGATCGTACGAACAATAAAGTAGAGCACACACAATGTTTTTTTTTCGAATAAAACCTTCGTGGAAAAAGCCTCACCGACTTGGTCGGATGGTGAAAGCTATCCACTAAGCTTTAAAGGTTTAGGTACAGAGAACGAACAATATCTCGCAAGTCTTCTTAGGAGTTCACCTCCATACTACACAAATTCTGAAACTTTTGACATGTGTGCTTGAGCTCCCTACCGATGGCTACCTTTCACTCGATCCCAATTGAGTGCTCTAGGATGCTTACCCCCGCCACTCCGCCAACTCCCACTTAAGAAGGAAAACACCCCAACATCTACCTTAACTAAGGTTGATCATGCTCAAAGGTGAATCGTACCCAACTGTGAATACTATAACCTTATACTTCGTCGATTTTCCCAATTGACATACCTCAAATGAATTACTTTGGTTCGTCTGAAAACCGTATAAGAGGAATTAGGCTAAAACTAGTTTTGGACTAGACATTGGTTATATTTATCTATAATCAGGTTATAGATAAGATAAAACTAGCTTTGAGCCAAATTAGTTTTTGGTATTCCAAAATCAAAACCTGATATTTCAAAATTGCTACCAAACACATCCTAAGTTTTTTTCTCTTTTCAATAGTACTTGGGAAGCTAAGGACATTTTTTTCTTGCGCCACGAAGTCTAAAATCCCAATAGACCTTTTGTGTATTCGAAACTACTGTGGGGGAGGATTTCGGCCGTCGTACGTGACCCTCCTCCAACAGTCGATTGAAGGTTTGACCTTTCGGGATGTGGCGCGCTTCGAAGCGCTGAGTTGTGACTTGCTGGGCTGTCACACAAGCACTATAGAGTATAAAGGTAGTAGAAGAGATGACACAGGATGTGGTGACGAAGGTCAGCCGAAGCCTATGCCTCCGTGCGGTAAGACGCAACCTTTGAATGCACTATCTCCGAGTAAACAGTAGCGCTACTCTCAACAGGCCGAGGAGTGCTTCTTATAAGACGACAGAGGGTGGAGAGGAAATCTGAAAACCAGAAATCTCGGGGAGCTCTGGAAAGCAGAAAGTGGGATTATGGTTTTGATTTTTCGATCTGGAATCATTTACAGGGTTTGCTATTTATAAGGGCTTAGTTTATCTGGAGAATATTCCAGGAATATTCTCAGGAATATCCGGGGTTTGGTAAATACCCGGGGGGATTTACCTGACCCCAAATAGTGCAAGTGGGCCCTAGGTAGGGCTGCGGGTCCCACTGTCGTACCCATGGGCCCTAGGTAGGGCTGTGGGTCCCACTATTGGACTCGTGGGTCCAGGTAGGGCTGTGGGTCCTACTATTGGACTTGTGGGCCCCAAGCAGGGCTACGGGTCCCACCGTTGGACTCGTGGGCACTAGGACGGGCTGCGGGTCCCACCTTTGGACTCATGGACCCCAGGCAGGGCTGTGGGTCCCACTGTTGGGCGTTAGCCAGATTTTGCACCCATAGTTACCCCCTCCCAGCTAGATAGGTGTTAACCTAGCTGGCTGGGATTTTTTGGTGCAAGGCCGATCGCTCGTCTGCCGACCCTCTATCCGGGGTTAGCTGTTGTCTGTCTACCGACCCGCTACCCGAGGTCGACCATCATCTGTCTACCAACCCATTGCACGGGGCCGACCTTCGTCTGCCTGCCAACCATCTATCCGCAGCCGACTATTGTGCATCTGCCGACCCGTTACGCGGGGCCGACAATCATGTGCCTGCCGACCCGTTGCACAGGGCCGACCGTTGTGTGTCTGCCGACCCATTGCGCGGGGCCGACCGTTGTTTGCCTATCGATCCCCTGTCCGAGGTTGACTGCTGTCTGTCTGCCGACCCCCTGTCCGGGGCCAACCGTCATGTGCCAGCCGACCCGTTGCACGGGGTCGACCGTTGTGTGTCTGCCGACCCGTTGCGCGGGGCCGACTGTTGTCTGCCGATCGATTCCCTGTCCGGGGTCGACTGCTATCTGTCTGCCGACCCCCTGTCTGTCGATCCCCTGTCCGGGGCCGACCGTCGTATGTCTGCTGACCCGTTGCGCGAGGCTGACCGTCACGCCCGCCGACCCCCTGCCAGGGGTCAGTCGGGTGTGCGTCTGCCGACAGTACGTATACCCCCGCCCAATCAGCTAGGTCGTAACCTAGTTGGTTGGGATGCCATGATGCGAACGGGTCGGCACCTAGCCGGCAGGGGTCGGGGGTTCGATGCCGGTAGAGGGTCGGAGTCATATTGAGGGGACCCCGTAGGGCCAGGGTAGGAGAAAACTGCCCAAGGGGGGTCGAATGCAAACAAAGGGGAATGAGGGGTTGGTTGCAAAATGAAAAAGGTTGGGGGGGTTGATTGCAAATATAGGAAAAAAATGGTGGAAAATTATGAGCCGGAGCTACGTATGACGAGACATAGTGATTGCATCTGGGATCGAAATCCATCGATTTCAGAGCCAGTGCGATCGTCGTATGACCCTCTACAAGGACATCTAGAGTTGAGGGGAGAATGAAGCCGATGAGCCCATCATTGCGCTATGTGAAAATAGGATAAAACACAAGTTAAAACTCAAATGACGGAGAAAAGGGTGTGAAATCGCGACCCGGAGCCATTTACGACGAGAGATACCGTGCGTATCCGGACCGGGAATTTGTCGATGTCAGATCCTGGGCGATCGTCACATGGCCGTCTACAAGGGCATTTAGAGTTGAGGGGAGAATGAAGCCGATGAGCCCATCATTGCGCGATGTGAAAACATGATAAAACACAAGTTAAAACTTGATAATTTATTCGGACCGGGGCACCCTTCGCTCGGTTAGCCGTAGGGGTGAAGGGAAGGGGGGTCCCTTATGGGTGCTTGTTCCCCTCAGGGTGGGGAGATTGGGCATGTAGCGCACCCGCCAAGGGGGAGCTGGGGGCGGCCTTAGTTGAAGGGGCAATGGGGCAAGGGGGGGGGGGGGGGGGGTTTGGCTGGTCGGTTTTGGTGTCATCGCCAAAACCGACCAGCCTGGTCGGTTTCAAGGTGATGTTCTGGTCGGGTGGAGGGGGTGGGGGCTGGTCGGTTAGAGTGGTAGGCTGGTCAGGTGGGGAGGGTGGTCGGGTGGGGACTTTAGTGCTGGTATGAATCCCATCCTCTCACTCTCTCTCATCCTGTCACTCTGTCTCTCATCCTCTCTCACTCTGTTACTCTCTCACATGCTCACCCTCTCACTCGTCATCACTGAAGCACCAAACCCATTAGAACTGAAACAGAGGAGGGTCGGTTGGGAGGGTTTGAGGAGGGGAGAGAATAGGGCTGGTCGGGTGATGGGGGTGGTCGGGTTTGAGGAGGAGAGAGAGTGGGGTGGTCGGGTGATGGGGGTGGTGGTCGGGTTGAGAAGGAGAGAGAGTGTGGTCGGGTTGAGGAGGAGAGAGAGTGTGGTCAGGTTGGCATGGGGGTGGTGGGCTATTTCTTTTTTCATTACAGGTGGGTCTTGAACAATGTTAAGAGTTCCACCTTCTTCTACCTTAAGGGCATATCTGCGCTGAGGCCAATTGAGTGTCTACCCGATTCTGACGAGACTTTTATGGAAGGTCCCTTCTCGGTATCGGGGAAATGGTCGTCGCTGGCTGTGCCAGAGTTAATGCGATACGAGGTATCGGAGGAGGTAAAGAGTTACCAACCGGGTGGAAAATTTGGTTGGTTGTCGCGACGTGCAGCGGCGATCGACAATATCTTCTTGGACCTGATGTGTGGTAGTAGGTTATGGAAACAGTTTCGCTTCTGCCCTGTACACTTTGGAACGAAGAACCTGCTGCATCGTCTCTCGACTCGTTATGAAGATAACGAGACCGTGTATTCCGATTATGGGAACGACGAGTGGAATCGGAAGTGGGTGAATATTGTTGGGCCTTATCTGGTGGAGAAACCAAGGAAGTTGATCATTGAGCCCAAGATGTGTGGGCGTAAAAAGGTGGTCAAGGGTGGAGATAAGGCAATTCCTGCCACTGTCCCTTTGCATTCATCATCTCAGCATTCTCTTTCAGTGGGGGATACTTCTAGTGCCAGCAACAACGAAGATGAAGATGAAGAGTAGGAGGAGGAGCAGCAGCAGGAGGAGGGCGGCGAGCAGAGCCGCGTGGAGATCCTAGTTCCTCCTTCGATAGAGTTACCCCACGGTCGTGGCAAGGGAAGAATGTCGCCTGGCATGGTGGCCTTCGCTTGCCGATTGGAGAAGGAGCGAGAGGATGAGAGGCACCAGGTACCTTTCGAACCTGGTTATGATTTTGGCCCTTTGATGACAGGGTCCAAAGGCAAAGGGAGATGGTCTCCGAGTTCAAAGTCGCGTCCGAAAACAGCGTCTGGGCTTGCCCTGGAGTTGGAGGCTTGCTTCTCATGTTGGCTTGGTGGCTGCTTCTGAGGCACGTCTCCAAGCGGTGAGGGACCGACGGAAGAGGGGAAAGTCTGCCACTGCTACTGAAATGCACTCCCTGCCGGAGTCTATTGTGGAGCCTGCAACAGAGAAGGAGAATTGGGGTTCAGCGCAACCTACATCAGGGTGGGCTGAGTGAAACTCGATGCAGCCTGCAGTAGGGGAGGCCGATTGGAGTGTGGCGCCGCCTATCCTTACTACTCCGAGCATCATCATGACGACAGGACAGGTGACGACGTTACCCCCTCCCCTAAGGAAGGGTGAGAAGAAAGCTAGAAGGGAGAGGATGTCTGAGGAGCGTGAAGCGGCAGCAGCCGGCGAGAGGCTGCTCGAAGGTTTAGATTCTGGAGACTATCTTGGGATGGCTCGACACGCAGCAGATGCATTTAACGTCCCTCCTGATGTTTCCTTCGATCACTGCTTGCGGATGGTAAGTTGATATTCATGTTACTTGGTTTTAGTTTAACGTCTTAAGAGTTGACATATTTCCTTTGTTCATAGATGGGTGCAGCAATTCAGGTTGCTCTCCAAGGCTTTCGTCTCGAATGGAAGGATGAACGGGAGGGATTCAAAGCAACGATATTCGAGCTCAGGGCCGAGCTGGAGGAGGCGAGGAGAGAGGTTTCGGAGTCTGGCAAGGCATGTGACCAAGCCTTGGAGAGGCTCTCTGATTGTTGCGCTGAGTTGGAGGCCTTTAAAGCTGAGATGCGGGTCTGCATAAGCGATGTTCAGTCTCTGAGGCACCTGGACAGGGAGCAGAAGAGGGTCATCAAGGAGCTCCGATCTGAGATTGCAGGCATGCAGAAGACGCTCGACGAGGCGCTGGCACTGGTCGACTCGGGCGCTTAAAGAGGTGCTGGCGCTAGCCATCTTTTGTGACGAGATGTCGGCGCTGGCCGACAGGTTGATGAATGTTTCGGAGGTTGTGCCGAAGGCTTGCAGGGATCTTATTGACTTGTATTCTACTGTTATCTTCTCTGTCTGTGCTGTGTGTTTGTCTTTTATTTTGATAATAAAGAACATCTTCGATTGATGACGATGAGCGTTCATAGTTCTTAGCATGATACTTTTGTATTGCTCAGACTTAGGCGGAGTGTCTTCTCGGTCGAGCCTTTGTCTCTGGAACGTAGCTCTATATCGTTGTAGGTTAGCCGGCAGTGTTGTAAGGTGAGCCGAACTAACTACGGCGAGGCACTAGTACATGTGTGTTTACGTGGCAACGGAAGCATGTGCGATGCCAATGATTCGGAGTACTCAGCGTAGCGCCCTTGTATCAGTTGGACTTAGACGTAATGCCGTGTTAGTCGAACCTATGTATCGGGACATATAGCTTTGTACCGTTGCAAGTTAGTCGGTCGTGTCGCAACGCGAACCGGACTAACTGTGGCGAGGCACTAGTGCATGTGTCCTTACGTGACAACGGGAGCACGTGCGATGCCAATGATTCGGAGTACTCAGTGTGGTGCCCTTGTATCAGTTGGACTTAGGCGAAGCGTCGTTTCAGTCGAACCTACGTATCGGGACACATAGCTTTGTACCGTTGCAGGTTAGTCGGCCGTGTCGCAACGTGAACCGAACTAACTGTGACAAGACACTAGTGCATGTGTCCTTACGTGACAACGGAAACACGTGCGATGCCAATGATTTGGAGTACTCAGCGTGGCGCCCTTGTATCGGTTGGACTTAGGTAAAGCGCCGTTTCAGTCGAACCGATGTATCGGGACACGTAGCTTTGTACCGTTGCAAGTTAGTCAACCGTGTCGCAACGCGAACCGAACTAGCTGTGGGATAGAATAGGATTTGAAGTTGAATTTAATAGACTTATTGAATCTAAATTATCAACCTTCTCTTTATTGATAACTTGGTGGAGATTACAATCATTGATAAAACTTCTTGAGATGTGATGCATTTCATGCTCTTGGCAGCCACTGTCCTTCCGGTGTCACAAGTCGGTACGAACCTTTCCCTCCAGCCGATTCGACAATGTATGGTCCTTCCCAATTCGGAGCGAACTTGTCGCTGCCATGTTCCTTGGTGTTTGGGAAGATCGCTCTTAGAACAAGTTCACCGATGCTGAACTGTTTTTTGCTAACTTTGCGGTCGAAAGCTGACTTGATCTTTTGTTGATAGTTGGCGATGCGTACGGCTGATTGATCACGAAGTTCGTCTGTGCGGTCGAGGTCGCCGATGCGAAGTTCCTCGTTGATCTCGCGTTCGACTGCAAGGGATTTGATTGTTGGGCATATGGCTTCGGTTGGCAGAACTGCTTCCGACCTGTAAGTTAGGCGGAAGGGTGAAAATTCGGTCGATCGTCGAGGTGTGGTTCGATACCCCCACAGCACCTCAGGAAGGACTTTCTCCCAGAGCCCTTTCTTGTCTTCTAACTTCTTCTTAAGTATGCCGAGGATGGCTCGGTTGGAGGCTTCCGCTTGACCGTTGCACTGAGGGTATCTCGGGGTTGAATAGAAGAGTTTGATCCCATACTCTTGGCAAAAGTTCCGGAATTTGTCCGAGTCGAATTGTGCTCCATTATCAGCAATAAGCACTTGGGGCATGCCGAATCTTGAGAAGATGTTCTTCCTGACGAATTTGATGACTTCATCGTCTGTTTCATGGAAGAGAGGCACAGCTTTGACCCATTTAGTGAAGTAGTCAGTTGCCAACAGTATGCACTTCTTCTAGCTGGGAGAAGGTGGGAATGGGCCAAGGAAATCCAACCCCCATTGATCGAACGGCCAAGGACTCATTAGAGGGTGAAGCTCTAATGCCGGGAGATGAATTGATCGAGCGTGCCGTTGGCAGGGTTCACAATTCTGGACGAACTGTCGTGCGTCCTTGGCCATAGTGGGCCAATAGTAGCCTTGGAGTTTGACTTTTTCTTTGGGGGATTTGCCGCCAGAATGGTTACCGCAAGCTCCGGCATGGATGTCTGCTAATATCATCTCCACTTGTCCAAGGCTGATGCATTTGAGAAGGATTCCACTGTGGGACTGGAAGTAAAGATCGTCTCCTTCAAGGCGATAGAGAAGGAGTTTTCTTTGCAATCGTCTGGCTTGAATTTGGTCTTTCGGCATTTTGTTCTGCTTGAAGAAGTTGAGGATTGGCCATCTTCAATCTGATTGATCTTCGCTTAAGGCGTAAGTGAAGATCGGTTGACTCCAACCCTTTCTTCCGTTTGTCGTGGCGATAACTCCGTGTTGCTCAAGGTTTTCCTTGGGCAACTACTAGTATTCAATACTGACGTGGCGTTGATTGACTGGATCTCTCAACACTGAAGCAGCATTGGCGAGGGCATCGGCTTTGCGATTATCTGCCCTTGGTATTTGGAGAAATTTGATGTCTGTGAACTGCTTCTTGAGGTGTTGTACGAGGTCGAGATAGTGCAGCATCATCTCGTCTCGAACTGCGTAATCCCCATTGATCTGTCTAATGACCAACTGGGAATCACTATAGACATCGAGGTGCTCTACCCCTAGTGCTTGAGCAGTCTCTAATCCTGAGAGGAGAGCTTCGTACTCAGCTTCATTGTTGGTGGCATTGAACCCGAGGAGGATAGCTTTCTCCAGGTGGTCTAGCTCGGGGGATATCAGAACTATCCCAATTCCCGAACCGATAGCACTTGAAGTTCCGTCGGTATAGAGCTTCCATCGTGATGCGGGTGCTAATGGAGCCTCTGAGCTTGGACAAGGGGCCTCAGGGCCTGGACTGAGGCATTCCTCATCTTTGTCGTTGAGGTGCATCTCGGGATCATCTTCAAGGGCGATAGAATCTTCCACAGAAAACTATGCCAGGAAGTCAGCTATGGCTTGCCCTTTGATAGGAATACGGGGCTCGAATTGGATACCGAGCGAACTTATTTCAATTACCCATTTGGTCATCCGACCGGCTCGACCAGTCTTGTCGAATATGTCTTTGAGAGGATGCTCAGAAGAGACGGTGACCAGATGGGATACGAAGTAGAGGCGGAGTCATCGGGAGGCCGTTAGTAGACCCAAGACAATTTTTTCTATCTTTGAGTAGCGAGTTTCGGCCGGCAGGAGGGTGTGGCTGGTATAGTAAACAGAATGTTCGATGGCATCCCTTCTGCTGACCAAGACTATACTGATGGCTTGATCGGTAACGGCGAGATAGAGCCACAGGGGTTCTGCTAGCTATAGTGCTGTCAGGATGGGGGATTGGGTGAGATAGAACTTGATGCTTTGGAAAGCTTGTTCATAGGTCGTGTCCCATCCTGATGTGTCAGCCTTGCGGAGTTTGTCGAAGAAAGGCTTGCATTTGTCGGAGGATTTGGATACGAATCGATTGAGTGCTACTAGCCTTCCTGTGAGGTGCTGAACTTCTTTCTAATTAGAGGGCGATGGCATATTGAATATTACTCGGATTTGGTCGGTATTTGCTTCGATGCCCCTTCTGGTTACGAGGTGACCCAGGAACTTTCCTGATTGCACTCCAAAAGCGCACTTGGCTGGATTCAGCTTCATGCGGCATCTCCTCAGGATTTGGAATGTTTCGGCGAGGTCAGAGAGGTGTTCTGCTCGAGTTTGGCTCTTGGTAAGCAGATCGTCAATGTAGACTTCGACGTTGCGACCGATCTGTTCTTTGAACATCTTCGTGAATAGCCTTTGGTAGGTTGATCCTGCATTTTTAAGGCCAAAGGGCATGATGTTATAACAGTAGAGACCCCTGTTCGTCACGAAACATGTCTTCTCTTGATCATCCCCATTCAGGGGGATTTGATTGTAGCCCGAGTATCCATCCATGAAGGATAGTAGCTCATGCCCTGCGGTGGCGTCTACGAGTCTATCTATCCTTGGCATGGAAAACGGATCTTTGGGACATACTTTGTTGAGGTTGGTGAAGTCGATGCAGACTCTGATCTTCCAATTCTTTTTTGGAACAATGACTATGTTTGAGATCCAAGTTGGATACTCAACTTCGCGGATGAAGCCGACAGCAAGTAACTTATCGATTTCTTCTTGAACCGCAATCAATCGCTCTGGTCTGATGGTTCGAGGCTTCTGTTTGATTGGGTGTGTTCCTTCTTTGATCGTGAGCCGATGACATGTGTCGTCCGAATTGATCCCGGGCATGTCTTCGAAGCTCCAAGCGAAAACATCGGCATTGGATTTGAGGAATGAAACCATGTCTTGTACTTCTACGCTATTAAGACCAGTGCCAATGAAAGTCTCTCGAGGGGGACTACCGTTGCCGAGGTCAACTCAAACAATTTCTTCGACTGAGGGTGGAGTCTCCCATTCTAGAGGTGCAGGCTCGGGCATTGGGGGATCCCTTGATTACTATCTGGTCGAGGGACCGGCTTCACTAGCAGAACGCTTTGCTGGCGTAGCCTTGGGCGTTAATTGATTTCGCGCGGTTGTCGCTTCGCATGATCTTCCCGTTTGTTGACTCCCTCGGATGCATTTGATGCCCTCTTCAGTTGGGAATTTGAGGAGTTGATGATTAGAGAAGGAGACAGTATTGATCTGATAAAGGAAAGGCCTGCCTAGAATGGCATTGTAGTTTGTCATTCCCTCGACTACAGCAAAACGGACGGACACTCACATATCGCTACTAAGATCGAGTATAAATTTTGCTTCGCCCATCGTCATGCTCTGCTCTCCGTTGAAGACGGTAATGATGGTGGGAATTACGTCAAGACTCTCGTATTTATGACCTAGACATTTGAAGCAATCAGAGAACATGATGTTAATAGAGCTGCCGGTATCGATAAGTATTCGGTTTACTGAGCTTCCGTCGACCATGAGCCGAAGGACCAAGGGATCTCGGTGGGGGGTGCACACTTCATTGAGATCCTGATCGGTAAAGATGATTGCCGGCCATAGGAGGTCTTTGATGGGCTCCTCTATCCAAGAGTCTTCAACTTGAGCGAGAGTGCGAACGTGATGGACACGTCGTACTTGCCGCTCTATCTTTTTTCGAGTCGGAGTTTGATGATGTAGGTTGCCATGGATGTCGTAGACATTCCCTTAAACTAAGATAGGAGTTGCTTGACGAGTGACCTGTTGGATCCAGCATGCCTCCTTCTCCCTTTGGGGAGGGGAAGGATGAGGGTGTGAGCTGCCAGTCCTGCCTGTCTCGGACTTAAAATCCTGAAGGTGGCCTTGCTCTTGAAGGTCTTCTAGGTGGTACTTCAGGCTGAAGCACCAAATGGTAGAATGCCCATGGCACCAATGGAAGTTGCAATAGACTGACTTGTCTTGCGTTTGCTTGGTGCCAGGCTGAAGAGGGTTCAGCCTTCTAAGATAACTCTCGTGCTGGATCTGTTTAAGGATAATGTCGATGGGCAAATTCCAGCTAGTGAAGGTTGTTCTCCGAGGCTTGGTGGATCTATCGTCTGCCCTTCGCGGATTCTTAGAGGACTCCCTTTCTTTAGCCTGAGCATTGTTCGCTCGGGCTGGTGGTCGTGCCGACTCCTTATCGGAAGGATGCTTCCTGAAGTCTCGCCCCTTGTGAGCGACTTGATCATCCTCGACTTCAATTTCCCTCTGGATCCGATCGAAGAGCGCTCCAAGGGAATTGGGGGGGTTGCGGATGAGGTCGTTATGGATATGAAGGTCATAGCGCAGAGCATTTTGGAACGCCAACATCATTGCCTCGTCATCGAGATGGCACCCGGAGAACGCTGCATGCTTGTGAGCGCGGAAAAAGATTCGGGTCGTCTTTATTGCGGATCACACGAGATTACAAATTTTCTTTGATCAGGAGATTGTGGGAGAGATCCTCTGAGGGGTCCCTTTGATCTGCGTCTCCACGTGGTATTCGTGCGAGAGCTTTGAAGGGGTTGCCCAGGACAGGGGTCTTTACAGGGTGAGGGTTTTTGAGAGGCTAAGGAGTTTCCGCCGTTGATTTTGTCCCGTCCGTGCTTCACGCTTTCTCAGCTAGGGAGGCTTTGGGCTTCATTCCTCGGTCTTCGTGTCTTCCTCGATCCTTGCTCGACCTCGGCGTCCTTGATCGTCGGTTCGCGGCATCGATCGTGTTTTTGGCGTCAGCTTTGGCTTTAGCTTTTTGGCTTTGGCGTAGCTTTGGCGTGGCTCAGGCTTTTGCTTTGCTTTGGCGCTTGCGCTTGAACGTAGACGGGTAGAGGCTTGCGATGCTTTAGTTCTTCCGGACTTTGCGTCGTATCGGCTAGAACGTGCGGTGCTTTGCTCGTGACCGTCGTAGTTGCTTGGCTTTGGCACGTGCGTTGCTTTAGCGCGGGCTTTACCGGTGCGTCTGCTTTGGCTTCTGGCGTTGGCTTTGACTTTAGCTTTGACTCGATCTTCTTCGGGAACGGCGATGCTTCTTCAAGGCTTCTTTATTCTTCCGGCTTCCTCGACGGTTGTGGCGTCGGTTGGCTTCTTCTCCGGGCGTATTTGGCTTGATCGGAGTTGAAAGCTTCTTGCGGAGATGGTGGGTGTAGCACCGATCTCCGTGCGACGGTTGTAGCGTCGGCTTTTCTTGACGAAGACGGCGGGTGTAGCACCGGCTTCAGCACGACGGCTGTAGCGTCGGCTTTTGTTGACGAAGACGGCAGGGGTAGCACCGGCTTCAGGCCATCTTCTCCCGGCTTTCTTCTTCGTGCGAGGAGTCGACGCCTTTATTGAAGACGACGGGTGTTGTCGGCTTCGATCTTCTTCTCCGGCCTTTGCTTATGGCTTCTTCAGAGTTGATGAAGATCGTTGGAGAAGTCGGGATGACGACGACTCCGGGTCTTCTTCTCCAAGCTTTCTTCTTCGTGCGAGGAGTCGAAGCTTTGATCTTCGAGTGCAAGGTCTTCACGTTGATGAGGACTTGAAGGGCCAAGGATTCCCGTAGGACGTGCTTGCCGTGCCTCGTGAAGCCTTTGGTCTTCAAGCGTTGGAGCTCGTCTTTGCAGAGCCTTTTCCTCTTCAGCTTTCGACCCTTTGTGCCTTCCCCCACCCCTTCTATTTATAGGCAAAGGGGGGCGGTTGGGGGAGATATTGCTGAAATCTTTTTGTTTCATCCAATATCTCCCCCCATAACCATCAAGATATTGTTCCTTGATTCGGGGAAACAAACTCGATCCCCTCCTTTTTAGTTGGGGTGGTTACGGGCTAGATGTGACTCGATCTTTTAAAGATTGAGTTGTTATTCTTGTTGCACTTTTGGATCGGATGGCAACACAACGTCATCTTGTCCGTTGGATCGAGGGATCGTCGCGGATCTACGGCTACGTAGACGTCCACGCCACCTCCCCCCGCATCGAGGCGGTTTTGATTTCTTTTTCCTTTCTTTTCTTTTTCTTTTCTTTTTCTTTTTCCTTTTTGTTTTCTTTTTCTTTATGGCCGACCCCACCTCCCCATGGGGAGGGGGGCACGGTTTTCTAGGGCCCCCCTCTTTGTGTCCGAGTCGCGGGTCCGATGGGACCTGTTTGCTTCGAGTTGGGCCATGGTGTACGGATTGAGCTTGCACGCGGGCCGAGTGTGCATGCGGGCCATTTGTGTGTGGGCCCAATTTCGCATGCGGGCCGTTGTGTATGGGCCGAGTGTACATGCGGGCCGTTGTGTGCAGGCCAGGTTTCATATACGGGCCGTTGTGTGCGGGCCAGGTTTCGCATACGGGCCGTTGTGTGCGGGCCGGGTTTCGCATGCGGGCCGTTGTGTGCGGGCCTATTTTTCATGTGCAAATCGGGTTCGACCCGTGGGCTAATTTCGATGCCCACAAATGCCCCCTCAAGTTCGAGTGCGCCCGCGGGAAACGCTGTGGACGCGGAAAAAAGCGCGGGTCGTCTTTATTGCGAATCACACGAGATTACAATTGTGGCCGGGACCCGGGTTGCTCGGGTGTAGCGAGTCCGAGTTGCGGCGAGTTTTGATCAGGGGATTGTGGGAAAGATCTTCTGGGGGATCCCTTTGATCCGCGTCTCCACGTGGTGTTCGTGCGAGAGCTTTGAAGGGGCTGCCCAGGACAGGGGTTTTACAGGAAGAGGGTTTTGGAGAGGCTAAGGAATGTCCACCGTTGCTTTGTCCCTTCCGTGCTTCGCGCTTTCTCGGCTAGGGGGTTTTCGGCTTCGTTCCTCGGTCTTCGCGTCTTCCTCGTTCCTTGCTTGACCTCGGTGTCCTTGATCGTCGGTTCGCGGCGTCGATCTAGCTTTTGGCGTTGGCTTTGGCTTTGGCTTTTTGGCTTTGGCTTTGCTCCGGCGTGGCTCTGGCTTTTGCTTTGCTTCGGCGCTTGCACTTGGACGTAGCTGGGAGAGACTTGCGATGCTTTCGTTCTTCCGGACTTCGTGTCGTATCGGCTAGAACGTGCGGTGCTTTTGCTCGTGGCCGGCGTAGTCGCTTGGCTTTGGCACTTGCGTTGCTTTGGCGCGGGCTTTACTGGGGCTTTGCTTTGGCTTCTTGCGTTGGCTTTAGCTTTGGCGTCAACTTGATCTTCTTCTTCGAACGACGTGGGCTACTTCTCCGGTGCTTCGACGGTTTACGTATCGACTGGACTTCTCTTCTTCTCCGGGCTTCTTTGGCGTGATCGGAGTCGAAGAATGCTTTCGAAGATGGTGGGGGTAGCACCGATCTCCGTGCGACGGTTGTGGCATCGGCTTTTGTTGATGAAGACGACGAGGGTAGCGACGGTCTCCGTGCGACGGTTGTAGCGTCGGCTTTTGTTGATGAAGACGACGAGGGTAGCGACGGTCTCCGTGCGACGGTTGTAGCGTCGGCTTTTGTTGATGAAGACGACGGGGTAGCGACGCTTCAGACGATCTACTCCAGGCTTTCTTCTTCGTGGATGGGGCAGGTGTTAGTCGGAGACGACAGGGTGATGACGCTTCGCTTCTCTCCTCCGGGCTTTGGGGCTTGATCGGGATCGAGGATTTGTTGGAGCCGACGGGGTAGTGCCGCTCCTCTTCTTCTCCGGGCTTTTGGGCTTGATCGGAGTCGAAGCTTGTTGGAGACGACGGGGTAGTGCCGCTCCTCTTCTTCTCCGGGCTTTTGGGCTTGATCGGAGTCGAAGCTTGTTGGAGATGACGGGGTAGTGCCGCTCCTCTTCTTCTCCGGGCTTTTGGGCTTGATCGGAGTTGAAGCTTGTTGGAGACGACGGGGTAGTGCCGCTCCTCTTCTTCTCCGGGCTTTTGGGCTTGATCGGAGTCGAAGCTTGTTGGAGACGACGGGGTAGTGTCGCTCCTCTTCTTCTCCGGCCTTTGCTTCTGGCGTCTTCGGAGTCGAAGGGTTCTTCTTCTCCGAGCTTTCTTCTTCGTGCACGGAGTCGAAGGGATGATCTTCGTGTGCAAGGGTCTTCACGTTGATGAGGACTTTCAGTAAGCCGATCCCTCGGGACAGGCTTGACTGTGCCTCGTGAAGCCTTGGGTCGGTGAAGAAGCGTCTCCTCGTTTGCAGAGCTCCCGCGCTTTGTCTTCAATCTTCGACCATTTTTTCCTTCCCCCACCCCCTCTATTTATAGGCAAAGAGGTGGGGAGAGAGATATGGGAACTTTTTAATTTTAAATCCCTTTTGCATCTCTCTCATAATTACCCGGATTTTATTCATCCATTGATGAAGGGAATAACATTTAGTTGTTTTCCTTTTCTGGCGGGTGCAATTATGGCTGGATTTTGCGCACGAAATCGATGGCGATCGGGCGCTTCGTCTTGTGCGTCGGATCGAGGGATCGGCGCAGATCCGCGTGTGTGCAGACGTCATACGCTACCTCCCCCCGCGCATGGCGGTATTTTTTCCTTTTCTTCCTTTTCTTTCCTTTTCTTTTCTTTCCTTTTTCTTTTCTTTCCTTTCTTTTCTTTCCTCTTTCTTTTCTTTCTTTTCTTTTCTTTCCTTGCAAGGCCGGCCGGCCTCTCCATGGGGTTCGGTCCCCACTAGGGCCGGCCCTATAGGGTTCGGACCCTAGTAGGGGCCGGCCCCTCTTGAGGCGGGGTCCGAGTCCGTGTCGGCGCGCGCGAGTCGGGTCCGCGTGTCGGGTTTGCATCCACGTCTGTGCGTGCGAGTTGGGTCCGCGTATCGGGTCTGCATCCGCGTCGGCTCACGTAAGTCGGGTTCGGGTCCGACGAAATTCGTGTGTCTACAAATGCCCCCTCAAGGACGAGTGCGTCGGTGAGAGCGTGTCGGGTTTGGACACGTAGGAATCGTAGAGCGCTTGTCCTTGATTCCTTTTGTGGGCGGGGTTGGAGGTCTATTTAAGGACCCCTACCCCCTTCATCCGTCATTGTGTTTCTTTGCGAAGGTTCTGCCGGCTTCTGGAGACCGCTGTCGGAAGAGAGCTGCCTGGGGTTGCACGAGACTTGTTCCGTCTTCCCGGTGTCGCCTCTTTCGTCGGCCTTGTGCTTCTGTGCGACGGTTCTGCCGGCTTCTGAAGACCGTCGTCGGAATTGTGCTGCCTGGGGTTGCACGAGACTTGCTCCGTCTTCCCGGTGTCGCCTCTTTCGTCGGCGGCGATGGTGCGCGATTTTGCGGTCGTTGCGAAGGCGGGCTCGAAGCGACGATGCGACGAGGCTCGCGGCGGGGAGGATGGAGGAGCGCGGCTGAGGTGCGGGTCGCCTTCGCCGCCTCTCTCTTCCTCCTTCTTCTTCTTCTTCTTCTTCTTCTTTTCTTTCCTTTTTCTTTTTTTTTTTTTTTTTTTTTCTTCTTCTTCGGTTCCGGGCTGCACGGGCAGCAGCGGCTGCAGTGCCAGCGCGGGGCGCGGCGGCTGCGCGCGGGTGGCGCAAGGCCGGAGGCGGCGCGGGCACAGGCGGCCGGCGGTGCAGCGGTGCGGGGTGCGCACGGGGCTGCGCGCGGCGGTCGGGGTCGCGGGCGGCGCGCGGAGGCCGGGGCCCGAGCGGGTCGGGGTCGCGGGCGGCGCGCGGAGGCCGGGGCCCGAACGGGTCGGGGTCATGGGCGGCGCGCGGAATCCGGGGCCCGAGCTGGTCGGGGTCGTGGGCCGGCGAAGAAGAAGGAGAAGAAGGGGGGTCGTGGCCCCCCCCCCCTTTCTTTCTTTGGCTGTCGGTCATTGATTGGGGGAGAGGGGCCCGTGGGCCCCACTCGTTGACTCTCTTTTTTTTTTTTTTTTGACTTCGAAGGCGCCGATGATAACAGTGTCGGCTCGTGGCGCACGGGTCGCGACACGGGTGCGGGCTGGCTGGAGGATGACTTCGAATCGGGCAATCCTCTTGACAGGGGTCCGGGCCCCCTTAGCCCCTTTTTTTTTTTTTCACTTGTCTTGACTTGCCTCCCTTCATGGTCTTCCAGGGTTCGCGTCTTCGAGAGTTTGGCTTCCTTGGGCTGGATAGATGAGGATTTCTCCGACGGGAGGAGATGCCTTTGCTTTCCTTACACTCGTGTGCGCCGTTACCGCAACTCAAGGCGGGAAGACCTTCTGTCGTTGCTCCGTGTCTTTGTGCACGAGCGCATCACGGAAGATGGAGTCGCGGATGCGACTTGCGGGATACTGAAATTAAGCGAGAAGATTCATACTGACGAAGGGATCTCCATGAAGCTTCTGCGGCCGAGTTTGAGTCTTCCGTTCCATCATTGCGATGAAGAGTTCGTGCCTACGCCAGTTGTTGCCTCGAAGATATGCGCCAGGCTGACCCGATGGGGCACCGACTCTTGGCCTCGGGGAGACGTCCAGTACCTTTGCGGCTTTCGCGACTGGATGGACGAGCTCTATGAGGTCTTTGGCGCAGAACCTGAGATGAACTTATTGGCCAAATTTCTGGCGCCGGCCCGTCGAGAGTACAGTCGTCCGGAGGGGATGTACCGCGCACTTTGTGAGCTTTGGTGTCCGGAAACTAACACCTTCCTTACTGGGGCGGGGGAGATAGGCATCTCGCTTCGCGACGTCCATATCATTTCCGGGTGCCCCGAGGTACGGAATTACTACCAAGAGGAGGTGCCAGCCTTGAAGGATCTGCTGGACAGCAGCTACGCTCCGAGTTCTTGCCTTCTTCTGTTCAAGGCACATGCTATCATTGCGGCGCGGGATCAATCAGATCGAGTGCGTCCTTCTTCTTGGGTCGACTTTTGGTTCAGAGGCGAGTATAGGTCTCCAGCGCCTTCGGCTCACCCGATGTGGAAGATCGCTCAGATGCAGAGACCTCCGCTTCGCTCCTTTGTGAGGCCTATCGACTCCTTGGCTCGAGAGAAGCACTCCATGGAGGGGAAGCAGTGCCCCTGGGAACTCCTTGGCCTGAAACGTGACAGCGAGGAGTGGCGATCGGTTTACCGAGCTGCCGGGCTGGTCATCTTCCTCTGCCGGTTCGTGCTTCCGTGTTCTGGGGAGGTTATTCGTCCGGGGACCTTCCTTACTGCTTCCAGGATGGAGAGGGGCGAGCTCTCCAATCTAGCCCCGGCTATACTATGCGCCTTGTATCGGGCTCTCAGCGGGACTTACTGGGACTTGTCTGGCTCTGATAAGGCCAAAGAGGAGCTCGGCCGGTCGACTGCATTCGGACCCTTGCATTATTTGTACGGGTGGATAGCTCTGCATTTCCCGAAGGGGATCTTTGCCAGACGAGGGCATCCAGCTGAGCTGCCTTTCTTGCCCGGGATAGGAGGGATCTTGAACGCCTTTATCAGTTGGGAGCGTCCGAGAGAGTGTGCTCGCACCCTTTTGAGGAGGATGGGGAGCGTCGATTTCGAATTCCTGTCGGAGCATTCGGTGCTGCCCTTGGAGAGATCGACTGTGTACGATAACGAGGAGCTCCCAGACAGTCTCTACTGGAATATGGTCAGCTGCCGTCCTGGCTACTTGGTCTGGCGCAAGGGGGATGTGGTGGAGGTGGAGCAGTACTCCCCCGATCGCTTTGCTCGCCAACAGGGGTTTCGGCAGGAAGTCCCTGGCATGCCTCAGCAGCTGCAGGGGCGTATCAGTCCGCAGGAGGGTTACCGTCTGTGGGCTTCTCTCTACGCTCGCTTGACTGGCGGCAGTTTCTTTCCTGGGGCTAAATCCGGATTTCGGGATGCCGCCACTCCGGAATACCGCAAGTGGGTTGAAGGGCGAGTTTCCCCTTTACTTGCGAGTTTTCCAGTCGATGTCTTGGTGAGTAGCGGGTTCCGGAATTTCTGCTTCAATCATTCCGCGGGAGTGGAGGACCGCCGCCTCCGACTGGGGCTTCAAAGAGCGCAGAGGAGCTGTAGTCGTCTTTCCAGCGCTCATCGTGTCCCTTCTTTCGTTCCGGTGCTGGATGTCGAGCTTACTAGTGCCCCTGGGGCATCTTGTTTCCCGAAGGCCGAAGTTGAGGGTGTCCCTCCCAAGAGAAGAAAAGCTTGTATTCCTCGCGGGATGGTCCCAAGGGGCCCTTGTCTGGTGGAGGGTGCCGAGGAGCCTGGACTTCTGAAAGATGAGGTGATTCCTCCGTCTAGGACCGCTTCGTCCGACCACACAGGTATGGAGCTCTTTTCATTTTATTTGCCCTTTACATTCAGGAAGTTTTATCACGCTGAGCACCGTTTCTTTCTTTTGACCAGATTCTGTTATAGTGGTAGAGCGCGGAGCGAGCTCTCCAAAAGCATCCCCCGGGCACTCGTCGACTGGCGCTGCGCAAGAAGTGCCTGGGGCATGCGGGCTAGATATCCCTCTGGATGAGCTGGGTCTCCTCGGACTTTGCGGGGAGAACTTCCCTAGGGGCGACATTAACCTGGATGACATCGATGTCGACGCCTTGTCTTTTTGCGAGGAGGCTGAAGTCTCGAGCGTCGACAAGCGGCATTCCCCGATGACTGTGCCCTCGTGCCCTTTGGTAGAGACGGTCATTGCAGCGGTAGCGGCGGTTTCTTCGGTTGCGCCGCCCTCGTTGGTGCAGGCGGCTCCTGTTGCAGCTGCAGTGGGAGGGAAGGTCTTACCTACCTACTCCGAGGCACCTCGCCCGGATTTGAGGCCAAGGAGCAGAGTCTCAGAGTTCCTTCTTGCGAGCTGCCGGCAGTATATCAAGTCGACGTTGGAGCCTTTCCAAGCTGCAGGCCTTGGCGCCCTCCAGGACTGGTGGTCGACGGACGGTGCGGAGTTTTGCGCGAGCCTGGCGGAGTTTAAAGTTGACAGCTCTCTTTTCGCCGTTCAGATGAACCTGCTTGTGACTGATAGCGAGGCTTATCGATCCCGGCGGGCTTTGCTGGAGGGGAGCTCCCTTTCTAAGCTGGAGGCTGCTGAGGCGGGTCTAAGTCAATCCGAGCGTCAACTTGCGGAGGCTACGTCCAGTCTGTCGAAGGCTCAGAGGAAGGCGGAATCTGCGCGCACCTCACTTCGGAAGGCAGAGTCTCGTTTGGAGCGGGCCGAGGCTACGGAGAGCGCTTTGAAGGCGAGTCACCTGAAGCAGCAGTCGGACTTGGCAACCCGCCGTGAGCTTCTGGCTGCTCGTCCCGTGGAGCTTCAGAGAGTGGAGGCGACTAGGGAGGAGCTGTTGCGCCGTCTTCAAGCTCTGGACACCTTCTTTTAGTTGTTCCTTGTTTCATTGTGGCTTTCTTTTCAGGACTTATGCCATGTACTGCCTTCGGTTCATTAATAATATTGCCTCGTTTTGCCACATCCTTTTCATGGAACTTTGTTGTCTTTTTCTTTTGGTCGGACTGAACCTGAAGTATCTTCTCAGGCTGCCTACGTACCTCCCTAAGGAGGATCAAGTCGCACGTAGTTCATTTTTTTTTTTTTTTTTTTTTTTTTTTTTTGAACAAGGGGTGTGGCCTTGCTTTAGGCATAGTACCTTTTGAGGTACTTGCCGTTGATAGGGCCGAGTGTCAGCCCTTCTGGCGTGGTGAGGAGGTAGGCGCCGTTGGAGTAGACTTCCCTGACGGAATGCGGGCCATCCCATTTGGCATCAAATTTCTTCCCTCCTCGATGCGAGAGAATGATGGGGCGTTTGACCGCCAGCACCAGTTCCCCTATCTGGAATGATCGAGGACGAATCTTCTTGTTGAAGGCGCGAGAGAGCCTGGCCTGATAACACTCCAGACGCTGTTGAGCTTCGAGGCGTCTTTCATCCAGTGCTTCCAATTCTGCTAGGCGGAGCTGGGCGTTGTCGTCGCTGGTGAGGCCTTCCTGGACTGGTATCCTGAGTGACGGGATCTGGAGTTCGAGCGGAAGAACGGCTTCCACGCCATAGACGAGGGAATACGGCGTTGCTTGTGTCGGCGTGCGGAAGGATGTTCGGTAAGCCCATAGTGCTTCGCCCATGCGTTCGTGCCAATCTTTCTTTGTCTTCGAGACGGTTTTCTCCAGCAGCTTGCACAGAGTTTTGTTGAAGGCTTCTGCTAGACCGTTGGCCGGAGCATTGTACATTGTTGAACAATTCTGCTTAATATTGTACAATGCGCAGAACTGGCTGACGGCAGCATTCTTGAACTGCTTCCCGTTATCTGTTACGATGTAGCGGGGGACTCCATAGCGGAAGATGATGTCGTTCTGGATAAAGCTGATGACGGAGTACTTTGTAACTTCCCTTAACGGTATCGCTTCAGCCCACTTGGAGAAGTAGTCCGTCGCCGCCAAGATGTAGAGATGTTGCTTGGATGACTTGGGCAGAGGACTGACGATGTCGAGACCCCATCCGTCGAAAGACCAAGACGCGATTGTTGGGTGTAAAGGCTCCGGAGGTTGACGGATGTAGTCCCCGTGCATTTGGCAAGCTTGACATCTTCTCGCGTACTCCAAGCTGTCTTTGATCATGGTAGGCCAGTAGTATCCCATCCTCCTGACGCGGAAGTGAAGCTTCGGACCGGACTGGTGCGATCCACAAATTCCAGCGTGTACTTCTTCGAGTGCGGCTTCTGCTTCCTCTTTGGCGAGGCACCTCAGGAGTGTGCCGTCATAGCTTCGTCGGTACAGTTCGCCATTGAAGTGGTAGAACCTCAGAGATCGTCGACGGATGTCACTTTTGCGCTTCGGATCTTCGGGGAGTTTACCATGAACGAGATACTCCTCAAACGGTTGCCTCCAGTCTTGTTCTTTAATCTCGAGGTCACGCACCGCGTTGGTTTGAACCGGTATTTCGGGCGGACCCTTTTCTTCGGTGATCACGAACCTCCTGCAGACGGGAACGACGAGCGAACGTTCATCTGGAAACGGGAGTGTAGCCGCCAGATTTGCGAGTGCGTCAGCCTGCTGGTTGAGGTTTCGGGAAACGTGCTGAATGGAAGCAGCCTTGAGTTTTTCAAGGAGCTTCACAGCTCGCGCATGCAACGGTACCAGGTCTTCTTTGTTGACTTCGTATGCCCCCAGGACTTGCTGGATCACGAGTTGAGAGTCGCCAAAGATCTCCAGTCCTTGAAGCTTCATTTCGTCGGCCAGCTCGAGACCAATGAGTAGGGCTTGATATTCTGCCACGTTGTTGGAACATGCTTCCGAGAGTAGGAATGAGAAGGGGAGTATTTCGTTGTCCGGAGTGACAAAGATGACTCCGGCTCCCGCTATGTCTTGCCTAGCTACGCCGTCAAAGAACATTTTCCAGGACGGGGTGACGTCGACGGAGAACACTTCTTCATCTGGGAGATCTTCTGATAACTCCCATTCTGCCGGGAGAGGGTACTCTGCGAGGAAGTCCGTGAGGGCCTGCCCTTTAACCGCTTTCTGTGGCACGAAGGTGATGTCGAATTCAATTAGCAGCAGGGCCCACTTGGCCAGACGTCCGGAAAGCACTGGTCTCGACATGATGTACTTGAGTGGGTCAGCCTTCAAGACGAGTCTGATGGTGTGAGCGAGCATGTAGTGTCGCAACTTTTTTGTGGCGAAGATGAGCGCTAAGCAGACCTTCTCGATTGGGGAGTAATTCAGTTCGGCACCGACGAGAGTGCGACTTAAGTAGTAGCAAGCTGTCTCCACGCCAAGTTCATTGTTCTGGGCCAGGAGTGCCCTCGAGGATTGCTCCTGGGCGGCGATGTAGAGGATGAGCGGCCTCCCTTGAACCGGTGCTGATAGGACTGGCGGCTTGAGTAGATATGCTTTGATGTTTTGGAGCGCTTCTTGGCATGCTTCATCCCATTTGAACGACGCTCCTTTCTTCATGAGGCGACTAAAAGGGTGGCACTTTCCGGCCAGGTTGGCGATGAATCTTCGGATATACGCCAAATGCCCCTGGAGGCCTCTGAGGTCTCGCACTGTCTTTGGTGCGGGCATATTGACGATAGCATCAATTTTGGATTGATCTATCTCAATGCCACGATGTCGGACGACGAAGCCGAGGAACTTGCCTGAGGAGACTCCGAACGCGCACTTGAGTGGATTCATGCGGAGTTGGTATCTTCGAAGCCGTTTGAAGATTAGCTCGAGATCCTGTAGATGTGCCGACTTCTTCTTGGATTTCACCACGAGGTCGTCGACGTAACACTCCACGTTTTGATGAAGAATGTCGTCGAAGATTTTCTGCATAGCTCGCTGGTAGGTGGCTCCCGCGTTCTTCAAGCCGAAGGGCATCACTTTATAGCAGTAGATTCCTTTCGATGTGCGGAATGCCGTGAGCTCCTCGTCCTTGGGTGCCATCCGAATCTGGTTGTAGCCCGATGATCCGTCCATGAAAGTGAGTACTTCGTGACCTGTCGTCGCATCGACCATTAGCTCCGTGATTGGCAAGGGGAAGTCGTCCTTTGGACATGCGTTGTTCAAGTCTCTGAAGTCCACGCACACTCGGATTTGACCGTTCTTCTTTTTGACGGGGACGACACTAGAGATCCATGTCGGGTACTTGACTTCTCGAATGAAGCCGGCTTCGATCAACTTGTTAACTTCGCCTTCTATTTGGGGTACCAGTTCTGGCCGGTAGCGCCTTTGTCCTTGCTTGATGGCGCTGGCTCCGTGTTTGACGCTGAGCTGGTGCACTGCGATTTTTGGATCGAGGCCCGGCATCTCCTTGTAGGACCATGCGAAGACGTCTCTGTATTCTTTAAGCAGTTTGATATATGCGGCTTCTTCCTCAGGAGTCAAGAGCGTGCTGACGGATGTAGGCCGAGGCTCCGTCTCCGTGCCCAAGTTGATTTCCTTCAAGTCATCAACGGTGGACTGCCCCCCTTCTTCGAGGACTGGCGGGGCGTCGGGCAACTCGTCGTCCGAAGTAGAAGTGTGACCGTTGTCGGAATCCATAATGGAGATGTGATGAACGGCCTCCATGGGTGGGTGGGTGGGTGTCGAAACGAAGTCCTCGACTGGCATCCCCAAACGATCGAATGCCAACTTCTTCTTTGATTGTTTGACTGGCCCGAGCCTCTCGAAGACGGATGTGCGTTTTCGATTCGACCAGTCTTTACCACCTCTGGTTTGCTTCCGGAACAAGGTTTGGCCTCGAACCCGTCGTCATCTTCTCTTGCTGTCTGGATGGCTGAGGTAGGTAGAGAGTGCATCGGAGATTGTCGATCCTTCAGCTGCTTCATCTACCATCCTTACCTCGATGTAGTTCGAGGTGAAGGTCTTCTTTGTTGTGGTTCTGATGACCAACGGAGCTTGACTGGAGCCGATGCCTCGGCGGTTCGGGGGAATTTGCTCTCCGTTTTGAAGCAGTCGAGCTTGAGTTCTCGTCATCCCATGTGGCGTTGCTGCCGGTGGGAGTGTGCCCATGGCGCTTTCCTCATTGTAGCCAGCTCTGAACAGCAACTGGGCAGTATTTTGCCCCCAACTCCCTTCTGGCTTGAATCCGAATTGCTCGAGGTCTGCTGACTCGATGGGTCTGCTCGGGTTCGGAGCTTGCGTCAGACTGGGTAGTGGCACCGTCATTTCTTGCAGAGTGATGACATTGGCCTGAGATAACGACGAGGCCAACTTCCTTGTCGGAGTAGAAGGCGATCGCTCGGATTTTCGGAGCCACTGAGGCGCGAGACGCAGGACAGGCACCGTTTGGATTGGCAACGGGGTATGTTGCATTGCTCTTGGCTCGAAGCTGATGCGCATCCTTCGCCCAGGTTTCGGCGTTCCTTGGACCTTGAGTCCTGCCTCGTCAGAGGGTGGCGCCGAATTTACGGGAAGTGGAGTCTTGTCCTGCTTCACTTCTTCAATCTTTTGGGCTCGAGGAGCTTTAGCAGGCAGAACTTCCGCGACCAGGCTCTTTGCTTGGTAGAACTTAGCGTCGGCCAGGTGTGCCTCGGCTTCGTTGAATGGCTTGTCATCCGCAACTATGCACCTCTCCACGCCTTCTTCGTAGTACTTGAGGCACTGGTGCCAGGTGGATACCACGATGCCGTTCTCGTGCAGCCATGGTCTTCCCAACAGGAGGCGATATGACGTCTGGCAATCGATGATGTGGAAGAGGACCGTTGTATCCAGCGGGCCAATTGACAGCTTCAGGCGAATGATTCCGACGGTAGATTGTCCTCCCTGGTTGAACCCTTGAATGACTAACTGACTTGGTGAGAGCTGGTCGTCGGTGATGCCGAGTTGCCGCATCGTCTGGATGGGCATGATGTTGACGGCGGAGCCACAGTCCAACAGGATTCGGTTTACTGGCTTCTCCTTGATGTATCCCGAGACGTAAAGAGGCCGGTTGTGCAATCGCGTCCCGAGTTGCAGGTCCTCATCTGAAAAGGTTATCGTCGCATCACACGAGGCCACAGCTTTGCGCCTTTGATCGTCCTTCCTCTTCCTTTTGTAGCCATCCGGATCAGCCAAGGCCGCCGCCATTGCCAGGCGAGCCTTCTTCGGGAGATGCAAAGCCTCTACGAGAGGCATGTGCAAGATTGCTTCGTCGTGAGAGGCGGTGCCCCTTTCGTCGGAATCGCCTCCCTCGTCTGTGGAGTCGCCTTCTCCAGAAGTTTTGCTTCCGTTCCTTCCTTCCGACGCCTCATGGACTTCGACCATGCAACAAGACACTTTGATGTGTTGGTCCGCTGGGAGGAAGTAATCTGGGAAGAACTCTTGCAAAGTTGTCGGCTCTGGAAGACTCTGCTGAAGGATATCGTCTTGGCTTGCTGGCGGCACTTTGAACGCCTTCCTCCCTGGAGTCTTGCTTTTCTTCTTGTAGGTCTTCCGCTTGGTGAATCCCCTCCTCACACGGTCTTGCTTGAGCTTCTTTTCTTGCCATGGCTTTCGTCGCCGCGGTAGCATGACCCATGCTTCTTCATCGGTGGATTCCTTTTCGCTAGGATGATGGTTGACAGCAGCAACTGGTTCCCTCGAAGGCACTTGTTCTTCCTGAGGCTCTATTGGCTCGTCTTCCGATCCCCAGCCGGTGGGCTTGATTTCGTCGATTGGAACGGACGGAGGCCTTGAGTAGAGGACGTAGTAGTCGAACTTCCCCGAAGGCTGGCCTAGCAGACCGACTTCCGGATCTCCTTGCTCGTATCTTTTCCGAAGAGCGCTTTGGGACATAGCTCGACTAGAAGGGACTTGCTCTTCTCGAGGCTCCATTGGCTCGTCTCCCGATCCCCAGCCGGTAGGCTTGATTTCATCGATTGGAACGGACGGAGGCCTTGAGTAGAGGACGTAGTAGTCGAACTTCCCCGAAGGTTGGCCCAGCAGACCGACTTCCGGATCTCCTTGATCGTATCTCCTTTGGAGCGCTCGTTGGGATGTAGCATTACTTGGAAGAGGTGCTGGCATGAGCGATGATTGCCCCCAGGGCAGCGGTGTTTCCTCCTCGGAGAACGCAGGAGTACGTTGACGTCGCTTCGAGATTTTCGGCTGGGAAGTTGACTTAGCGATTGGCGCTTGACGGTTGAGGCGCAATTTGGGCATGCTTCGTCGAGCGGCAACGAGTACCGGCAAGAAGGAGCCGAAGGTGATGGACGTCATGTTGGCCGTAGCAACCTCCCCGGAGTCGATCTCTATCTTCCCTTGCTTGGCGAGTGCCATGATTCTTTCCTTGAAGACGAAGCATCTTTCGATGGGATGACTCACCACCCGGTGGTATTTGCAGAAGAGAGGGTCGTCGACGCGATGCATCTGCTCGGGCCTCTTCGAAGGAGGAAGCTCTATCATCTTCTCTTGCAGCAGTTGGTCGAACATGGAGGAGACTTCCGAGTCTGGGAAGGGGTACTCCTTTGCTTCGAGCTCCTCGAGAGTCATCCTTTGTCTTGGCGGCGGAGGCGGTGATATGGCGACTCCCTTCTTCTGATCCGGCTTGCCACCGATCTTGAGCGGTTTGGAGGTCGAAGCGACGTCGGCAACATTGACTTGTTTCGGTTTCGTTACCGGTGGCTTGTCCTTCTTCTCTATCTTCAAGAAGTCCTTGTTCTTCGAGTCCCCGCGGTTTGCTAGGCTGAGTTCCATGTCATGAGCCCGAGTTGCGAGTTCTTCGAAAGACCGAGGCTTGATACCTTTGAGGATGTAGAGTAGACCCCAGTGCATGCCTTGGGTGCACATCTCGATGGCCGAGTCTTCAGACAAGCGGTCTCGTGAATTCAGCGCGAGGTTCCTCCACCTGTCGATGTAGTCGATCACTGGCTCGTCTTTCCTTTGCTTGACGGCGGTGAGTTCGATCATGCTGACGGTTCGTCTGGTGCTGTAGAAGCGATTGAGGAACTCCCTCTCCATCTGATCCCAGCTGTCGATGGTTCCTGCAGGAAGATCAACGTACCAGTCGAACGCGTTGCCTTTGAGGGTGCGGACGAATTGCTTCACCATCTCGTCGCCATATGTGCCGGCATTATTGCAGGTCTCGATGAAGTGGGCGACGTGCTGTCTCGGATTTCCCTTTCCGTCGAAGTGCTGAAACTTTGGCGGCTGGAATCCGACTGGGAAGCGTAGCTGCTGGATCCTTGTAGTGTAGGGCTTCGAGTATGCTGCCGTGATCGGAGGAAGGCTACTGCCATGGGAGCGCATCATGTCGGCTATCAATGCTTGGACTTGCTGAGCACTCATCACAGCCGCTGCCGGGGGTTGTGTGACCACCGAGGCTGGCGTTGGGGAGATGACTTCCAATGGGACGGGAGCCGAAGAGAGCGCTGGAGTAACTGCTTGAACCGTCGGAGCAACTTCTGCAGGAGCGGGAGTTGAAGACGGAACTGGAGCGGCTACGGGTTGGCTGACTGCTGCAGCGTCCTTCGCGCTTAGCTTTTGGAGCAGAGTGTTGATGTGACGATCCTTCTCCTCCATTAGCCAAGTAATCTGCGCCATGTGCTCGTTCATCTGCATGACTTGGAGCTGAAGAGCGGTCGGAGGATGGTGACGGAGAACATCTCGGTGTTGCATGTTCGCATCCTCGCCGTCATCATCAGAGACGTAGTTACGCCGACTTGCTTCTGGCTGATGATTGATGTTTGACCCCTGCAGAGGAGGTGCAACGTCTGCTGGAGAACCCGAACGGGTTCGGGGTTGGGGCTGGTCCTCCCCAAACTTCTGGACATGGACTCCAGGATCGAGGCTCATTTCTTCAAGCACCAGGGTCTCGTCGGCGCTTTGGCGAGCATCTTCGGTAGTAGCTTCTGGCACGAAGACGTTCGCAAGAGTCCGTGTACGCCGAGTGTAGACGCGGACCATTGGAGGAGCATCACCCTCCGGATTTACTGGATCACCGTGTCGGAGTAGAGGAGACTCGGCGATTGGTGAGAGGCTTGGAGCAAACGCATCGTTGTTTGTTCCGGCCATTGCAAACTTCAAGCAGCTTCTTCAACCGTACGGATGAAAGGAGAAGATGTCCCACCGGGCGTGCCAGAAATCTGTGGACGCGGAAAAAAGCGCGGGTCGTCTTTATTGCGAATCACACGAGATTACAATTGTGGCCGGGACCCGGGTTGCTCGGGTGTAGCGAGTCCGAGTTGCGGCGAGTTTTGATCAGGGGATTGTGGGAAAGATCTTCTGGGGGATCCCTTTGATCCGTGTCTCCACGTGGTGTTCGTGCGAGAGCTCTGAAGGGGCTGCCCAGGACAGGGGTTTTACAGGAAGAGGGTTTTGGAGAGGCTAAGGAATGTCCACCGTTGCTTTGTCCCTTCCGTGCTTCGCGCTTTCTCGGCTAGGGGGTTTTCGGCTTCGTTCCTCGGTCTTCGCGTCTTCCTCGTTCCTTGCTTGACCTCGGTGTCCTTGATCGTCGGTTCGCGGCGTCGATCTAGCTTTTAGCGTTGGCTTTGGCTTTGGCTTTTTGGCTTTGGCTTTGCTCCGGCGTGGCTCTGGCTTTTGCTTTGCTTCGGCGCTTGCACTTGGACGTAGCTGGGAGAGACTTGCGATGCTTTCGTTCTTCCGGACTTCGCGTCGTATCGGCTAGAACGTGCGGTGCTTTTGCTCGTGGCCGGCGTAGTCGCTTGGCTTTGGCACTTGCGTTGCTTTGGCGCGGGCTTTACTGGGGCTTTGCTTTGGCTTCTTGCGTTGGCTTTAGCTTTGGCGTCAACTCGATCTTCTTCTTCGAACGACGTGGGCTACTTCTCCGGTGCTTCGACGGTTTACGTATCGACTGGACTTCTCTTCTTCTCCGGGCTTCTTTGGCGTGATCGGAGTCGAAGAATGCTTTCGAAGATGGTGGGGGTAGCACCGATCTCCGTGCGACGGTTGTGGCGTCGGCTTTTGTTGATGAAGACGACGAGGGTAGCGACGGTCTCCGTGCGACGGTTGTAGCGTCGGCTTTTGTTGATGAAGACGACGAGGGTAGCGACGGTCTCCGTGCGACGGTTGTAGCGTCGGCTTTTGTTGATGAAGACGACGGGGTAGCGACGCTTCAGACGATCTGCTCCAGGCTTTCTTCTTCGTGGATGGGGTAGGTGTTAGTCGGAGACGACAGGGTGATGACGCTTCGCTTCTCTCCTCCGGGCTTTGGGGCTTGATCGGGATCGAGGATTTGTTGGAGCCGACGGGGTAGTGTCGCTCCTCTTCTTCTCCGGGCTTTTGGGCTTGATCGGAGTCGAAGCTTGTTGGAGACGACGGGGTAGTGCCGCTCCTCTTCTTCTCCGGGCTTTTGGGCTTGATCGGAGTCGAAGCTTGTTGGAGACGACGGGGTAGTGCCGCTCCTCTTCTTCTCCGGGCTTTTGGGCTTGATCGGAGTTGAAGCTTGTTGGAGACGACGGGGTAGTGCCGCTCCTCTTCTTCTCCGGGCTTTTGGGCTTGATCGGAGTCGAAGCTTGTTGGAGACGACGGGGTAGTGTCGCTCCTCTTCTTCTCCGGCCTTTGCTTCTGGCGTCTTCGGAGTCGAAGGGTTCTTCTTCTCCGAGCTTTCTTCTTCGTGCACGGAGTCGAAGGGATGATCTTCGTGTGCAAGGGTCTTCACGTTGATGAGGACTTTCAGTAAGCCGATCCCTCGGGACAGGCTTGACTGTGCCTCGTGAAGCCTTGGGTCGGTGAAGAAGCGTCTCCTCGTTTGCAGAGCTCCCGCGCTTTGTCTTCAATCTTCGACCATTTTTTCCTTCCCCCACCCCCTCTATTTATAGGCAAAGAGGTGGGGAGAGAGATATGGGAACTTTTTAATTTTAAATCCCTTTTGCATCTCTCTCATAATTACCCGGATTTTATTCATCCATTGATGAAGGGAATAACATTTAGTTGTTTTCCTTTTCTGGCGGGTGCAATTATGGCTGGATTTTGCGCACGAAATCGATGGCGATCGGGCGCTTCGTCTTGTGCGTCGGATCGAGGGATCGGCACAGATCCGCGTGTGTGCAGACGTCATACGCTACCTCCCCCCGCGCATGGCGGTATTTTTTCCTTTTCTTCCTTTTCTTTCCTTTTCTTTTCTTTCCTTTTTCTTTTCTTTCCTTTCTTTTCTTTCCTTTTTCTTTTCTTTCTTTTCTTTTCTTTCCTTGCAAGGTCGGCCGGCCTCTCCATGGGGTTCGGTCCCCACTAGGGCCGGCCCTATAGGGTTCGGACCCTAGTAGGGGCCGGCCCCTCTTGAGGCGGGGTCCGAGTCTGTGTCGGCGCGCGCGAGTCGGGTCCGCGTGTCGGGTTTGCATCCACGTCTGTGCGCGCGAGTTGGGTCCGCGTGTCGGGTCTGCATCCGCGTCGGCTCACGTAAGTCGGGTTCGGGTCCGACGAAATTCGTGTGTCTACAAACGCGAAGCGCTTGGACTTGACTTGCGTTTTTTGCTCGGAATTTGGGTCTTTACAAGAACCCCTGCCATTTCGTTTCCCCCATCGCTTTGCTAGCGCGGGAGACGAAAGGCTTTGGCTGCTTGGAGTCATTGAAGACATCTTCTAGGGTTTTGTTCATCTTCCTTGTTGTCGCGGACCTCCTTTGCTTCGAGGATGGTGCGAACGTTGGCGACGGCCGCTGCGCAGCGTCCCAGGGCGGCAAGGCGACAGGAGCGCGAGGACGGCCGCGATGCGCCTTGGCGGAGGGTTGTTGCCCCTCTTCGGTGCGGGAACTCAATGGCGAAAGAGGCGGAGTGGTCGAAGGTGTGCCAGATTTCCTTCCTTTTTCTTCTCCTATTTCTTCCTCCTTTTTTTTTTTTTTTTCTTCTTTGTTTTCTGTTATTAAACGGTGGTTGCATCGAATACGGATGCCCACCGGATATAGATCCCTAGATTCATGGGATGGAAGATTTAACCCTTTTCTATCCCAATAACCGAATATGGTTATATATAGGGGTTTCAATGAAAAACGGTTTTTCCGTCTCTGTTTCCTCCTTTTCTTTTCTTTTTTTTTTTTTCTTTTTTTTTTTTTTCTTTTTTGTTTCGCTGGTTTCGGTCTCTGGTTCGCGCGAGACAGCGGCAGCAACAGGGGTGCGGTGGCCGGGTTGGCAGCGGCCGGGCGCGGGGCTGCGGTGGGGTGCGAGGCGCGAGGGCCGGAGGAGTGCGCGGGCTGGAGGCGCGAGGGCGCAGGCCGGAGGAGTGCGCGGGCTGGAGGCGCGGGGCGCGGTGCGTGGCTGGGGGCTGGGGCGTGCGGCCGGCTGCGCGGGCTGGAGGCAGGGGCGCGGGGCTGCGCGCTGCCGGAGGTGGAGGCGGAGGTGGCAGGGGCTGCGGGCCGGAGGCGTGGGCGCAGGGCTGCGCGCGGGCCGGAGGTGGAGGCGGAGGCGGCCGGGGCTCGAGGCGCGAGGGCCGGAGGCGGGCTCGGCCGGAGGGCGTGGGCGCGGGCGGCCGGAGGTGGGGCTGCGGGGACCGGAGGTGACGGAAGCCGGCAGCACCCCCCCCCACCCTTTTCGTGTTTTAACAGGAGAGAGGGGGTCGCGGCTTTTTGCCGTGGCCCCCTCTTTTTTTTCTCTATTCGCTCACGGGTCCAGAGGCCCTTTTTGCTTAGGTCCCCCTCTTCTTTTCTTTATTTGCCCAAGGGTCCGGAGGCGTGGGCGCAGGGCTGCGCGCGGGCCGGAGGTGGAGGCGGAGGGCTCGAGACTCGGTGGCTGGTGTGGTAGGGGGCGCGGGCCGGCAGTGGCAAGGGCCACAGCCCCCTTTGGGGGCTATGGGCTTTAACAAGGGAAGAAGGCTGTCTTCTTTGCTGTAGCCCCCTTCTCGAATTTTCTATCTCATTAAGGGGCAGCGGCTTTTTGGCTTTGAGGCGCACCGGCGAAGGCCAAGACGGCATCAGATTCAGGGCGCGCTGGCGGTGCACGTGGAACGATGCAGATGGGCGCGGTGGAAGCGAACGACGGCGTCGGCTGCTAGCGGCCGGGGTGTGGTCGGACGTGCTGGCTTGGGCTGTGAAGGCCGGAGGAGTAGCGGTGGCAATCGGGCCAGGCGCGGGAGCGGCAGTGGCGATCGGGCCAGGCGCAGGTGGTGCGGCCGGCGGAACAGCGCGGGGCGCGAGCCGGGTGCAGGCGCAGCGGCAGCCGGGGCGCGGGCCGGGCACGCGCGGGGGGCGGTTGCGGCGGCCGGGTCGTGCGCGTGGCCCACGTGGGTCGGAGGCCAGCAAACCCCCCCCGAGGCTACTGGTTTTAACCGGAGAGGGGGGGGTGCAGCTTTTTGCTGTGGCCCCCTCTCGGTTTCTGCATTTTGCACAAGGGGGCTGCAGTCGTTACCCCTCTTCTTTTTTTTTGGTACCGGGGTCCACGAGCCGGCCATGGTTGGGGTTTTGGTGACTGCGGGTCCCACTTCTCTGCCTTCTTTGTTTCATGGACACAGCAGCAGCGAGGTGGCTGGCTTGGGTTCCAGTACGGGGTGCAGCAGTGGTGGCTGCGGTGCAGGCGGCCGGTGGCCGCGGGCGTATGAAGCAAAGGCCGGGCGGAATGTGCGCAGAGGCGACGGTCGTGACTGGCATTCTGACGAGGGCCGAGGTGCGGTTGCGGTGTCGGCAACAGTGGCGACAGCAGTGACTTGTGGTGGCCAGGCTTGGCACGAGTGGTATGACAGCGACGGTGGCCGGAGGAGGGGCGCGGCCGGGGGCTGCGGTGTGCGGCCGGCGCGCGAGCCGGAGACGGGGCGCGGCCGGGGGCTGCAGGGTGCGATCGGCACGCGGGCTGGTGGCGCGGGAGGGCGCAGGCCGGAGGCGGGCTCGGCCGGGTTTTAGCAGGAGAGAGGGGGTGCTGCGGCTTTTTGCTGTGGCCCCCCTCTTAGTTTCCCTTTTTGCAAACAGGGACTTTCTCTTTTTTTTTTTTTTTGACTTCTGGACTTGATCTATTTGTTTCTTCTGGAACTGATTGTGCATCTTGATTTGACTTGGACTTTTCATTTCCTTGCAGGACTTGTCCCTTCGAGTGCTTTCTAAAGGCCGGCTGGATCATTGAGGAGGCCTATCGCGGGAGCAGAGCGACTAGCGAGGTTGCACCTGGGCAGGCTGAGTAAGGTAGACTGGATCTTCCTCTAGACGACCATGGGTCGCTGGAGGCCTATGGAGAGAGCTTTCCTGGTGGTGACATCAGCTTGAAGGACATCGAGACGGGCGTTCTGGAGTTCGACGAGGAGCAAGACAAAGCCACTAGCGTTGACAAGGAGCAGCCTGCTTTGGTCGTCTTTTGCTTGCCGATCTTGACCTTGGTGACTGCTCCAACAACCCTTTTGGCTTCGTGGAGGTCACGAAGGATGCAGTCCTTGGCTCGGGGCCCCTTTTTTTTTTTTTTTTTTTGTGCCTTGACTTGATTTGTTTGTGTCCGTATGCTTGACTGATTCGTGTTTTTCTTCATTTCTTTCTTCAGGGCCTGTCGTTAAGAGAGCTTTCCGACTTCTGGATGGATCGTCGATGCGGTCTCCTACGGGAGTATGCATCTTCGTTTCCCTTTTGCGCAAGTCTTCTGTCGTCGTTACAAGAGCTTTCCGACTTCTGGATGGATCATCGGTGCGGTCTCCCACGGGAGTACGCATCGTCGTTTCCCTTTTGCGCAAGTCTTCTGCCGCCGTACTTCAAAGCAAGAAACGTGTGTCGAAGTTGGACGAGTTCATTCTCACCGATGAGGGATCTTCACGGCAGATCGTTCGACCGAGTCCGGAGTTGCCATTCAGGAGTCAGTTCCGACGGATATTTTGGCCGCAGCTTCTTTGTCAGTTCCTGTGGCATCTTTGACAGCCGTCACGGCGATGGTCCAAGAGGCGGTTCCCGTGCTTGGGTCTTCAGGACAGGATCGCGCCTTGTTTCAGCACTTAGAGGCTTGCCATCGAAAGTGTAGATCGCAGAGCCTTCTTTCTAAGCTTCTTTTGGAGAGTTGTGCTGGAAGTTTATCCAGGCGACGCTTGCACCCTTCCAGGAGGAGGGCCTTGACGCTTTGAGTAGCTGGTGGGTTTTCCGGTGGATGGCTCCTTGTTTGAGGAGCGTATGTGCACCCTTTTGGTGGATAGCTAGGCTTATTGCTTGCAACGGGCTTCATTAGTGGAGGACGCTTCCTTGGCATTGGCAAAGGTTGAGGAAGAGAAACGTTGACTTGAGGGGCTTCTCACGTTGCTACTGCAGACTTGGTTCGGGTGCAGAAGAAGGTGGAGATTACTCGCGCGTCGCTTCAGAAGCTGGAATCCCTCCTTGCAAGGCAGCGTGCAAAGCTGGCGACGCGTTGAACTGGTAGATCGATCGAGAAGGCTTCTGTAGCGAACCTTGCGAAGCAGCATGCAGAGCTGGCGACGCGTCGGAAGCTGACGGCTTCTCTACCTATGGAGTTGCAGCGCGTGTAAGCTGCGGGAGGCGAGCCGCTTCGGCGCCTCTAGGACTTCAACTTGCTACTCATGCGTTGCTTCGGAAGCTGGAGTCCCGTTTGGAGAAAGCTCGAGCAACCAAGAAGACTTTTGCAATGGAGCTTGCAAAGCAGCGGGAGGAGCTTACAAATCGCCGAGAGCTGGTGGTTTCTTGCCTTTCGGAGTTGCACTGCGTGGGTGCCTCGAGAGATGAGCTGTGGCAGCACCGGGAGCTGGTGGCTTAACGGAGGCTGACGGCTTCTTGATCCCCGGAGTGGAACTTGCGTCTTTTCTGGACTCATTTTCTGGAATGGTGGTTTGGTTTTTTTTTTTTTTGTTTGGACTGAACCTTTACAGGTTGCCTACGTACCCTACTGAGAGGGATCAAGTCACACGTAGTTCCTTTTTTTTTTTGGGGGGGGCAAGGGGGGTAACCTTGCGCTAGGCAAAGTACCTCTTGAGGGACTTGCCGCTGGTAGGCAGAGTCGCTGCTGGTTCGCAGTTGTCATCCGCCTTCTTCGCTTTAATGTAGTTAGAAGTAAAGATCCTCTTGACTGGAGTTTTGATGATTGCTGGAGTTTGACTGGATCCGATGCCTCGGCGATTTGGAAGAATTTGTTCGCCAATTTTGCGGAGGCGTGCTTGAGTCTTTGTCAGGTGATGTGGTATTGCAGCTGAGGGTAGTGAACCCATATGCACCGTGCTTTCTTTGTTGCAGCTGGATTTGAACATCAGCTCGGTGGAGTTTTGCCCCCGAGTGTTTCCTAGCTTGATTGCGAGTTGCTCGGAGCTGGTGTACTCGAAAGACTCGGTTGAGCTCGAGACATGCAACAGACCATGTAACGGTAGTGCCATCTCTTGCAAAGTGATGAAGTTGGCCTTGGAGAATCGTGACGATAGTTCCTTTGCTGGAGTGGAAGGCGATCGTCCTGGCTTGCGAAGCCATTGAGGCGCGAGCCACAGGACTGTCGCATCTTGAGCAGGCAACGGAACGTGTGGCGTTGAGCTTGATTTGGAGTTGATATGGATTTTTCGTCTTGATGCTGGCGCTCCTTTAACTTTGTGCACCGTCTGGCTGGAGAATGTCGCTAGTTTTGCAAGTGGAGAGGTTTTGTCTCTCGCAGCTGCTTTGACTTTCTGGACTCGTGGAGCTTTTGCTGGAGGAACTTCTGCAATGGGGTCTTTGACCTGGTGGAACTCGACGTCAGCAAGGTGTGATTCAGCCTCGTTGCAGTGCTTGCCGTAGGCGACGATGGTTCTCCCCATGCTTTCGATGTTGGTGCCACTTCCTTCATTGAGCACTTGGTGAACTTCCCTCATGCAACCGGAGACCTTGAGGTTTTGATCAACTTCAAGGAAGCGGCTGGGGAAAAACTCCTGGAGTGTCGCCAGCTCTGGGCAAGTTTGCTGGAGAAGATTTTTCGGACTTGCTGGAGGTACTTTGGACGTCTTTCTTTCTGGGAGTTTTCTTGTCGTCCGATCTTGCTCGTGGTTGGCCAGACATGCTATCCTGTAGCTTGACTGTCGTGGCCTTCTCCTTCGAGGCGTCATAGCCCATGCGTTTTTATCAAGAAGATCTTCCTCGCCAGGGTGAAGAATTGGTGTTGTAACCAAAGGCTCTTCTTCGATCGGAAGGACTTGCTCTTTTAATGGTTCTACCATCTCATCTTCTGATCCCCAGCCGGTTGGCTTGATTTCTTTGATTGGGATCGAAGGAGGCTTGGAGTAAAAGACGTAGAAGTCAAACTTACCTGTCGGCTGGCCTAGCAGGCTGACTTCAGGGTCTCTTTGCTCGTCTCTTGCTTTGAGCACATGCTGGGATGTAGCTTTGTTTGGAAGAGGGAGTGTTTGCGCGAGAGGCGGTTGCCCCCAAGGCAGTGAGGATTTGGCCCTGGGCACTGCAGGAGCATACCGTCGTCGTCTTCTTGGAGCTGGTTTCACCATCGATCTTTGACAAACGATGCGCAGCCTTGCTGAAGTGCGTTGTGGAGCAGTCAGTGCTGGTGGGAAGGAATCGAAGGTGATTGACGTCATATTTAACTCGACGATATCACCAGAGTCGATCTCGATCATCCCTTGCTTGGCGAGTGTCATGATCTTATCTTTGAAGACAAAGCACTTCTCGATGGGATGGCTGACCATCCGGTGGTACTTGCAGAAGAGCGGATCGTTGACTCGATGTGCTTGTTCTGGACTTTTTGGTGGCGGAAGTTCGATCATCTTTTCTTGCATCAACTGATCAAACATGGAGGAAACTTCCGAGTCTGGGAAGGGATACTCCTTAGCTTCAAGCTCCTCGAGGGTCATCCTTGGTGGCCGTTGAGGCTGAGGAGGTGGTATGGCGGCTCCTTTGCCTTTGTCCAGCTTGCCACCGATCTTGAGTGGTTTGGAAGTCGAAGCGAGGTCGGTGACATTAACTTGCTTTGATGCCGCCGGTTCGTCCTCCTCTTCCACCTTCTGGAAGGCTATGGCCTTTGAGTCCCCGCGATTTGCTAAGCTGAGCTCCATGTCGTGGGCTCGAGTCGCCAGTTCTTCGAAGGACCGAGGCTTGATCCCTTTGAGGATGTAGAGCAAGCCCCAGTGCATGCCTTGGGTGCACAACTCAATAGCCGAGTCTTCAGACAAGCGATCTCGCGAGTTTAGCGCAAGGTTTCTCCAACGATCAATGTAGTCGATCACCGGCTCATCCTTCCTTTGCTTGGTAGCAGTAATCTCGGTCATGCTGACGATGCACCGAGTACTGTAGAAGCGGTTGAGGAACTCCCTCTCCATTTGATCCCAGCTGTCAATGGATCCTGGAGGAAGATCAACATACCAGTCAAAAGCATTACCTTTGAGGGTGCGAACGAACTGCTTCACCATCGCGTCGTCGTATGTGCCGGCGTTGTTGCAAGTTTCGACGAAGTGGGCAATGTGTTGCCTTGGATTTCCCTTCCCGTCGAAGTGCTGGAACTTTGGTGGCTGGAACCCGGTAGGGAAGCGCAGCTGTTGGATCCTTGTGGTGTAAGGCTTTGAATATGCCGCCGTAATAGGAGGTAGGCTGCTGCCGTGGGAACGCATCATGTCTGCCACCAGTGCTTGTATCTGCTGGGCATTCATCGTCGCTGCCATCGAAGGTTGCGCGGCCGCCGAGGCTGGCACGGGAGCCGAGGAAAGTGCAGGAGTAGTTGCTAGTATTGTCGGGCCAACTTCTGCAAGAGCAGGAGTTGGAGACGGGGCTGGAGCAGCTACTGGAGAAGCAGGAGGTTGACCGAATGTTGCGACATCCCTGGCACTCAGCCTTTGAAGCAAGGTGTTGATGTGACGATCTTTCTTTTCCATTAGTCGGGTGAGCTGAGCCATGTGTTCACCCATTTGCATGACTTGGAGCTGGAGAGCGGACGGAGGATGATGTCGCAGGACGTCTCGATGTTGCATGCCTGCACCCTCGCCATCGTCGTCGGAGACGTAGTTACGCTGACTTGCTTCTGCTTGATGACGGACGTTTGCCCCCTGCAAAGGAGGTGCAAGGTCTGCTGGAGATCCCGAATGGGCTCTGGGTTGGGGCTGGTCCTCCCCAAATTTCTGGACAGATATTCCAGGATCGAGGCTCATTTCTTCATGCACCAAGGCCTCATTGGCGCTTTGGCGAGCATCTTCGGTAGCAGTTTCTGGCGTGAAGAAGTCCGCAAGAGTTTGAGTACGCCGAGTGTAAACGCGTACTACCGGGGGAACGTTATCCACCGGGTTTTCTGGATCGCCGCGTCGGAGTAGTGGAGACTCGGCGATAGGTGAGAGGCTTGTTGGAGCAAACGTATCGTCGTTCGTTCCGGCCATGGCGAACTTGAAGCAACTCCTTCAAACGTACGGATGAAAGGAGAGGAGGTCCTACCGGGCGTGCCAGAAATCTGTGGAGGCGGAAAAAGATTCGGGTCGTCTTTATTGCGGATCACACGAGATTACAAATTTTCTTTGATTAGGAGATTGTGGGAGAGATCCTCTGGGGGGTCCCTTTGATCCGTGTCTCCACGTGGTATTCGTGCGAGAGCTTTGAAGGGGTTGCCCAGGACAGGGGTCTTTACAGGGTGAGGGTTTTTGAGAGGCTAAGGAGTTTCCGCCGTTGATTTTGTCCCGTCCGTGCTTCGCGCTTTCTCGGCTAGGGAGGCTTTGGGATTCGTTCCTCGGTCTTCATGTCTTCCTCGATCCTTGCTCGACCTCGGCGTCCTTGATCGTCGGTTCGCGGCATCGATCGTGTTTTTGGCGTCAGCTTTGGCTTTAGCTTTTTGGCTTTGGCGTAGCTTTGGCGTGGCTCAGGCTTTTGCTTTGCTTTGGCGCTTGCGCTTGAACGTAGACGGGTAGAGGCTTGCGATACTTTAGTTCTTCCGGACTTTGCGTCGTATCGGCTAGAACGTGCGGTGCTTTGCTCGTGACCGTCGTAGTTGCTTGGCTTTGGCACGTGCGTTGCTTTAGCGCGGGCTTTACCGGTGCGTCTGCTTTGGCTTCTGGCGTTGGCTTTGACTTTAGCTTTGACTCGATCTTCTTCGGGAACGGCGATGCTTCTTCAAGGCTTCTTTATTCTTCCGGCTTCCTCGACGGTTGTGGCATCGGTTGGCTTCTTCTCCGGGCGTATTTGGCTTGATCGGAGTTGAAAGCTTCTTGCGGAGATGGTGGGTGTAGCACCGATCTCCGTGCGACGGTTGTAGCGTCGGCTTTTCTTGACGAAGACGGTGGGTGTAGCACCGGCTTCAGCACGACGGCAGTAGCATCGGCTTTTGTTGACGAAGACGGCAGGGGTAGCACCGGCTTCAGGCCTTCTTCTCCCGGCTTTCTTCTTCGTGCGAGGAGTCGACGCCTTTGTTGAAGACGACGGGTGTTGTCGGCTTCGATCTTCTTCTCCGGCCTTTGCTTATGGCTTCTTCAGAGTTGATGAAGATCGTTGGAGAAGTCGGGATGACGACGACTCCGGGTCTTCTTCTCCAAGCTTTCTTCTTCGTGCGAGGAGTCGAAGCTTTGATCTTCGAGTGCAAGGTCTTCACGTTGATGAGGACTTGAAGGGCCAAGGATTCCCGTAGGACGTGCTTGCCGTGCCTCGTGAAGCCTTCGGTCTTCAAGCGTTGGAGCTCGTCTTTGCAGAGCCTTTTCCTCTTCAGCTTTCGACCCTTTGTGCCTTCCCCCACCCCTTCTATTTATAGGCAAAGGGGGGCGGTTGGGGGAGATATTGCTGAAATCTTTTTGTTTCATCCAATATCTCCCCCCATAACCATCAAGATATTGTTCCTTGATTCGGGGAAACAAACTCGATCCCCTCCTTTTTAGTTGGGGTGGTTACGGGCTAGATGTGACTCGATCTTTTAAAGATTGAGTTGTTATTCTTGTTGCACTTTTGGATCGGATGGCGACACAACGTCATCTTGTCCGTTGGATCGAGGGATCGTCGCGGATCTACGGCTACGTAGACGTCCACGCCACCTCCCCCCGCATCGAGGCGGTTTTGATTTCTTTTTCCTTTCTTTTCTTTTTCTTTTCTTTTTCTTTTTCCTTTTTGTTTTCTTTTTCTTTATGGCCGGCCCCACCTCCCCATGGGGAGGGGGGCACAGTTTTCTAGAAGGGGGGCCGGTGGGCCCCCCTCTTTGTGTCCGAGTCGCGGGTTCGATGGGACCTGTTTGCTTCGAGTTGGGCCATGGTGTGCGGATTGAGCTTGCACGTGGGCCGAGTGTGCATGCGGGCCGTTTGTGTGTGGGCCCAATTTCGCATGCGGGCCGTTGTGTATGGGCCGAGTGTGCATGCGGGCCGTTTTGTGCGGGCCAGGTTTCATATACGGGCCGTTGTGTGCGGGCCAGGTTTCGCATACGGGCCGTTGTGTGCGGGCCAGGTTTCGCATACGGGCCATTGTGTGCGGGCCGGGTTTCGCATGCGGGCCGTTGTGTGCGGGCCTATTTTTCATGTGCAAATCGGGTTCGACCCGTGGGCTAATTTCGATGCCCACAATGCTCATTCCGGAATCTCCGTGTGAATTCCCGGAGGGTTTCATCCGAACCCATCCGCAGTCGGTAGAAGGAGTCCAGCTTCTTCTCCGGTTTGAGGTTCAACCGGTAATACTGGACGAAGAGATCCGCTAGGTCTTCAAATAGGCTGACAGAGCATGTGGGGAGATTGTGATACCAATCCAATGACATGTCATCCAAGTTGTCGGCAAAGGTGCGGCATAGAACCTGGTTGTCGTGGTTGTATGGTGTCAATGCTTGTTTGAAGGCGAGGACGTGGAGCGTCGGATCACCCGTCAGACAATTGAACTTGGGGAGAGCAACGGTCTTCCATCCTCGAGAAAATTTGGCGCGGAGAATCTGCCGATAAAGCGGCCCTTCTGAGGCATGGTCGTTCCTTCGATCGTTTCGTAAGTCTGGGAGATGTCTCGAAGGCTGAGGAAGAAGATGGGGCTCAAAAGTTCTTCCTTCTTGGTGATGATTCACCAGGGTTCAGTTGTTGCTGAGGTAGGACCGAGCTCCGGATTGATGTCTTCTACTGCGAACATCCTAGCGACTGCTTGAGTAAGAGGATAATACTGAGTTGAGTGACTTTGAGTGACGAGTCGACTCGTCGAGATATTCCCAAATGCTCTGTTTAGCCAAAGGAGGCGAGGGTCCCTTTGAGGGAAGCTTGAGGGATCGTCTGGAGGTATCGACGACGGATCGTCTGGATAGAGCGGGGGAGCCATGGAGCGGCCGGTGGCCGTTTGCTCCGTCGTTGATACCAGTGACTGATCGCGGGGGATCAGCTCTTCCTCCGATAATGATTTATCGGAGGGAGTCTCTCTCTACCATGAGAGCTGTATTTTGCTTCATGAGAGTGAGGAGTTGGACGTCCTCTGCGGTGATCTGGTACGATGCTTGAGCATCGGTACCCGGAGAGACGTGTGATTTTCCCAAGCACTGAGGAATTTGGTCAGCGAGTTGAGGTGACCGTCGAAGTTGAGCTTGGGCGGCACGATCAACCGACGGGCGACTCCTCGAATTGGCAGCGAGTTATTGTTCTGGATGTTGGCTTGTTGCAAACCGACGACTCATTGATCGATTCGTCGGATGCTGAGCGTCTGGGTGCATGTCGCTCTCCTCTGGCTGGTCCATTGGTGTTTTCACCATCTAGGTGTAGCGATGGAGAGAGATGGATTACTCAGGCAACCAGTAGCTGCTATCGGAGGAGCTGGGAAACTTAGAAGTTGTAAGTTGATAGGATTCTATCCCACAGATGGTGCCAAACTGTGGGGGAGGATTTTGGCCGTCGTACGTGACCCTCCTCCAATAATCGATTGAAGGTTTGACCCTTCGGGATGTGGCGCGCTTTGAAGCGCTGAGTTGTGACTTGCTGGGCTGTCACACAAGCACTATAGAGTAGAAAGGTAGTAGAAGAGATGACACAGGATGTGGTAACGAAGTTCAGCCGAAGCCTACATCTCCGTGCGGTAAGACGCAACCTTTGAATCCACTATCTCCGAGTAAACAGTAGCGCTACTCTCGACAGGCCGAGGAATGCTTCTTACAAGACGACAGAGGGTGGAAAGGAAATCTGAAAACCAGAAAGCTCGGGGAGCTCTGGAAAGTAGAAAGTGGGATTATGGTTTTGATTTTTCGATCTGGAATCATTTACAGGGTTTGTTATTTGTAAGGGCTTAGTTTATATGGGGAATATTCCAGGAATATTTCTAGGAATATCCGGGGTTTGGTAAATACCCGGGGGGATTTACCTGACCCCAAATAGTGCAAGTGGGTCCCAGGCAGGGCTGCGGATCCCACCGTCGTACCCATGGACCCCAGGCAGGACTGTGGGTCCCACTATTGGACTCGTGGGCCCTAGGTAGGGCTGTGGGTCCTGCTATTGGACTTGTGGGCCCCAGGCAGGGCTGCGGGTCCCACCGTTGGACTCGTGGGCCCTAAGCAGGGCTGCGGGTCCCACCTTTGGACTCGTGGGCCCCAGGCAGGGCTGTGGGTCCCACCGTTGGGCGTTAGCCAGATTTTACACCCAGAACTACCACATCCCAGCCAGTAATAAAGGTTATGTGAATTCGAAACTAGTAGATAATAAAAGTATCAACAAAGCTTATCTCGGTAGGAATCGACTTCCCTTCATCGGTAATTCCAACATGCTTGTTCAAGAAAATATAGGAATCGACTTCCCTTCATCGGTAATTCCAACACGCTTGTTCAAGAAAATATAGGAATCGACTTCCCTTCCCCGGTACCTCCAACACGTATGCCTAAGAAAATATTCTTTAACAAATTACTATCCATTAGTTTTAAAATTTGGAACTAGGAATAGAAACGGACGATTCCGTTTCTACCGGAACAAATACTATCCATTAGTTTTAAAATTTAGAAGTAGGAATAGAAATGGACAATTCCGTAATGATGCCAAACTCCTAAGGTTAAAAGCCATATACTCCCAAAAATAAAATTACTAAATCATGAAGTTTTTAAATAGATATCTAGTTAAAATACACCAAACATTAAGGGGGTGTTTGGTATATGGAACAGTTGTTCCCCTTAATCCTCTTCCAGAAGGGGTTATTACCGTTAATTACTATTTTCAATGCAATTTGATGGTCCAGCTCTCCCGGTGGCATAGAAACAGCAGGAGTGAGATTTTTTAGTTCCCAAGTTCTTCATTCCACCGGAACAATTACTAGTCGTTAATTTCAAATCAGGGAATTCAGAATGGAAATAGGCTGCTCCGGAATGATGCCAAACACCCCCTAAGTTGCAAAAATTAAAATATTCCAACCCGACCACTTTTATATATATATATATATATATATATATATATATAGAGAGAGAGAGAGAGAGAGAGAGAGAGAGAGAGAGAATACGGGGTATGAGCTGACAGCCCATTTGGGCATTTGGGCTGTCAGCTCACAGCCCTCCGATTGTGGATCAGCGACCGTCCGTTTTATATAGAAAAAAAAACACCAGAGCCATTCTCTCCCTCTCCCTCTCCCTCTCTCTCGCGAACGGCAGCGGCAGCTGCAGCCGGAGACAGGCGCAGGGGGCCGGGCCGGAGGCACAGGGGGCGGCGGACGGGGGCCGGGCCGGAGGCGGGCGCCGGAGCGGACGGGGGCCGGGCTGGAGGCGGGCGGGGGCCGGGCTGGAGGCGGACGGGGGCCGGGCTGGAGGCGGACGGAGGCCGGGCTGGAGGCGGACGGGGGCCGGGACGGAGGCGGGCGCCGGAGACAGGCGCAGGGCCGGGGGCGCAGGAGGCAGGCGCAGGGCCGGAGGCGGACGGGGGCCGGGCTGGAGGCGGACGGAGGCCGGGCTGGAGGCGGACGGAGGCTGGCCTGGAGGCGGACGGGGGCGGGCGCCGGAGGGGTCGGTGGTTCGGGCTGGGCAGAGAGAGAGAGAGAGGAGAGGGACGGCACAGTTTTATTTTTTATTTTTTTTTAAACGGACGGTCCGATCAGTGGGATCGGACGGCTGTCAGTGACAGCTCAAATAAACATTAAGGCTGGCAGCTCACCTCCCGTTTTCTCTCTCTCTCTCTCTCTCTCTCTCTCTCTATATATATATATATATATATATATATATATATATATATATAGAGAGAGAGAGAGAGAGAGAGAGAGAGAGAGAGACTTGCAGGCTAGATAATCGGTTCTCAGATTGATTCAGTTCTACCAAACCCCAACTCGGAGCCGAATCAATATGAATCGGATCTGCAAAAATTTGGAACCAGACCCGACCCAAGATAAGTATATGAAATCCAAACCAAAGCAACCCTTTCAGGTTGGATTAGTTCGGTTCTCGGTTTGGCCCGGGCCAAGTTGCACCCCTAAAGGATCATATCCATCTATGAGCATCAATCTTATGCTCCATGTACACATATAGGTAGAATTTGGCAACAAACCCTATTTAATTTCTTTTTTGCATTTAAAAACCCTATTCAATTAGTATGAGAATTTATCAAAATAAAAGTAAGTCTTAGCGAGCGTAATCGATAATAGACTCTTCAATTAACAGCCATATCCACTGACTTTTATTTTACAAAATAAAATTCTAGAGCAATCCCTATGTATATTTAATTGTCTTCATTCGATAATTCTAATGATTTCTGCTCAACCCTACCAATTGAAATTCAGAAGAAAAACTTTGGTATAATCGTGATATCAGCTCATCTGGTATCAAGGGCCATTCAAAAACGCCGGAGCCAACCTCTTTCTTTGTAATCACCGTTTGAATCAGAGAAACCAATGAGGTGCAATTGGCGCCGAGTGCCATGCACCTAGCGGCAGACTCAGGAAGTGCAAAATTGAAAATTTTCAAAATATCAAGGGCGGATCCCACAAGCTTTATGATTTTCTCTTTTTTTGTTGGGGGTGGGGGGTTCCATCGCCCTCTCTAGGCCCCACATAGATCCGCCCTTGGTGGTTGTCATCATGTGGCTGTGATGCACCTGTCTTGGTGCATGAGGGGTGCTCCGGCGTTTGTGATTGGCGTGCGATACAAGCTGATCTGATATCACGATTATACCTAATATTTTCTTGGAATAATTCAGACTTCATACCAAGAATCAAACCCTTGCCAAATATATGAAAATGTTGCGTATGGATATCCAATTAGCTGAATATACATTTCAATATCAATTTGAGAAAGAAAAAAAATCATTATTTACATGATCTTCTATCCAAATAAAAAATAAAAAATGCACGCTAGCTTGTGATTGGACGGCTGATATATCTTGATAGACTGCAGTTGAATTGTAACGGACGGTCATGATCATGGGAACAAATTGGGTGCCCATATAAAACGACTCAGAAAACAAACAGCAGCCTCCTCCCCTTCTTCTCCGGCGGCAGCAACTGGGACCGGCACAAGGGGCAGGTGACCTGACCGACATCAACCCACTTATCTATGCACCCCTTGTGGAAGGCATGGCAGCAGTTGCCGAGCTCCCGGACCTCGTCCCTCGCCTCCAATTCCCTTAAACAGACGGCGCACACGGCCACCTCATCCTCCCCTTGGGCCGCCGCCGCCGCCGCCGCCGATCCCCTCGCAAAGCTAGCGAACTCCACCGCCGGAATCCTGGCCTTGATCGAATCGGGGGTGATCATCGGAAGAGCCGCGGAGAGGAGGTCGTCGGACGGAGGGAGGAGGCCGAGGTAGCGGAGCACGTCAGAGACGAACTGCTTGATCGAGTCGAGGAACAGGGCCAACAGAATCAAAGGCCTTGGGAGGACCACGCAGTAGCAGATCACAGGGAAGCCCATGATGATCACGGCGGCGTAGGCGGAGGCGGAGGTGGCGGTGCCGGTGCCGGTGCCGGTGCCGGTGTCGGTGCCTATCAAAGAAAGGGTCGGGTGTGGTCTATAAATAGGCGGTTGAGACCGCTAGTTGCCAACTCATGCGCGGTCGGTTCCGATCGTTTCTTGGAAGGAGCTTCGACGATGCCGCACGTGCGCCGACGTTCGAAACAGCGGATTAGGTCGCGAGTTCCGTGTAAGACTGGAACTTAGGCGGTCCATTCTGTGGGCTTGTTCAACGGACGGCTGTGATCCGGACACGTTATTCTGTTTGACCATTCCGGATTAACGTGTGGGGGTTAAATAGTATTTTCTCTTTCATTAAGTGGTTATTTAGAGAATGTGCAATGATTAATGACACTCTAACGTGATCAGGCAGTTTAGGAAACTGCCATTGCTATAAAATCACTACCGTATTCTTCGGGTTGCAACTCGGGTCGGATTGATTTGAGTTTGATCCAACCCAGAACCGAATCGAATCGAACGAGTTCGGTTCTACCATATTGAAACCCAAACCAATCAGACTTGGACATAGACCTGAACCAACCCAATCCACAATAAGATCAGGCTGGTCTAGTTCGGTTTTCAGGTTCGTGGTTGATCTAAAAAAATAATAACTGTCGACTATTTACTAGCAGAAGTTCACATTGGGCTTTAGGCTTTAGTCACACATTGAGTTCTCTTGCTAGTTGATTCAACGCTAGCAAACAACTAGCGATTACTAGGGTGCTAGTGTGATGTAGCCCAAAAGTCCATCCCGTCACATATATAAGTGGCCTAATATATCTGAGTTCGGTTCTTGGATCGGATAGGGTCTATCCGATCCTAATCCGGAACCGACCCATATTTAGTCGGGTTCACAAAACTTAGAACCGAACCAACCCATTTAGTCAAAATGCCCGAATCAATCCGACCCATTAAGTCCGGGTTGGGTCGGTTCTTGGTTCTACCCGACCCAAGTTGCACCCATTCCTTATTCTACTCAAAGGTTTTTTATAAACAAGCCCGTTAGATAAAATGAAACATACTTACAGCTGAGGCGTCATTTGTGAAATTTGTTTAGAGTAGGCGATGGAGTACAAGTGGATGGGAAGCTGCTCTGATCAGCAAGTTGATCTAGCCAGAAGATGTGGGGTGAGTGCTCACAGTAAGTGGAACTTAATAGGGGTGTAAACGGATATTCAAAAATCTGAATGCAATCTATATTCGAATCCGAACTTTACGGATTCGGATAGTATTTTTTCATATCCGACAAAAACGGATACAGATACGAATATCATTTTTTAATATCCGACAAAAATGGATACGGATATTAAGGTATTCGACACGGATATCCGCATTCGAGATAGACTATACATATAAACGGATATCCGTATATCCATATCCATAATATATAATATGATATGTGTGCGTGTATTAGGGGTGGCAATGGGTCATGTCGTGTCGGGTTCGTGTCGTGTCGGGTTTCATGTCGTGTCCAAAATCCTCAGACCCGGACCCAACCCGTTTAACTAATCGTGTCTAGATCCTAAACCCATACCCGACCCACTAATAAACGGGTAGACCCGATAAGACCCGGTAAGACCCGTTTACCACCTGGGTCTATTCAGTTGACCCGATCCGACCCAATCCAACTTGACCCGAAAGTCCCGCTGGTATTATAAATTATCGTATCGGATTGCGGGTAGACCCGACCCGACACGACCCGTTGAATACTAAACGGGTCTTCTCGGGTCTACTGTGTCCAAACCCTAAACCCGGACCCGACCCGACCCGTTTATTAAACAGGTCTATTGTGTCGACCCGTTTACGACCCGAACTCGTTTAGCCCTGACCCAAACCCGCTCACTTCGTGCCGGGTCTGCCATGTCGGGTCCGAAATTGCCAGCCCCAGCGTGTATTATGATCCAAGAGCAGATCTCAATGTCTGGCTACATTGCACAGTTGCACTAAAAAATATCAAAGCATAGACATTGGTAGTAACTTTGGTGATGGATCCCACCACTCGATGTGACCCAAAACATCATGCACGAGTCGCTCTGACACATGATGTAAGCCACACCATGGCAAGCTTTGTATCCTACCAAGCCAAACTAAAATATAAAATCCCTAGAATTTCTTGAAATAGCTACTGGACCCCCCATATACTTATTTAAGGCTGGTGAAAAAAAAACACAACGCTATAAGCCCCGATATTGATTAGTTATAGTAAAATATGTTCATATATTATACAGTGAATTTAGGCGCAATGTTTATATATCATAAAATGAATACGGATATGGTTATTATCCGAATCCAGATACTCAAAGAGGATATGGATTCGGATAGTTGCACTTACTATCCGGACGGATACGGATAAGGATACAAACAACAGATAGTATGGGATTCGCTCATATCTGATCCATTTACACCCCTACTAACTAGACAGGGGGGGCGCGGGGGGGGGGGGGGGGGGGGGGGGGGTTGACCGATCAAACCGGTTGAGATCGGTGAACACCATGCTAAGGGTATGCGAAACTTGTTGGTAGAGGAACCCGATGCTAACAGTTAATTAAGTGAGCATGCAGCCCACCATAACCTGGTCCTGCAAATGGGGGACTCTCAACCCATAGAAGTAGAGCTCCCCAAGGTGGCATTTCGAGACCCCAAGGACCCTCCCATGGTGTTTACGACTGGTTGTCGTCCAATGGCTCACGAGTTTGCAGACATTGGTGCCATTAGGGAAGGAAGCACCACAGCTAGATGAAGGGGGTGATGATCGTGGTACCAGCCGACACTGGACACCGGCCAGACATGCCTCGACACACGCAGACCTCACCATGTACTTTGAGTTGGTGAGTCACCATGGTGTCAACGGGTCGGGTTCGTGTCGTGTCTAGTTTCGGGTCGTGTCCAAAACCCCTATACCCGGGCCCAACCCGTTTAACTAATCGTGTCTAGATCCTAATCCCGTACCCGACCCGCTTATAAACGGGTAGACTCGATAAGACCCGTAGGTTGATTGAGTGGGTGATGGGGTGAATCACTAACCCTAGGCAAGTGGGAATGAGGTCCTCAATCGTTAGATCCTCAATTTGCACCATGTTGGGTGTCTTTCTTTTTTTTGGTACATATGATGGGGGTCACTCCATTATGACCTGTAGATCTTCATATACAAGACCAGACAGTTCAGTGGGGAAATCTTTCTCCCAATACCCTACTTTTCCACGAATCCTTGCTTCCTGGGTGAGCCAATGAGCAGTGCTATTGCTTGTCCTGGGGACCCACTTTATCCGCACAGTATCTAATTGGTACCATATCATTTGACAATCCCTTATAAGTGGCCCTAATTCCGCATTACTCCCACGACCCAACACAATGGCGTCTCGGGCATTGGATGAATCCGTCAGAATAACAACATTCCCGTAATCCTTCTTAACCACTTCCTCCAAAGCACCCTTGAGAGCCCATATCTCTGCCTGAAGAGGAGATCCAACCCGACACCTATGCGCAGCCGCCATACAAATCTGACCACCTGAAGAAGCAGCCACCCAAGCTCCACTTGCTATCTCCGTAGGATATTTAAATGCACCATCAACCCACATAAAAGTGTCGACCTTGTGAGTTCCCTCCCCTGGATGATCTGGTATTTGCTGAAAGTATTGCCTGATCAACGAGCACCCCTGTTGAACCAGACTTCTCATAGGCTCCACCTTGCTTTCGAAAATTTTATTACATCTAGCCTTCCATAGCAGCCACATAAATACCGCCAGATATTCCCCTGGAACAGGTTCCCTCCTTTGAATCACCTTCTTAGACCCTGGTTGCAGCATGCTTAAACTATAGAAATTAAGGCCAGTAACGTGGAGCACCTCCTCCCAAAACTCATGCGCCTTGACACAATCCCAAAAAACATGCAATATATCTTCATCCGGCGTTTGGCACCATGGGCAAGCTCCAAAATTCAAATGTACTCGTTGTCGCAACAACGTCGCCGTTGATAATGCTCCATGTCCAACCCTCCATAAAAATAGGTGCACCTTAGGCGGCAAACGTAGCCTCCAAATATCCGCTCCACCCCATCTCTCTAGATTCTCCTCCGGTTCCTGCATCACCCCTCGAAGAGAAGCTAATAAGTGTCTATATTTCCTACTAAAGCCTGTCGGATTTGCACCCACACTTTGAACCATCCTGACAGTGCCTCTCAAACTTGCTGAAGCTCTCTTTCCAAGCCATTGCTGCCAGTTTTCCCGTGATAATTTCGTCTCCATACGAACCCAAACCGCCCCCACATGATTGGCATTCAACAGCTGGGCTAAGCTCGCAACTCCCAATTGGATTTGTCTTGTCAGGAAACTGTGAACCTGAAGCCCTCCCTGGCTCTTCTCCCTCGTATTTACCTCCCATGACACAAGATGAAGTCTACGTTCTGCTGAAGTGTAACCCCAAAAAAAAGCCCGACAAACACGATCCATCTTGAGCAAAACTCCTTTTGGGATCCCACTAGTCATCATTACATGAACCGGAATAGCAGCTAACACTGATTGTAATAAAACCAGTCTTCCCGCTTGAGATAACGTTTTGGACTTCCACCCTGACAATTTTGCCTCCAGATTTGCCAAGAGGAATTGAAAATATTTTGCCTTCACCCGCACTCCATCAAGAGGTATTCCTAGATGCATCCATGGCCCATGCTTTTCCTCTATCCGAAGAGCTCTAACTAGTCGAGCCCTCTCCTTTGGAGGAATACTCTTGGATATTTTTATACTCGATTTTGTGGGATTAACACATAAGCCCATACTTTTCTCCACCCGAGTAAAAAAACTTTTAACCCCCAAACATCAACCATTGTGGCCCTAGTGAAAAACAAAAAATCATCAGCATAAGCTATTACACTCACCGGATTTGGATTCTGAGGTGTAGTAAATCCTTCAATATCCCCATCCTTCAAGCATTTATCGAGTTCCCAATGTATCAATTGGGAGACCAATAGGAATAGATATGGTGATAACGGATCCCCTTGTCGTAATCCACAACTTGGCCGAAATACTTCACTCTCTTCGCCATTAACCAACAATCGCATTGTGACAGTCGAGACACATTGATTTATCCACGACAGCCAAATCGGGTCAAAGCCCATCTTGCCCATTACCGTAAGTAAAGTGTCCCAGTGTATCCTGTCGTATGCCTTCTCCAAATCAGCCTTTATAGCCATCGCAGCATGTGAAGCACGCGCTCTATGTAGTGAAGTGAGAACCTCCTGAGCATGAACAACATTATCCTGAACTGTCCGGCCTGGAAGAAACCCATGTTGCTCTTCCCGAATTACTGACGGCAACACCACCCTGAGCCTATTAGCGAGAATCTTAGAGATGAACTTGTATCTTTGATTACAAAGACTGATAGGGCGATAGTCCCCCGGACGCGTTGGGTTCGACGTTTTTGGTATTAGAACAACACTCGTGTCATTCCATCCCACCGGCATTACCCCCGATCGAAAAAAGTCCTGTATATCCCGTATAATATCCTCTCCCATAATTTCCCAAAAACCTTTATAAACTTCACTGTTAAAACCATCAGGCCCAGGGGACTTGTTATCAGGAGCCGCAAACACCACCCTTCGAATTTCTCCACCGTCTGGAATCCGAGTGAGATAAGCATTAAACTCTGCCGTTATGTACTTGGGAATATCACATACCATGGTCGCATCCACAAAATCCGACCGCTGCCATCGGAGTTGGAAAAACTGAACTAATGCCTTCTTGATGCCCTCGGGGTCCTCCAACAACTGATCCCCAATCTGCAGTCCCCTGATCCGGTTACGCTCTCTCCGGACTCTCGTGCTAGTGTGAAAGAAAGCTGTGTTCCGATCCCCCAACTGATACCATCGCATACGAGCTTTCTGGGCCCAGATATTCTCCTGCTGTTCCAAAGCCCACTGAAGTTGAGTAGAAAGACAATCTCTCTCTTCCTCATCTCTCTCGCTCAACGGTCCATCCCCAATCCTATCCAGCTCCCCCCATAACTTCATAACCAAGGAATGGATATTTCCCACTTCATTCTTATTCCATTGTGCGAGCGCCCGACGAACAAAAGGTAAGTTCGCAGAACAACTAGCACCCCGAATCCAAGTATTCTGAACCACCGAGGAAACATCACCTCTATTCAACCAGAAATTAAGAAACCTCCATGGCACTTTTGCAGGACGAGTATTTTCCACAGTAGATATAAGAATAGGAGAGTGATCAGACGCGCACCTGGGAAGCCTCCTCGAACTAGTATCATCCACCATGACGGTCCACTGCGTATTAATAAAACCCCGATCTAGCCTCTCCCATATGCAATCTAGCTCTCCCCTTACGATTATTGCTCCATGTGAAGCCATTCCCATTACCTTGCACCTCCCGCAGTCCGCTAAGCCTTAGCATGTGAAGGAAATCAAGGACACTGGACGACCAACGAAATGGCCTCCCTCCCTCCTTATCATCTGGAGAAAGAACGCAATTAAAATCTCCTACCACACACCACGGTAAAGTTGTCCGACCAATCGCTTGTAATTCCGCCCATAATACCCTCCGTCTAGCCTCTGAATTGCTAGCATAAACCGTCGAAAGAAGAAAAGTGGATGTCTGCGGTGCCGAAACCACTAGGTGGAGAACCTGTTCTTGTCTCCAAATAGCTGAAACCAGCCCAAACCCCCTACGCCACATGCACACAATGCCCCCTGCCATACCATCCGAGGGCACAATGGAAATGTCATACTTGTGTTGAAAAATGGAAATCACCCGTTTCACTTGATGAACCTGAACATGACTCTCAACCAGTAGTAAAAATTGAGGATCGAACTTCCTAATTAGAACTTTCAAATGTCCCACCGCCGTCGGACGTAACATCCCTCTACAATTCCAAAACAGAATTTTCATTGGGGAAGAGAAGAAAGAAACGCAGCAGGGATCTTATTCCCTTTTCCAGATTTCTTCAGCTTATGGGTACGCAAGGCCAATTTCTCTCTAACTCTGGGCTTGGGACGAGCCAAACTCCCCCCTGATCCTCCATCCGACCCATCTTCTGGTTCCATCGCACCATCGCCCCCACCCTCCGGCCCTCCTTCCTCTGCATGTCTCTCCATAGATTCTGAAGCACTCCTACGCTCCTCCTCTGGCCTTTCACTGAACTCATCGTTACAATCACGTGCCTCGTCCTCCGCTGAGACTACAACTTCCTCATCCAACAGTCTCTGAGTCTGCTCTACTGCATTAGAATGACGTTGAGGCAGCTCCTCCTCCTCCCTAATCAAACGCTGTGCAAAACCTGGTGGCCTGTCCGGAGTCTCGGACCCATCCGCTCTAAAAACCTGACTAGAGTTCTCCCCCTGAGTCGTATTAGATGAAATCGATCGATTCCGTAATTTAGCGCTATTCCCCTGATCTGACCCAAGAGGATCCCCTCTTAACAGCCACTCATCCTGAGGCCCCATCTCACCTACCCCCACCGACGGCACAACTTGCACACTCCTGCTAGATGAACGTCTCAGAACCTCCCCACGTGGTCTTGATTCTGCCTTGCTGACAACACTAACCTCCTCCATGCATGTATCCACCTCTTTTAGGGTAAGGTTACCCTCCCCTCCCACTGGTTGATTTGACTGAGAGTCTCCACCATAGAATGCATCCCCCTCATCCGATTTCATAGTGCTATGATCCCCACCATCGGTTTGGCCATCCCCCAACACGTGATACCTCGATCCAGATTGGTCGAGTGACTTCGTTGGTGCCGCTTTGAAATTATTACTCTGATGCATTGAGCCACCCGCCCCCGCACGAGCCAGAGAAGCACCCTTGACACGTGACGCGATCCGGTCACCCGGTGAACCAGAACCTCCTCCTCCGCCACTAGCCGGTCGTCCCGGCACCCTCGCCCTCCATGCCTTCCGTCGGTCCGATCTCTGAGGGACCACCATCCACGGCCCAAAAGTTGTCTCTACAGCCGGACCTTCCTTCTCCGCAGGTGCATGTCGATCAGGTAACCCCCGATCTGGTACAGCCTCCCCCACCGTCTCCCTCTCCGACATTGGGGACTTCTCCACCGCCGCTGTGGGAGCCCCCACCGGACACTGATATCTCAAGTGACCAGCCCGCCCACACACAAAGCAGATCTGCGGTAAATTCTCATAGACGAAGGGTTGATAAAATCTAACTTGATCATCATCCGTTCCGACGTTAGTTCCTGGCCGGAGACTCCTTGATAGATCCACTTCTACACACACCCGAACAAATAACCCCCTCGATCCGGAAAGGGAATTCTGATCAACCCTAATTGGGCGTCCGGCCGCCGCGGCGATATCCATCACTAATTGCTCGTCATGGCAATCGACTGGTAGTCCAGGTAATCTTATCCAAACTGGTGTCTGATCGATGGTTTCTTGCAACGGCTGGAAGAACGACGTCCATCGCTTGAGTGCGAGAACCCTTCCATCAAAAATCCACGGACTGCCTTCCCAAACATCTAACAGATCTTCTTCCAGCTCGAACCGAAAACAGAAAAACCCATTGGGTAGGTCCATCACTTGGACACGACCCGCACATGGCCACCGATCTGCTACCCTTCGCCGCAAAATCTCCAGGTGAAGCTTTGGCCCCAAAAACTTGCCTACCAGTGCCTGTCTCCATTTCGCCTGAGACGCCTGAAGTCGAGCCGGGTCCAACACCACCATTCCATCGACCAAAGGTGCCATTCTAGACACATGTAGAGCATCTATATGCCCCAGCCATGGTCTCTCTCTCCGCGCCGTAGCCGCCGCCAAGTAGGAAGATCTTGGAGCTCGTCCTCTCCCTCCTGGGTCATCCTCTCCGATAGCCAAGGTTGGGGTTTGGGGAACAACCTCCGGGTTCATCCTCCTTGCCCAAAGGGGTCCCTTAGTAGTAGAAAGTTTTAAAGAGAGGGAGAGGTGCTTAAAAACCCGCTTTCATGATTGGGTGTCTTTCTAGCACTATGCCTAAACCTAGGCAAGTGGGACTCCCTTTGTTGGCCTCTGCATATGACTGCCTACTCTTTGCTAAAGCTATCATCCTCGAATGTGAAGTGTTAGAGAAGGCTTTGGATAAGTATTGTGAGGTCTCAGGCCAAATGTACGTTTACTTATCTTTGGGAGGCAAGTTCACCATAGGAATAAACGGATTATATGTAGGATACTTGGCTTTAAGGACCTCAATGAACCTTTTCGATACCTTAGGGTTAAGATTTAGGGTAAACCTATTCAGGGTAACATTCAAGTAGAGAGACTCCTAGCCAAAGTTATGAAAAAACTTATAGGGTGGAGATCCAAGACTCTTTCCTTCTCGGGTAAAGTTAACATGTCGAAGTATGTCATTGGGTCTTTGCCTGTGTTTACTTTACATAATACTCGGAATACCCCAAAAAACTAAAAATGCTATTGAGAAAGTCATGCGTGTAATATCCGCCCCAAACACACAAGATATTGTCTGTTTTGTTCGTGCCCGCATCAGAACTTCCCAGGAGGTCACCCATCCTAGTACTGCTCTCGCCCGAGCACACTTAACTACGGAGTTCTTACGAAATCCGTAGCGGCGTATGATTTTAAAACGCGTCTTCTATGTTTGGGATGGGAAATTATATAAGTACCTTAGGATTTTCTTCTCTCCAGACGATGTGGGCCTAACTCGTAGCCTTGTACACCTCACCTCACCTCATCCATCTTGGCATCCCAACCTCAGAAGTCTTGGCTATTGGCTATTGGCTATTGGATCTTGGTCATCACAATCCACCCCCCTTAGGGCTACACATCCTCGTGTAAAGTTAGACCCCCTATCCCTAGGAGAACCGGGTCTGATACCATTTTGTAACATCTGTCCCAAAGACACAAGATATTGTCCGCTTTGCCCGTGCTCGCACGAGAACTTCCCAGGAGGTCACCCATCCTAGTACTGATCTCACCCGAGCACACTTAACTATAGAGTTCTTATGAAATCCGTCGCGGTGCACGGTTTTAAAACGCGTATTCTATGTTTGGAATGGAAAATTATATAAGTAGATTGAGATCTCCTTCTCTCCAAGCAATGTGGGGCTAACCCGTGGCCATGTACACCTCACCTCACCTCATCCATCTTGGCATCCCAGTCTCAGGAGTCTTGCTTCTTGGCTATTGGCTATTGGATCTTGGTCGTCACAATGCGGGCCTTCCTCTGGAGCAATATTGATTTGAGGAAGGGGCTTCATCCTGTAGGGTGGAAGAAAATGTGTAGGCCGCTTGAAGTGGGTGGGTTGGGGTTTCATTCTTTTCGTATGGACAGACAAGCCCTTATGGTGAAACAAGTTTTTGAAATTGCTTTGATTCGTTTGAACCCGTTGGGGCACTTTTGTAGACTTCAGTACGAGCTACCGAATAATATGTGGGAATGGGTCTCCCCAAAGAATTGCCCGCGTGCTTGGAGGGCGATTTTGTATGGGGTGCCCACTGAAGAAACAACCTTATTGTAAATTTTCATGCCCAATGTGATGAGGGATCCATGGCTTAACGTCACACCTCTGAGACTATCACGGATACCCCTCACGACTGAGATGTCGGCTGATTCTGTTGGACCACCACCGCCAGTGGAATATATGAAGGTTACTAAGTGCATGTTCGGGACCATTGCTACGATCAAATTGCCCAACTATTGGTCATGATGAGTTCAATTAGGGAGACAGTCTTGAGGCCCCAAGAGTGCAGCCAATTTCTCTACAAAGACTACGGCTAGGACTTTATTGTCAACTAGTAAGAAACCCAGACAATGCCTGAATGTGCTTGATGCACGCTATTTGGCAAAGACGACATCGCAACTGTTCGAAGAAGTGTGAAATCTGAAGTGAGTGTGATTCACTTGTTAGAGAGAGAGAGATTAACATCAAATGACCATCAAATGCTATTGAATGAAAATTTATCATCTTTATGTAGGTTTTTAAATAGATTTAAAAGAGAGCCGTGTTCACACACGTAAGAAGAATTCTAGCTCTTTAAAAGATGTCCACGTGTCACAATATGGGAGAGATGCTTCCATTTTAGTATATACTAGTAGGAAACCCGGGCAATGCCCGAATGTGCTTGATGCACGTCCATCGCAACTGTTTGAAGAAGCGTGAAAACTGAAGTGTGATTCACTTGTTAGAGAGAGAGAGAGAGAGAGAGAGAGAAATAGATTATAATCAAATGGCCATTAAATGCTATTGAATGAAAATTTATCATCTATGGTGGGTCTTTAAATGCCCGAATGTGCTTGATGCACACCATTTGGCAAAGACGACATCGTAACTTTTCAAAAAAGTGTGAAATATGAAATGAGTGTGATTCACTTGTTAGAGAGAGATTAACATCAAATGACCATTGCATGCCATTAAATGAAAATTTATCATCTTTATGATAGGTTTTAAATGGATTTAAAAGAGAGCCGCACACATGGAAAAAGAATTCTAGCTCTTTAAAAGACGTCCACGTCTCACAACACGGGAAAGAGGCTTCCATTTTAGTAAATACTAGTAAGAAACCCAGGTAATGCCCAGATGCGCTTGATCCACAGCCATTTGGCGCAGATGACATCACAACTATTCGAAGAAGTATGAAATCTAAAGTGAGTGTGATTCACTTGTTAGAGAGAGAGGGAGAGAGATTAACATCAAATGATAATTAAATGTTATTGAATGAGTGTTTTATTATCTTTATGGTAGGTTTTTAATAGGATTTAAAACTAAGCTATGTTCACACATGGAAGAATGATTATGGTTCTTTAAAAGACGTCCACGTGTCACAACATGGGAGAGAGGTTTCCGTTTTAGTATATAGTATAGATATATAGATATAGATATACTAGTAAGAAACCCGGGCAATGCCCGAATGTTCTTGATACACGCCATTTGGCAAAGACGACATTGCAACTGTTCGAAGAAGTGTGAAATCTGAAGTGAGTGTGATTCACTTGTTAGATAGGAAGAGAAATAGATAGAGATTACCATCAAATGACCATTAAATGCTATTGAATGAAAATTTATCATCTTTATGGTAGATTTTTAAATAGATTTAAAAGAGAGCAGCGTTCACACACAGAAGAAGAATTCTAGCTCTTTAAAAGACGTCCATGTGTCACAACACGGGAGAGAGGCTTCCATTTTAGTGTGTGCGTGTGTGTATATATATGGGTAATGATGAAGCTACCTCTGAGCCCACAAGGGATGGCAATGATGATTCTATCTCTGAGCCAAATTATCCAATCTGGAATGATCTATTGAAATGTATTGCCCCTCCGAGAGCCTAATATTTTGTGTAGAAAATAAAATGATACACCAAAGAACTCCAACAAAACGATTTGCTCATTAGGAATGGTATAGATATTTTGCCTTTGTGTTCTAGGTATGCTACCGAATGTCAAACAACTGACCATGATCTTTTTAGATGTCTTCTCTCTACCAATTGTTGGGTTGAAATTGGCAAATACTTTACCAATCTATTCTAGGCGCAAGGCAGTCAACACGGATAACAGGGGGACCCTTCTCATCCATGTTGTTTGGAGCATATGGAAGGTTAGGAACGAAGAACTCTTTGAGGAAAGAAAACCGAATGTTACAAGAATTGTTAAATACATTTGGAAAGAAGTCAAGGAATTTTGCGAATCTAATGAGTCCTCGTCTGTTTAGGGGTCAACTAAAGTCTCTATTGCTATCAAATGGGTTGCACTGATGTTAGAGGAAATCAAAATCAACTTTCGAAAGGTGAGGCCGTCACGATCCTCATCACGAGGAACCAAGGGGGAGTGATTTCTGCAATCAAGTGCTATCCATGTCAACACGCGATACATTATTAGTCGTGAAATTCGTGCTCTTTGGGAGGGATTGTGTGTGGTAGTGAGGCTCTTCCGACGGACCAAGTTATGGATTGAAGGGAACACACTTTGCATTAAAAATTGGATCAACAAAGCCGGTAGAGTCCACGATCTTATGAAGGATATTCTCATAATGATCCAGTTCGTCGTCCCCTTCATCAGGGTGACTCACACGTTTCGTGAAGAAAATCAAGCGATAGATTGGCTAGCCGACCAACGCTTGAAGGCGGTGTCTCGTTGTTCAAATCCCCCAATTGCTCTACTTGATATTTGTAGGACCAATATGAGTGCCTTTTCGTTGGAAACATTTGTAACTAAAGTTAGTTTTAATTCCCTACCCAAAAAAAAGGTTTTTTTACAAATCGACCCTATAATCTTCTCTATTTATATATAAACCCCTATAAAATTAATATACATATAAACCCCTTAAATCATGCAATATTTACATATTGACTCCTACAGTTAGTTGGTAGCCAAAATAAAAGAATATTTTCAAAATATTTCTTTATTCGGCAGTTATTTTATTAATCTAAAGGGGACTAACCGATTTACCCATTGTTTTAAATACTTAAATTGACATATCTTTACTTAACACAAACCTTATCCAAAACAAACACAAATATAACCCGAATCTAATTTGGACTTAATCCGAAGAATTCTCACATTGGAGGGGTATTTACAGAGTTTAGATAAAAACATTACAGATGACATCAAAAATACTCTCGTTTTGGATGTCAGCTAACTACAAGAGTCAATATATAATATTTGAATGAATTGAGGGGTTTAGATGTAAAAAACACTTTGATAGGGGTTAATATGTAAAAAAAGAATTTTATAGGGGTTTATTTGTAAAAACCCAAATAAAACCGCTAGATAATACGACATTTTACATCGAAACAAAAAAAATTGTTTAATATTTTTTCTTTTATATTATTTTAATAAATAATTCCACCACATGACCTAAAATGAGGACCTGTACGTCATAACACAAAGATGACCTGGGTTAAGTGTTTCCATCAAGGGTTGGCAATGGATCCGAATCCAGCCCAGACCCGATCTAGTCTGGCCGACTTGGAATGGCTTTGGATCTATATCCCAAACACATACGGGCATGGACCTATATTTTGGTTATGAAACCAAAGCGGACCGGGCCTAGTCTGGTACATGTCCGGCCCAAAATCGGACCACTTTCATAGTTGGGGTCAGGCCTACCAAGTTCCATCTTTGGTTTGCTTCGTGCTATAACCAAATTGCTCGATGAAGTGAGCCAAATCTCTATTTCTGATAGGGGGTCGTGTTAGATGTAGATGGAGCACAATCTTATGGGCCCTAGCTTAACAAGAAAATAAGTATCATATGTGTCCTCAAGGCATCCTAGGCATATTGATACAGGCATCGGTGCCTCCGCAGCCAATCCCATGCACCTCAACACAACCGGTCAAATGCAACCGACAACTGCATCCGTTCCCCCCCCCCCCCCCCCCCCTCTTTTTTTTCTTTCCTTTTCTTTTTCTTACTCTTCCTCAACATGCTGCCTTCTCCCCCTTCGGTGGAAGCAACATAAGATATCCACATCATATCAGTCGAGAGAGGCCAATATGCATGCCAGTTAGGAGCGACTGTCATGTCTCCAGAAATGAGGAGGAAGAAGGAGAAGGGAGGGTTAGGAGGAAGAGGAAGAAGGTGAGGAGGAGATGGAATAAGAAGAAGGGAAGGAGAAGGAAGAAGCGGAAGATACAAGTCCGTTACCACTCCAAGTGGATAGTGAGATACTTTGTTTGCGGCAAAATTCTTTGTAGAAGTAGTCCGTAGACTCTTAACTCAACCGACACTTCAGTATTCACGCCAGTATAAACGGCCCGACACAAACAATAACTGTCTGGGTACTCTATAGCTGATGCATCGGTGATCGTGTTGATAAAATCCAACCAAAACTAGCCGAAAATTTTTGGAAAGATAAGAACGAAATACGAGCCAACAATGTGTTGGTGAGGCTACTAAAGAACGGAGAATTATGATCGACTTTCACCCGAAAATACGACAGGAAGTGATAACTCAGGGTTATCAGGTAGTTACAACTACTTGATAACGCAGGATGTAATTAGGTAGTTGTAACAACTCATGGTGTGATCGTGATTATGATGTAATTATCAGGATGAATACCAATGATCTAGGGACTGTTATGTAACTGGTTTTTATTATATAATAAACACGCTAGAGCCCTTTGTGTTGTTGTGCGATCATCTTTTAGGCCATTGTTTCCATTTCTTCTAAGTTATCATGGTATCAGAGCTCTGGTGAGAGCTCTTGAACCGACGTTCATCTCTTATTGATCTCTCTTTCCTTAAACATAACATGGTATTAGCTTCTTCCTCCACCACTGAATCATCGACATCCATCACCACCCCATTATAGACTATTTCCTCCTCCCCTCTCTTTCACCTTATTCGCAATCTTACCTCTCTTATCACAATAAAACTTGAGATCAATGTGGATAATACGTCCAACTATCTCTTATAGCACGCGCAAGCCATTGTTTCCTTTTCTTCTAAATTATCAGGAAGAACGTATTTCAAAGTAATTAAAACCCTAAACATGATTTTCGAAATATGATGAAATAACTTATTTCAAAGTATGAAAATTAACCTTCAAAAGAATAGGTGAATGATTTTGCAGTAGACGGGTGGATGATTTTACGATCGTCAAAGGTTATGCGGTGAACAAAGAGGTTTTCCGATGAGGGCTGGAATGCGAGGATCGAACGGAGTAGAGGAAGAAGATGCAGAGGTTATGTGGTGAACGAAGAGGTTTTCCGATGAGGGCTGGAATGCAAGGATCTAGAAGAAGATGAAGCAGGAAGCGTACCTTATGTTGGGTGCCCTTGTTAATGTATAGAGATGGGTCGGATTCTATGGACAGTCGGATCGGGTTGTAGATGTATTGATGTACATACATATTGGGCTTGTCCCTCAATAGGATTGATGCTCACTCTCTCCAAACCCTAGTCTCCATCTCCTAACATGGTATCAAAGCTAGGGTTCTAGGGCTCTCCCTCCGCGACGACAACGGCGATCGGGATTCCTCCTCCGGCTAATTTCCTCCCTCATCTTCGATCTCTCTCTCCTCTCTCTTACGTCACAGCCGCCCACACCCCCTGAAGCCCCCGTCACCCCTTCCTGCACCCACTCCAGCCCCCCCCCCCCCCCCCCTCCAAATGAAACCCCTAGTAAAAATAGTAATCGGGCTGGGGTTCTTGTTTCAATTCAAAGGCCCTACTAATTTTGTGGGTGCAAATAACAACAACAGCTCTTACCTTTCCCATGTTGGAGAGGTTCCCCGGTATGAACACCGTGGAGCAAACTTACCCTCAAAGCGGTTTTACCTTGTTTGCACGTGCGAATCCTGACCGTTGATGTCATGTGGAGAAAACTTTCCCTCAAAGCGGTTTTACACCTTGTTTGCGCGTGCAAATCCTGACCGTTGATGTCATGTTCACGGGATTAGGGAATTAGTACATAGCACTCCCCGTTTCGACCTCCAGACCCGGCTAAAAAATAAAAGGGTGCTCGATTACTGCAACTGACAGAATACACCATATATTGGAAATTGAATGTCCAGGTCCTGATGAATGAAAAGTTTCATGTCCCATCTTTTCATAAAAGTCGAGCTCAATCTTACATGCTGAGAGTGAGAGCCACAACCCTTCATCGGTGAGCTCTTGCGCCGACACCATCAGGTCGAAGCCTCACCTTCAAGACGCATCCGCTTACAACCGGTCTCTTCACTGGCGGTCGCCTGGCGCTCCGTAGCCTCCACTGAGCACCTCTTATACGGTTTGAATCCTGTTCGACGAGCCTTCAGCTTTCCCTGTCCGATCTCGCTTGTTGAGAAGCCTTGTCCAACGTCGTCGTCGTCGCTTCTCATACTCTTCTTCCCCAAGCTCTGAGCATCATAAAGATCAGTTGCTGTGCAGTCCTCGACTCGCAATGCAGTAGCTTCATTGTCTTCGCTGATCTTTACGACTGCACCACCAGTTTGTGGAGGTGAAAAGGTTTGCGGCAGTACTCCTCTGTTGAAGAGCGCTAGGAAGGCAATTCGACCCTGATCGAAAAATAAACAAACATTAAAGGAGCAGTGATGGATGCTCAGCAGTTTCAGACTCGGTAATGAAATGAGAACAATTCTTCGGGTGATAACCTCCACGGAGACCTCCTTCCAAGAGTCATTCATGCTCCCGCTGCATCGGAGCCGGCGGTTGTAACACTCACCAGCTGGAGGATAATTGGAATGGACTAGTTCATCCTCCCGCTGCTTCTGGAGCGACAGTTCTACTTCACTGCTGGACGGCGTGTTGGAACCACAGGAAGACCTGTCGGGCTTCTTGGTTCTCACCTCGCCAGAGTTGCAAAATCCAGGATCTGAAAGTGGGTTCAACTTGTCGATCTTTGAAGACTTCAGCTCATGTGAGATTTCACCTCTTTCGCTCTCGTCTGATCCTGATGATGATGTCGATGGTTTTGAAGAGGGCCACGCTGCTCTTGGGGCATCAGATTGATCTGGCTTCTCGATTTGGCGAGATATGCAGTTATCCTTTGGAGCTTCGTCCATTATGGGAATTGTGGTGGTTGGTGGTGGAGCAAATGCGAACGCAGGGTGAAGAGGAGGGAAGAGCGGCAGTAGCCCTTCTGTGGCCCACCATGCAGAAGCAGCCGCAACTGTAGCAGCAGCGACAGCTGCCAGACTCGGAGAGGGGTAACACCGCCTTTCTTGAGTTACCGGGGCTGGAGCCTCCACATCCGCAGATGGCCAAAATGATGCAGCCAGGCTTGCGGCTGCATGCACTGCTGGGTTTTGTAACAAGGTGGTCATGATCAAATCAGAAAGAGTGGATGGGATGTTGTGGAATGATCTATAGACATCTTGGTTGCTGCCGAATAGGGGGAAAGGTGGGAAAGGTGGAAATGATTGATGAATGGACGACACTTCGGAGTAGGTTTGGAGTTGTGGTGTTGCAGAAACCACAGGAGGATTCATTGGGGCATCAGCATTTGAATGAGGTCCTACTTGTTGATCACCTTGCTGATTGGGTTTCAATGATGGGAACTGTTTCTCTGGCCGCCTTGATGTATCTTCTCTTTGTACTCGAACTGGTTTTGTCTGAGAATTCATTCCTTGGAGAACTTTAGTAGCCTGATCCTGATCTGCATAGGATGGACCATTCCTTGTCAGCTCCTTGTTCAGATCGGCAGACAGGGAGGACTCGTCCAATGCAGCATTCTCTTTCGTAACCTTAACCACAGGCACGAATCCTCTATGAATACAAGGGTCCGAAGAGGCCTTGTTTGCAGAAGAGATCGAAGCCGATGGAGCATCTTGATAGAGGTTGAAAACTTCGGAGCATCTGCCATCTTCAGAGGCCTCTTTCCTTCTTTGCGGTGTTTCAGTTCCCGCAGGTATCTGATGAGCAACTTGGAGTCAGGATTTCTTTTCTTCCTTGAAGTAAAGAAAAGAGAGGAACAAAATGAAAGAATTTGATAAACAAAGCAATAGTCTGTAGACATGGTACCTCTTGAGGTTCATTGCTTTCGGTGTCGAAGACTTGTTTACTTGTGTTCAAGGAAGAGCCAGATTTTGTTGGTTTCTCGTTCATTGCTTGCCCCGATGAACAGAGAGAACCGCTACAACTTTTACGAGGGTATGGAGAGCATGGTTTTCTTTTAGGCCGTGGAGGAGGGACTTTTATGTCATAAGCTTGTCCCAAGGGGACACCTTTCATCAGAGCCTCTTTCTCCAACTACACACACAAAAGTTTTGTCAGTCATGTAAACATTACCTTGTAGCTAGTAAAGTTTTTCTATTTTTTTTATTGCATTGTGTTATAATACAAATCAAAAGAAAACAAATGGAAGTAACTTAAAAACAAAATTACAAAAAAATTCATGTAAATCTGACTTTTCCTAGTTAAATGACCACCACATGAGTATAAAATGTGTAACCAATAAGGTACGTCACCGTACCCACTAAACCACCAACTTTACAGGTTACAAAACATATTCTCCTCTCTTGCCAAGTTGCCTTGATCTGGCTTTCGTACCATTCATAAAGGGCTGATGACAAGTAAACAAATGGATGAAATTTCGTCAATCTTTTGCGGAGCCTTTTAGTTAGAGTTGCTCCATAGACAACCCCATCTTAACGAGGTAGAAAAGTAATAAATTACTGAATATACTGAGAGAGCACTAAATACAAAAGTAGTGTTTAAGTCATAGTTTATGATGCAGGACGATTATGGCAACAACGAAAGGGAGGGGATGGAAAGGCAAAGGGGGTTGTCGGTCTCGCACCGACGGTAATCCGACCTCTCGCTCTTCGATTCTCTCTCAGGAACATAGTACGATACCTCTCACAGGAATCAAAGCAAATGATTGCCATTTTTTTTCATTTATCATTCAATCAATACCATTACAATGGAGGCTTTCTTGTCTTTTTAAAGAGAAAACAAAAAGATAAAGATGACAACTTACAAAGAGATAAAGATCGCTCCTAACAACTTCCTAAAATAAAGAGAGAAAGATGATAACCACTGATGAGATAAAGATCTCACCTAATTAACTTCCTAATCCATCATATCCCTATCTTTAAAATTATCCATAAATAAATATTACTACCAAATTTAAAAGACCTAAATCTATCCAGATTTTTCGTAAAAGATATTTTAAAAACTGCCATATTTAATAAATCCGAAAATAACCTATTTTCGGATTAAAATAATATTTCGGAATGTTGGAAACTTTGGGAACTAACTTCCCACATGTTCTGATTGTCTCATTTAATAGGACTATCTGTATTGCCTAAGCTAATGGATAGGGAAAAGTAAATAAATATTGCATCCAATTGAAACTTCAAAGATTGACGATGATTTAATAGAAGATTTAAAGACTGAGGGCGATGTAATCGGAATTAATGGTCATTATTAGGCAACGTTGGGATTGTTGCAATCAGGGTAACCACAGAGGGTTTCAAAAATATTAAATCAGGCTAAACCCAAATAGATGAGATGTCTTACTTCTTAGGCTCATGTAATGTTTAGCTATCTATATATCAAACCACAGCAACTAAAGATTTTAATTAAGAAAATTGACTATTGCTTATGTTGTCAGTGAACCAACGGCGTTAATTAGTCTCATATCGGTACCAGGAGCGACATTATGCCTGTTATATCCCCGCTGTGCACTTTTCCCTCTAAGAGGTTAGTCTTTTTGAGTAATCTCAACATGGTATCAGAGCTAGACCCCACTCCATGAGCTCTGCCCAATTGTGCCTTGCCATGTGTTCTACTAGCTTGTGAGGGTGTGCTACACGTGTGTGTGTGTGTGTGAGAGAGAGAGAAAGAGATAGGGGGGGAGTACACTATCAACACTGGTGTTGATAGTGTACCAGCGGGATTAGTGCCACATCGGTAATGGGAGTGTGATTATGTCTCTTATATACCCATCGTACACTGTCAACATAAAGCCCAACCCGTTGAAATTGTTAGAATTATAATTCCAAAAGCATGTTCTACGACTCTAAGGAAATGAACTTCCAACAATTTCAAGCTCCCATTCCAAACGTATGTTACCACAATAAAAAAAAAGTAGCACCAAACAGGGCCAGGATTCACGGCTGGAAAGGTGGGAGCAGCTACAGGCAAAGAAGTACCAGTCGAGACAGTCTCGGTGAGAGGGACTGTGGAACGACGAACGTAGACACGCGTGACAGGTAGTGGTGATGGTAGAGGTGGCAGGGGAGATGGGGGAGGGGGAGAAGGAGGTGGCAGAGACGAGGGAGATGGAGGTAAGGAAGGTAGGAGAGGGTCAACCGGGAAGGGCACAGCCGTGGGCGTGGGAGCAGGATACGGAGGTAGGAAAGGGATGGTGAGATGGGATAGAGTAGTAGAGGGTGGCATAGGCGGTGAAGAAAGATCCCAGGACTCAGTGGAAAAGTATGGGACATCCTCAACAAAAGAGACATGGCAAGATATACGGATCCGACGAGCCAAGAGATCGTAGCACTGATAGCCCTTGTGCTCCCTACTGAGCTCCTAGTGGACACACCTAACAGACCTATTAGAGAGTTTGGTGCGCTCATGGGGAGGGAGGAGAACGAAACACATACACCCAAAGGTACGAAGAAGATAGTAGTCCGGGGGTGTGGAGTAAAGTCACTCGTACGGTGTAAGACCAGAAAGGGTAGAAAGCGGAGTGATATTGATAAGGTGAACGGCGGTCAGAACAGCCTCGGCCCAGTAGGAATGTGGAACAGAAGTAGAGCTCGCCCTGTCTCGAGGACATGGGGATGTTTGCGCTTGGCGACTCCATTCTGTTCATGGGTGTGAAGGCACGACTGTTGGTACAGAGTGTCGTGAGTCTGAAGGATCTCACACATCTCAGATAAGAGATACTCCTGAGCACAATCAGACCGAAAGGTTTTAATATGCCGACCAAATTGGGTGTGAAGCATAATAGTGAAGGTCCTGTAAATATGAGGAATCTCGGAGCGGCAACGCATGAGATAGACCCAGGTGCAGCGGGAGTAATCATCTATGAAGCTCATATAATACAAAAAAAAAATAGTAAATAAGGCAACTTGAGCAGAACCCCACACGTCAGAGTGCACGAGATCAAAAGGGGCATTGGAACGGAAAGCACTAGCAGAAAAAGAAAGAGCAAGGTGCTTTACTAAGTGATAACCAGTACAAACAAAGAGGGGGGAGAAGGATACCCGACCCAAAGCGCCAGAGCGAAAAATGCTTTGGAGTCGATCACTGGATGTGACCTAATCTTCTGTGCCACAAGTCGGCATCAGAAGTGACAGACAGAGCTGACGAAGTGAAAGGAATGCAAGTGGGACCCTGAAGGTGATCCAACTGATAGAGTCCTCCTGCTCTACGACCTAGTCCAACTCTCTGACCCGTCCGCAGATCCTGCATAGAACAAAAGGAAGAAGTAAGTGTAACGATCAGGCCCGAATTACAAAAAAAACTAACAAATATTAAATTAATATTTAAGAGGGGAGCATGGTGAACACAAGGAAAAGTCAGGCGACCAGTAGGATCGGAGGCAGGGGTGATGGATCTACACAGCGAAATAAGTACACGAGTCCCATTAGCAGTGCGGACCCCCAGGTGGGTGGAAGCAGGGATATAGTCCATGAGTACGAAAGAGTCGGAGGTAAGGTGGCAGGAGGCACCCGAGTCGAAGATCCATGGAGCAGTATTACCAAAAGTGGCAGATAGGCTGTAAGCTGTTGAAGAGCTGGTGGAGCAGAGGTACCGAAGAAGTAGCTCCTCAAGTCGCTGAAGACGATCGGAGTCAGACCGGGGCGGAATAGTAGTGGTGACGGAAGGTACCGTAGTAGCTGGATTGATAGCAGCAGCAATGTTGCTACCATGGGGGATGAGAGCCTGACCAAGTCCACGACCGACTGTCTTGACGAAGGGACCCGGCTCGAGAACACCCTTAAAGTGGAGTGAAGGAACATGATAGAATGTCATAGTGCCAGGAGATGTCATCATCACGCAAAAGTGAGGAGACACGGAGACGGGTGTAGAAATGCTCTCGAAAACCCTCGACGAGAGACGATAGGAAACCGACTAAGCAAAGGGGTTGAAAAGGAGGTGAGGGTCGGAAAGGGGGCTGCGAGGAGGGGGATCAGGTGAGGGGGCTGCGTGTGAAGGGGATCGAGAAGGGGGTCGGCCGGTGAGAGGGGGATCAAGTGGCTGTAGGGGGGCTGTGGGCAAGGTTTAAAATAACAGTATTGGTCACGGTATTGGTCGGACCTGAACCGGTATGTACCGGCTAGTACGTGCCGGTACCGACCGATATGGATCGATACCGGTTGAGGAAAAAAACCAAAAAAAAAAAATAACATGTCGGTACCGACTTGAACCGGTCGATACGGACCGGTACGTATTGGTACCGGTCGGTACGGACCAGGTATCGGGATCTGATGCAGTACCGGTCTCGAACCGGCCAAAACCAGTACGTACCGGTATCGACTGAGATTTAAAAACCTAACTGCGAGGGCTGCCGGTGCGGGTGAGAGAGGGGATATGGTGGCTGGATGGGGCTGCCAGCGCGGGTGAGGGGGGGATCTAGTGGATACGGGGGCTGCGGGAGCAAGAAATCAGAAATGGGGTCGACCGGTGGGGTCGGCCGGTGGGGAAAGCGGGTGTCTGGAGGGGGTCGAAGAGGCTGTCGGTGCGGATGAGGGTGGGATCGGATGGCTGTGGGGGCTGGAGGGGCTGCTGGTGCGGGAGGGGCTACCGGAGTAGCTGCCGGAGGAGGGAATCGGGTGCTGGAGGGGCTGCCAAAGGGAATCGGATGCTGGAGGAGGCTGGGGGGGCTGCCGGAGGGAGGGGCTACGATGGAAGGGAAGGCCGAGGACGAGACAGGAGGTGTGCTAGAGGTGGCCGGCGGATGCTGGAGGTGGCCGGCGAGTGCTGCGGGGGCCGGAGGGAGGGGCTGCGGTGGCTGGAGGGGGAGCCGGGGGGTGCGACGGAGTCGGAAGAGGATCCGGAAGGGGGGAGATCGGAGTCATCATCACCGTCGGAGCCGGAGAACCCTCGAGCTCTGATACCACGTTAGGAGATGGCGGCTAGGATTTGGAGAGAATGAGATTATTCTCTATCGAGGGACTGAAGCCCAATATATATGTACATGCATACACAAGCAACCCGACCTGACTGTACATAGAACCCGACCTATATACAATAACAAACCTACTCCTCCACGACATCACAAGTGTTGATAAGGCCAGTAACAAAGCCACGAGAAGCGATGAGAAATTCCTTAGAATGTATTACCGTAGAATAGATCCTGAAAAAATACCCCCCCATCCCTATGAGAAAACCTTCTGCTGAAAGTCCTAAAGACCCACCGGTTGTTGCACCACCCTAGGCTGACAAAGGGAAATGAATGCTTGGCCCTAATCTCAGTGCCATCAAGTACTTTAAATGCAACCAACCCGGGCACAAATCTGTTGAATACCCAAGACGACAGTTTAATACTCTCGTCGATCAAGACGATGAAGGGAATGACGAAAACTATGAGGAGCCTGATAACCTTCAAGATATAAAACTTGAGGGCGATGAATGTACCGCTCCTTTGCTGATGATCCGACGACGTCGAATATCTAAGGACATACCTCCTCCATTACCCCCTCCAGTACCCCGTCGAGTCCCTCCAGTCACTTGGGATCAAAGACTAGAACTATTTAGGACCGTCAATATGATCGGAAGACACAAGTGTTGTGAATTGATCGATGGGAGAAGCACTGTGAACGTGGTCAACAAGAGCCCAATATATATACAAGAGGGTACAAGTTCCATACAAAATAAAATCATGTATATCCTAATACATACAAGTATCTACAAGTATCTCTACCATATAAATTCTTGTAAAATCTGCACATGGGAAGAATGTATGTCAAAGATACATGACAAGTGACCATGGCATGAAAACAGTATGTGAAGTAAAATAATACAAATCCCTAGTAATCCAAATTTCAGAATTAGTAATGTACCCATAACCATGCAATTTCAAAAAGTGTTCTTCAAATTAAGAAAATATAATTCCAAGTTCAATCATTGGCAATAAATCAATAAAATGTGGCAGTGTTATAGCTCTAATGTATGCTTTAACAGTAAAAAAAAATCCACTAGACCTTTGAGAAGAACTTTTGTGCATGACTTCTAATCTGCACAGCCGTCTTGGTACCAATATGCTCTGCTTGGTTTACCAACCACACAACACAGCAGAAGACTACAATGAACTCAAATCTTCACAAGCAATTGATTCCATTTTAACAAAAGAAACACAAACAGATCATCACCTTTAATCCGCTGCCAAGCCCTCCCATAAAGCTTGAGAGCCTCCAGAAACCTGTAATGCTCCTCCTCCGTCCATCTCTCCCGCTGCTTCGTGATCGTGTATGGCTTCCTCATCTGCAAAGAACGGATTTTCACAAACCAAGAAGACACGAAAAGATACACTCGCGCATCACAAACTCCACCCATGGGGATCACCTTCGCTATCAACTCTTCTCCCGAAGAATTCGCTTCCATCGCCGGATTCCGATCGTCGAGCCTCGACTAGTCCCGCTCCAATTCCACGACGAAAATCAACAATCATCCATCCGCATCTCCCACCAGTCGCTCAATCTGACGGAAAACCAAACAACAGAGTCCTAGAATCGAATCACCGCATCAAAAATCAGATGGAAAAATCAGCACCAGAGCTCTCACCGGATCAGATCGGCGAGCGCAGAGCCTCCCGGTCATATCGTCGAACAGATCGGTGAGGACTGATCTTCAGCACCAGGCGTCGTCCTCAGGGGATTCTCGGATCGCGGAATCCAGTGAGGTCGGCGAAGAGACGAGCGGCTCGAGAGACCTCGGCGGCAATGGCGGTTCGGAGGGCTTGGCCGGAGATCGGAGGTCGGAGCAGAGAATCGGAGAGGGCTAAAAAGGCAGCCCATCGGCGTCGGCGTCGTTCGTTGACAGACCTCCAGAGAAATCTCAGCCACTATATTTTCTAGTGGCTCGGCATCAAAGGAAAAAAAAAATGAATAATAATAAAATATAAATTAAAATGGGGAGAGATGGGGTGTGGTGCAGATGGTTCCACGTGTCCGGCGGATAGTGGGTGCTTTGGGGCTCTAGTTGCGCTTTTTGGCGGAGGTGGGGTGCCCTCATCCGGAGGGAGTGGCCATCTGAGGCCGTGGGGGCAGAAGGGCCACGTGTTCGGGTTTGCTGTTTCTCAGAAAGCAGCCGATCAGGACTGCTCCTGCGATCTAAGACGTCCATCTGGACGGGATTTCGGGTGTAAGTCAATATCAGTCCACGTGAAGTCGACTCTATTGGCACCGGCGCTCTTACGTTACCGGTATTTTTACGAGTTCAGATCTCCTCAAGTCTGTCGCCCCGGTCAGTGGGCCCGGCGTGCATCACAGCCGCATGAAATAGATTGGAGTACAATTCACGGTCGACGGGCTGGCGTTATACGGGCATGATGCACGCCAGGTCCACCGAATGGGACTACTGACTGGAGGAGATCTCATCCCGATTGATTTGCTGCATCTGTGTTATGGCCCAATCAATGTCTGCCAACTGGTGACCAATCATGGTCTGCCGCGTGATCAATTAGAAGGTAAGTCTGTTAACAAGCTCGATTGAGCTGACCCACAGTGATACCGTGGTTCGGAATGACTAAGTTAGGGGCTTTAGTATTAAATAGGTCCGGATTTGGACCAAAGGAAAAAAAATTAGCTTAGACCCAGGCTTGATCGAGTCCGACCCAGGTCTAGCCCATTGCCAACCCTACCCTCATCTTGAGGCCACTAGGGTCGGAGTCCCAACAGTTTCCCAAATAATTCCAACCAGAGTGTATTCTTTTCCTAGGAGTCGGAGAGGCGTGATATGTTTGCTGGTAGGGCTGGTAATTTTGGACCCGACAAGGCAGACCCATCACAACCTGACACAACGTTAGCGGGTCTAGGTCAGGGTTAAACGGGTTCGGGTCATAAACGGGTCTACACAATAGACCCATTTAATAAACGGGTTGGGTCCGGGTTTAGGGTCTGGACACGGTAGACCCGGAAAGGCCCGTTTAAAATTCAAAGGATCGTGTCGGGTCGACCCGCAATCTGATACTGTAATATATAGTACCAGCAGATCTATCGGGTCAGGTCGGATCGGGTCAACTGAATAGACCTGTGTGCTAAATGGGTCTTACCGGGTCTACCCGTTTATTAACGGGTCGGGTACAGGTTTAGGATCTAGACACCATTAGTTAAACGGGTCGGATCCGGGTCAAGGGGTTTTGAGGACAACCCAAAACTAGACACGAACCCGTGGCACCCCTATTTGCTGGTCCCTGGGAAATGAAAGCCCACTGTTTGTGGGATTTTATTTCTCAACCAAGCAGTTAAGAGTTGCATATACTGCTGTACCCCACTTGTGGTCTTATGAAAATAATATGGGAATACGACATTTCCTGGGAGTTCTATTTCCCATGAAAATGAAAAAATCTAAATATAATGGACGTGATAGAAGAGATCGAGGCCAGACTTCAACCATGGAAGTGTTGCTGCTGAATTTAAAGCGATCAATCTTCATCTAAAACCAGATATTAAAGTATATAAAATAAGAACTAGCCAGATTTTGTACTCTAATAAGCTTTAGTAATACATTATTACTACATCACAATATATACCTCTCTCTCTCTCTCTCTCTCTCTAAACCGACTCTGAGCACCTGAGGGACCCCCTAAACACAGTCAGGGTCAGTATGACTTATAAAACCTAGGGCACAAACAACACTAGATAAGAAAAATCACACAACCACCTGCAATCTACACCCAATGAGAGCATGTCCACCTCCACATGCCAACACATAGCACCAACAAGACCATCACCGACATTACTGAAATTGCGGCGGCCGATACGGCGGCCCGAGGCGTCTTTCGGTCCAAAGACGTGACTTTGTGCCCATGGGCCATGTCATCATTCAATCGTGTTCTTGACCTCAGCATAGGTTTGGTTATTTTGGGCATTATATCGGTCGAAGGGGTCAGGTCATCTGCACAATACATAGACAAGCAATGTTAGCAGATTTTCAGATAAGGACTAATTCCACAATATGGCCGTCACTGTTGGTTACCATCAATGGAGTCCTGATGCTTGACCCGGTGAGCAAGCCCTGATTCCTCTCTCCCTTCAGTAAAGTTGTCCTCCAAAGGCTCTCCATCCTGCAGAGACTGTTTTAAGGTCCATCACTTCTTGAAGCTTCACATACCTGTCATTTCTTTTTTCTAACAACTATCACTACATAAAATTCGTTACCTCTGTTGGTCCCACTGCAAGCTTGCATTGCAGGTGGAGCCTCCTCGGTGCTCCTCCCTGCTGCACGGAGTTTGGCGGATTCCTAGGCTTACGAGCCCTGATCTTGATTCCTGTTCCCACAAGATCGTCTCCATTGCTAACCTCAGTCTTCTGGCTCGTCAACTCCTCCATGCTATCAAACAACTCCTGCAGGTATTCCGCACCAGAGTCCACCGAATACACATCTGCGCCAGCGCTGTCGTAAGGAAGCAGACTCGCATTTTCGTAGAGATTTCCGAAGTTCGGTGGCATTGCAGACTGTTTGTTGAACGAATCAGGTGCTCCCTGATGAACACAGAAGAACAATATGTTCAGCTCGTGCTCTATCATTATTAAAGAGTTCGGTCAGTAAACCAATCATCCTCACCATTGCTGATCCCACATCCCTGTACCAAAGGCTATCCTTGCCCGATCCCGAGTCACAGAGGTTATCTGTAAAGCTATTGGCTGTCAGCATGCCGCCAATTGAATCTTTCTCAGCATTGAACCCCCCAGAGTCACATTCATCATGGTTACTTAGCATGGTGCTCAAGAACTTATTCAAGGAGTCATTGTCATCTTGATACAATTCCATATGAGAATTCTGGTTAGTATCCCAAAAGAAAGGGCAGTCCATGCTGCCTGAGAAGCCGATATTGGGGAAGCCATCAGAATCTGTTTGCTCGTATTGTGGGTCATGGGGCGGCACCAACCCATCCAGCAGAGGACCAACCTGAATTTAAATAAGAACGGTTTGGATTCAGGCTGAGAATTATATCATGCTAATGAAGATTCATAATTAAATTCAAGGCAAAATTATAAAAAAAACCCTAGGCTATACACCAAATTTCACATTGGTCCCTCAAGAATTTTTCTGAGCTTGACCCTCTGAAGTATGCTCCGTCTGCATGTTCACCCGCTCCGTCAACTTTCAGCCATCAAACTTAATTTTTATACACAAACTCCCCTAGTCCTAGTCAGCAAAAGTAATATTAACAATCTTTTAGTCCCATTAGGAATGGCATTTTTGGGTTAAATGTTTAGTTTGACTGATGAAAGATGATGGAGGGGTGAACATGCAGCCGGAGCATAGTTTCTGGGGTCAAGTTGTTCAAACAAATCCTCGAGGGACCAATGTGAAATCAGGTGTATAGTTCAAGCGAGGTTTTTGTAATTTCCCCTAAATTCTATTGAACAAGTAACTTCAAATCGAACCAAAACAAACGGAAGTAATATTCGCATCTACTAACCTTTGCTACTGGTTTGTCTCCATGGTCACCTACATCTGACCAAATAATGCCATTGCAGTGGATTTCTTCCGGTTTTACAGAATATGTCGTCGAGCAATCAGAGTTATCGTCTGGCCATCTCTTGATACCCGCTGGCTGTTTTTTCACAGTGTCGGGCAAAGATTCTGGCTCTTGCAAATTCGAGTCTGGAGATTCTTGGTTTAAGGGTGTTGCAAATTCGACCAAAACATCTGCTCCGCCATGCGTGCCACCTGGAGAAGACCTAGATGGTGTAGGAGAGAAATCACTTGTTTCCACAGCATCAAAGTTGGAACTAGAACTCTTCTCATCCGGCTTCTTGAATAAGCGATAAAGAACATAACCACCCTGAACAAGAACATAATATAACTAAAAATATCATATATGAAAACATTGCCAATATAGCATAATGTGCGATGAGCAGCCATCTAATTGCTAGAAAAGCTACATATATATGGAGTATAAGACGGAAAGTTCACATCATATCAGAACTGCCAAATACAATGATAGATCAACAATGTTGGGCATAATTATAGTAGAAAATTTAATTTCAGTATCAAATTCTAGAGCTGCTATTTTTTTCCAAAGGCTACTTAAAGATAATACTTCTACCAATTAGTACTCATCAAAAAAGAATACCTTCGTCTAAAACAGTAGAAAACCTAGGACTACGACATGCAGTGAAGAATCAATCATAATCTACAGGAGGTGATCATTAATATCCTTACTCTTTTTTCGTAGGGAAGGATTTTCATTATCTGCTCATTTTTCATCTTTAACGGATTCTTGAACACATGCTAACAATCATGGTTCAAGATGTCTCAAAATTTCTCAAAATATATTTATTATTTTGGCCCACAAAGCAGGAGGGGGGGGGGGGGGGGGGGGGGGGGGGGCGGGGTAATATTCAAAATAAAATGGGGGCAAAGTCCCTAAATGTTTTGAAATTTACAAAGATTGGGACAAAATTTAAACATGTCCCTGAATCCTAAATCCTAATCATGATCAACTTCTCCAATGTCATTTTTCAACAATCTAACACCAATTTGGGAAGGTCAAATCAATAAAAACGCATCGAGTTATTTATTCGGTCATATAGAAATGATCTTCCCCAGAATATTCGGAAAAAATAAATCTTAAATCTCTTTCAATTAAATTGTTTCTTTTTATTTAATTGGTAACACGATGGGATAAAAACAATTAAACAAATCAATCACTTTACTTGGTGTTAGTCGTTGAATATATCACATCTACCTTTTGAAGGGCTTTGTAAAAAAAAATCAAAAAAAGTCTTAATGTCAATGAAATCACTTGAATTTTGTTTTTATTGTCGATCTTAGGACTTTTATGTACTTGTACAACATGCATAGAAACATATGTTATGTAGCACTCCAAACTATTAGAAAATGTAAAAAGTTATTCAACAACTCCAGAATATTTATAGGTTTTCGATTTATTTATCTAGAGTTCCATTGCTAAATTCCATCATTTGTGACATTCAGACTGTTATGCATCTCTACAGAAAGTATATAAATGCACACCAAATGGAACTCCACAATCCTACATATACGTAAATGTGATAAGTGTTTCAAAGTGTATCTATAGTTGTTCACGATTGTCCAGATTTTTTTTTGAAAACCCAATCATTTGACGAATATACTACTGGCAATGGGCCCAAATACGGCCCAAGCCCAATTGAGCAGACCCACTGGGTTTGGGCCTATATCTCAAACATTATATATGGGCTTGGGCTTAACTTGATATGCCCCTACATTTTGTTCTTAGGATACACAATCTTGATTAGTGTACTTTATATACTATAAGCAGATAGCAATACATACTGGCATACTGCCATCTAAATCCCAACTACCATCATTAAATCGTCGATAACATGCCCAGCACCACATAAATCCAGAACGTTTGGGTTATGCAAAATTCAAACTCTCTCAACAATACTGTTAGAAAACAGATGCAAGATGATATGCTTATTAGGTATCATGAACAGAACAGTAAAGAATGGTGCAAGGAAGCCCACATATCCGATATTAGAAGCGGCTTCATGTGAGGCCGTGCTGATCCACTTCATTGCAACTCTCAGGCCAGTTGAATAGAGCTAAACTGATACATTCCCACATCACTCAAAGAAAGAAACTAAGGCCACATACATGACAATCTCGGTTGCAAGAGCTTAAACTGGGTAACCAACAAAGTAGGTCTCTTATCCACCAACTGACCTTCTAGGTTTCTTAGCATCCCCCTCTATTGCCAAGTTACCTTAATTTCTTAGAGGGCCGACGTTAGGTTGACAACCAGTCGGATAATTCCTGTCAAATCTTCTCTATAGTTGAAGGCACATATTGATGAGGCAATTCTTGGATGATGATGATGACTGAGAAGACACACACACACACACACACAAAAAAAGAAGTATTTTCATGTGCAGAGTGTCTCCAATGCATCCAGACAGGCATTTAAACAAAGCAAAACTGAGGCAGGCACTACTAAACTACACATGAGTGTGTTCCACTATCATCAACATGTGAGGGTCTTAAAAACTACCTCCCATACCATGGCCACATTGAGGCTAATTCAACAACAAAGAACACAAAGCTATCAAACAAAAAGGGCAGGGATTCCCTCTCGACACGACCGGAGCGGAGACAATCTCTTTTTAAAAATGGAAGCACTCACACTGCATGCCTTACACTTCTCCAACATTAGCTATCGCGATAAACCCATGTCAGAACACACGCAAATCTACTGTCTCGAGATTAGGATCTCTCAAATTACCATAAACCCAATGTCAGGAATAATTAATTTACTCTATTTAGCAGTCATAGAGCAGAATAGCAGAGAGAAGAGGGAGGGGGGACCTGCTCGCCGGACTCGTACTCGGGCTCGGTGGTGCGGTATTCGTGCATGACCCAGCAGGTGCGGGCGCCCTTGGGGGCAGGGGCGCGGCCGAGGTGGAAGACGAGGGTCTTCTTCATTCCGATGACGACGGACCCGGACGGCGCCCGGGATCGGATGAACCGGTCCCTGCCGGTGGCCTTCCAGTACCCGGCCTCGGTGGCCCTGTTGAAGCGGTGGCCGTTGGGGTACTTGCGGTCCTTCGGGGAGAAGAAGAACCACTCCGGGTCGTCCGATCTGATCAGCGACTTATCTGGGACATCAAATCGCATCAAAATCGAATCATCCCGGGATCAAATCTAGCGCTTTTGAATACGGGGGAAAGGGAAGGGGGGGGGGGATCCGGTACCGGGGAGGTCCCATGGCTCGCACTTGCAGACGTCGACCTCGGGGATGACCTCGACCTCGGACCGGATCCGGCCGTTGATCTTGCCCTTGAGGTAGTGGTTGACGAGCTCCTCGTCCTTCGGATGGAACCGGAAGCCCAGGGGCAGCGATTTTAGTGGGAGGGCCGTCATCCCCCTCCTCTCCAGCTCAGGGTTGCTGATCATCGCCGGCGCGGCAGACATTGGAACGCAGAGTTGCTCCGATTGGCTATCCAGAACCCTAGAGGGGGGCCTGCGATCTGTGGGAGCAGTTGGGTTAAGTGGGGGGCGGCGAAGCTTCTTCGGCAAGCTGTTCCGTACGGTCAAGGCCAGGAGAAACCGCGTTGTCCGATATCCTGATGGATATACCGCATAGAAAAATTCTGCCAGTACAGTCATTTCACTATAGTTATATTAGTGAAATCTATGTAGTAAGAGTATCCGTAAAAATATCAATTTAGTGAATTATTTATTACTACAATGATTTTAATGTAGTTGCTATAATGATTTTAATATAGCTGCTTCAGTGATTTTACTGTAGCAAACATATCAATTAGCTGAATGGGTATTTTTTCTGAAGACAAATGGATATCTTTGCTATAGTGAAATCACTGTAGCAACCGCAACATGCACAGTGTCATTCGATGAATAGACACTCTTGTTGATGACGAATCGATACCCTTTCCGGAGACGAATGTTTGTTCTTCCTATAATGTTTTAGTTGTAGTTGCTATAGAGAAATCACTGGAGCAATCGCTACATGTATAGTGTTAATCGGCAAATAGATACTCATACCAAAGACGAATGGATACTCTAGTTGGAGGGACAGTTTTGTAATTTAAAGGATAAAAAATAGTCCAACGTTTTTTATTAGAGCAATGCTATTCAACCTAAAGGTTTTTCCGATTCCGCTCAGCCCGATTGACGTGACAGCGTGCAACTGGTGGTGTAAAAGACTTAAATGACACTAGTGGGTTTCAACCACCAATTGCATGATGTCATGTCAATCGGGCCGATGAAATTTGGAAAACCTTCGGGCTGAATAGCATCTCTCTTTTTATTAAAGACTTGTACAAATGTGTCCATCGAGAGAAACTTTAGCTAATATCCTAACAACTTGTATCCTTCAAACTTAAATAAAGATATGTGGAGGGATTTAGAGCATCTCCAACCGACTCCTTTCTAAGTGGGGTCGACATGCTCCACATAGGAACCCGTTCTTGCCTCCCAATAGATCCGAGTCGTTTCGGGCTCCTACGTATCGTCACATAGGATGGGTAGGAGCCTATTGGAGTGGATTTTTTCTACTACAGGACAAAACAGAGTTGACGAGTTAACCCTTAAATGTCATTCGGGGCCGAATCGGGATAAGCTTTGGGCTGAATAGCATTTCTCGAAATCGGATATCTGTGGGAATATCCTCATGTGACGGCTGACGAGAACTAGAAAAAAATTTGACGACAGGATTTGACGACGGCTAATTACGACCTACCAATGGCATTGCGCCACATATGCACCTTAGCCTTTTATGGCGCGTGTGATGAAATGCCGCTTGTCGGGATGGTTTGGTACTTCGGCGCCGAGTGAAGTAAAGGTCGGGCGCGGCGGATTCAAGAGAGGATCCAATGGGACATGGCCACGTCAGCAAAATGAATTCGGGGTTTTTGCATATAACCCACTAACCAATATTGGTATTATAAATAACCTCTTTATTTATTAAATTTATAAAAAACCACTTCACATACTGACTTTTAATAAACCCTCCGTTGCCATTTTGCCTCACTTTTTTACTTTTAATCATTTTAACTTGAGGGCAAAAAGATAATCAACCTAGTGGTGGGAGGATTTTATTATATGTCAGAATATCTGAGAGGGTTATATATAAAACCTACAAAGAGATGGGTTATTTATTTTATCAAAATTGTTAGGGATTATATTAAAAAATCATTACACTTGCTTAGGAAGTGATGTAATACTAAGCGCCAAGCACGTGGACACGAGGTAAAGGTTGTTTTGGATTAGGGATGGAACCAGGATTTCATCTTTGGGAGAGGCCAAAGCATGAACTAAATTTTTTTCATCAATTCAATCGAAAAAATTCATCTAAGAGGCATGAGAGAGATAAATCCAAATGATAAATTACACTTTGCCCCACTAAAGTTTAGTTTAAAAACACTTAACCCGTCTATAGTTTATTTTGTTTCAAATCGCACCCTAAAGCTTAAAATGTTAGCACAATACCCCCCCTTTTGTCAACTATTTATTTTCTTATTTGCTAATTTTTATATGATTAAAACTGAACTGAAGGGGGCAAAATTTAATTTTTAAACTATAGGGGGGTTAAGTATTTTTGAGCTAAACTTCAGTGGGACAAAGTGTAATGTACTCAACCCAAAATTTACGGTAGGGCCATGGCCCCCCTTGGTCTATGTGTAGTTTTGTCTCTTAGAGGGGCAAAGTGTTATTTACTCAATCCAAAATTTATTTCATCTTTGTTTAGGATTCAATCCACCCGGTGGGCATGAGGAATATTTTCAGTCTTAGGTTTATTTTCAAGATTTTACATCACCTCTTGTATGGACTCCATAGCAAGATTGAATTGGAACAGCTACAATGCTTAGGCCTTGTTTGGTTGCCACCGACTTAGAGCATCTCCATCTGAGCTCCCATCCTACATGGCACTTTCAATTTTGTCCCGTAGTGACCAAATTCCACTCCAACCTGCTCATACCCATCCTATGGGCGGTAGGAGCCGAAAACCGCTCGGATCTGTTGGGATCCAAAAAGGAGTTCACATATGAGTGTTGAGTTAAATCCTATTATCAGAGTCGCAGCGGAAACAAAAGATAGGTCCGAAGATCTCATGGTGTTTCATTACAATTAATTCTATAAAATAATTTATATGCAAATCTATGATCTTAACATATGTGCGGACACTCATGGCTCGCACTTGCAGACGTCGACCTAGGGGATGACCTCGACCTCGGACCGGATCCGGCCGTTGATCTTGCCCTTGAAGTAGTGGTTGACGAGCTCCTCGTCCTTCAGTTGGAACCAGAAGTCCAGGGGCAGCGATTTTAGGGGGAGGGCCGTCATCCCCCTCCTCTCCAACTCGGGGTTGCTGATCATCGCCGGCGCGACCGACATTGGAACGCAGAGTTGCTCCGATTGGCTATCCAGAAACCCTAGAGGGGGCGCTGCGATCTGTGGGAGCAGTTGGGTTAAGTGGGGAGCAGCGAAACTTCTTCGGCAAGTTGTTCCGTACGGTCAATGCCAGGAGAAAAGAAAGAGGTCCTTGCTGCGTTGTCCAATATCCCGCTGGATATACCGCGTAGAAAAGTTCTGAAAGCACCTTGTGCTACAGTTATTTCAATGTAGTTGCTACAGTAATTTAAATGTAATAGCCAAAGGTATCAATTAGCCGAATGGATATTTTTTCTGAAAACAAATGGATACCTTTACTATAGTGAAATCATTGTAGCAGCCACAATATGCACAGTGTCACTCAGTGAATAAACACTCTTGTTGATGACGAATTGATACTCTTTCCGGAGACGAATGTTCATTCTTGCTACAGTGTTTTAGTTGTAGTTGCTACAGAGAAATCATTGGAGCAATCGCTACATGTATAGTGTTAATTAGAAAATAGATACTCATACCAAAGACGAATGGATACTCTAGTTGGAGGGATAATTTTGTAATTTAAATGGTAAAAAAAAAAATAATTTTTATTAGAGCAATGCTATTTAGCCCGAAGGTTTTTTTGATTCCGCTCAGCCCGATTGACGTGGCAGCGTGCAATTGGTGGTGTAAAAGACTTAAATGTCACTAGTGGGTTTCAGCCACCAATTGCACGCTGTCTTGTCAATCGGGCCGACAAAATCAGAAAAACTTCCAAGCTGAATAGCATTTCTCTTTTTATTAAGAAATTGTTGTACAAACGTGTCCTTCAAGAGGAACTTTAGCTAATATCCTAACAACTTGTATCCTTCAATTTAAAAAAAGATATGTGGAGGGATTTAGAGCATCTCCAACTGACTCCTTCCCAAGTGGGGATCAACTTTAGCTCCCATCCTCCTCTCATCTGCCATATAGGATCGGAGTTGGTGAGCAAAAAAACCTCCTCCAACCGAGTCCTTCCCAAATGGGGTCAACATGATCCTTTACTCTAAAATCATAGGATGGGTAGAAGCCGATTGGAGTTGATTTTTTCTACTACAGGACAAAACAGAGTTGTGCCAGTTGGGATGGGAGCTTCATTGGGAGTCGGTTGGAGATGCTCTTAGGACTAATTAACCCTTAAATGTCATTCTGGGCGGAATCGGGATAAACTTTGGGCTGAATAGCATTTCTCGAGTACGATTTTGTTCTAACCTCCTTAAAGAGGTTGGATGTTCCTTGTCTCTCTCATTGGTCCATATCGAAGGTTTTTGGTCATTTCACCATAATAAACAGTATGAGATGGCGAACATACCCTTGGAATGGATCAATGAATGAGAGAGACCGGTAACATCCAACTTCTTTTAAAAGGTTGGAACAAAATCGTACTTCGGCGCCGAGTGAAGTAAAGGTTGGGGGCGGCGGATTCAAAAGAGGATCCAATGGGACATGGCCACGTCAGTAAAATGAATTCGGGATTTTTGCATATAACCCGCTAACAAATATTGATATTATAAATAACCTCGTCATTTTTTAAATCTATAAATAGCCCCTTCACATAATGACATTTAATAAACCCCCCGTTACCATTTTGCCTCACATTTTAACTTTTAATAATATTAACGATAGGGCAAAAAGATAATGAATCTAGTGGTGGGAGGATTTTATTAAATATCAGAATATCTGAGAGGGTTATATATAAAACCTACAAAGAGATGGGTCCGTGTCGAGCCTAGTTTCGGGTCGTGTCCAAAAACCCTAGACCGGGACCTGACCCGTTTAACTAATAGCGCCTAGATCCTAAACCCGTACCCAACCCGTTTATAAACGGGTAGACCCGTTTACCACACGGGTTTATTCAGTTGACCCGATCCGACCCGACCTAACCCGATAGACCCACTTATACTATATATTACAGTATCGGATTGCTGATAGACCCGACCCGACCCGACCCGTTGAATGTTAAACGGGTCTTCTCAGGTCTACCGTGTCCATACCCTAAACCCGAACCCGACCCATTTATTAAACGAGTCTATCGTGTTTACGACCCGAACCTGTTTAGCCCTGACCCAGACCCGCTAACTTCGTGTTGGTCTGCCGTATCGGGTCCGAAATTGCCAGTTCTACTTCTAGCCTATGACTCAACCGGAAATCTTCCATCAGTCGACCTATCCGAAATTCCTCCACCACATTGAGGAAGTATTCAAGAATCCCGCAAAACACAATCTTTCTCTAAGGGTCTGTTCTTTTGCACGGAAATGGAGCAAGGAAATTAATAAGTGAGTGGAAATGAAATTTCCTAATCCATTTTCAGTGTTCTTTTGTGATGAAATCTTGTTTCCCTCCCCTGAAATTTCCATGCTATCAGGGAAATAAATTTCTGCCCAAAACCTGCAGAAAATCAATTTCCCTTCTTCTTCTTCAAAACCCGAGCTCCAGCCAACCTCGTTGACCTCCCACGAACCTCCTCGACCTCCAGCGACCTTCCGACGGACTTCCTCAACCTCTGGCGAACCTCCTCAACCATGACAGACCTTCAAACGGACCTCATCGATCTTCAGTGAACCTCCTCGACCTCTGGCGATCTTCCGACGGACCTCCTCGACCTCCAACGACGATGGTCGGCCACTCAATCTCAATCGATTTCCACAATCCATTTTCCTATTCAAAAGAACGACATAAATTTTGTGGTTTCTGCAGAAATTATTTCGTTTATTTTTTTTCCCTAGAAACTAAAAGAACAGACCCTAAAGAAAAATAGAGTTGCCCTAAAGAAAGAGCATGTTGTTCCGGTTCAGGACGCCAAGATTCAAGCCTTTAATTCGGACTAGGTCTCAAACTTCAGCTTGGAGTTCAAACTTCAGTACAAGTGCGGTACTCAAGAGTGCCAACAGCATAAGCGGCCCGGACGTAAGGTTTGAAGGAAACTGATGATGGTTAGAGCCAATGGCGGAAGCGGTGGACGGTAGTTGAACTCCCCGATGATTAAGAGCCATGCGCTCTGATACCATGTTACCAGGAAAGGAAGCCCAAATAGTACACCACGGGTATAAGGCAATGCTCAATTGTCTTAGGGCAGATCATCAAGAATATATGCAAACCTACAGAGGGTATAGTCACCTACAGATGAGAATACCACAAATGTAAAAGGGCAAATACATGCAATAATAAAGACTAAGTAAATACAAATTACATCTTAACAATTTACTTACAAAAACTGGTAGAACAACAGCCTTAAAAAATATATATAATAATAATAATAATAAAAGATTTTTTTGAAAAATCATCAATCTGGAGAAGCTTTCCATTTCCACACCGGACCTCTCAAGAACAGCTGAACCGATTAACAATCGAGCGTGAGGTTCACATTGTATCAGTTAAGCTTAACAATTCACATGGTACATTAGCGGGCAATTCTCGAAGACGATGAACACACACATTGTTTTCTACATAGGAATAGGGTCATTCAAGATGGCTTTCATTGATCATCAAATCTACACCTCAAAGTTCTGAAGATGTTTGTTTCTCAGTTCCTCGTCCGTAGCATGAAGAATAATGACACAATGCCAAAACATTAAGTAGTTCCCGAAGGCCAGTTTCCACCATTAATCTAAAAGAAAGTGCCTTCTGGGGGTTGGACTAGCTTCCGATTATGGGGTGCCGCCATTTCCTTCTTCAGCTGGGTCAATATGTCCTCCATCGTGTACTCGCGTTGCCAATTTGCTAATATGCCAAATTTCTTTGCCTCCACCTGGATTCATCCAACCAAACATCCTCTATTAATGCTTAAAGTCCGAATAAGATCCAAGAGAGAGAGAGAGAGAGAGAGAGAGTCCTCTGCCAATGCTTCAAATATGCAGTCCAACAAAATAAATACCAACCGGCAAAAAAAACAATATATATGCAAATCTGGTTGAAGCATTTGAGAGAGAGAGAGAGAGAGAGAGAGAGAGACCATTACCACTCCTGTGTCAGGATTAACACAAGCCATGTTTATTCGTGAGTGGAACCGAACACTGGGAGATTTCTCTGGGTAATCCTTATCACAAAACAACTTCAGCTGATAGATGCGCCCCTCATGAACAGACTGCAATAAGTGCAACCATAAGAGATGATAATAACTTGTGGCTCATAAAATATTATTTGAGTTGTAGATTTAAGAATATTCACATTGTGAGGGCCAATTATGGTGCCAGTCCAAGAGCGCATGTAGATGTCGTCTCCATCGTCCATCCCGTAGCTAACAGTCCCATCTCCAATGCCCTTCTCTCCTCGTTCAAGCTCTTCTAGCAATCGGAAGTTCCTAGGAACTGCATATAACTATAGAGTGAACGAAGTACATGTTGCCAATAGTAGCCAAAATGATGAGCCTGGCTCGTGATTTCTACAATATACAGAAAGTTTTGTGTGCAGTACACTTCTTGCCTTTAAAAGTTCATATGCACCATCAAAAGACCGGGATATGCTTTCTTTTTCATATCAATTAGATCTCATTAGTAAAAATCTGAAATGGGTTTTGAGCGCAACCGCTCTTGAAGATATATAATTGCTACCATGATAACTTGAGGAGAAATGTTGATGTAAATCCCAATTTATCATCAAGCCATGAAGTCAATATATACTTGGGGTACACTATGTACAAGACAATAAACTATAGCAGCCTATAGAGGACTCGTATACTAGATATATATAGAATATGTACAACATGTATACCAATACACCACAACACCAACATATCTCAGACTTGCAAATCTGAGTCAAACACTTCGAAATAGTAGAAGTTTCGCCCCAAAAAGCTTTGTCATGCTACAGTGGGCGACGAAAGGGAAACAACAACCGTGGTAAACCAAGGATCCTTAGGGGGCTTCCCAACCCAAAATCGAGAACAATTACCCAGATGGGGAGAACAAGGTCACAAATTCTCCAAGCTCCGTGTCCATTTGACGATCAAATCATGGATTTTGAAAGCCCGTCTGAGGTGACCAAAAGTTTCTATCACTCATTGGATTCGATGACTTGCTGGCGGATTAAGTGAATCCACCTTCCAGTGGGACAAAAACATCTCGACAATCAGCATCCGAATGTAATGAATGCTGATGGCAGTGGATTCCACAAGTCTGATATCATGATAACTGAGGAGATATGTTGAAATAGTAAACTCATCTCATTAGGGCATACTACTACAAAACTCTCTTACAGAAACAAACAATTGACCATCCAAAATTATAATTGTTTTGGAGAATAAAGAAAGTTTCTCAACAAAATATGGCACAAGATTAAAAAAGTTGATCTTACACAAAGGATTGAAGAGTTGCATTAGATCAATAAAACTTGAGGGCATCTATATTTTTGAAAAGTTTTAAGATATTTTAGGACATAAATTGTTCGTAAATAAGAAAGATCAAGCAATACAATTGAATGATAAAGATGTTATGGGTGCATATAATATCTACCCCTTTCAGCCCCAAGGCGAAACTTCACAAAGAGGAGGCAGCCCAAGGGGAAAGACGAGCGGATGGGAATCGATCCCATGAGACTCAGCCAAGATTATGACACTACGGTTAGAAGAATCTCCCCTTGTTCTTTGTAGGATAAAATGTCTCAAATACATGCAATATTCCTGAGGTCTGCTTCTAGGGTGACAACTATCAGTCTGAATTTATGATAAGGATTTACTAGTTTTCTTTTTCTCTTCATTCGTTGCTGGAGCATTTCTGTTACCAATTTGCTTTTAAATCCTATCAATAAATTCCCAAACTGATTCCTATTCCCGAGGGTTTCATCAAATTAGTATTAGTGCCTATCCATTGCTTCGTTTGAACTCTTTAGCTACCTTCTTTTACTCTTTTTTTCAATCCACTATAGTTTCTCTTGTACGAAATTAAGAAGCAACACAGTGGACAAAGTCATGGGTAGTGAAGATAAATGATTTAAAGGCATTAACAAGAGATTCTAGCCACAGGAATGAATTTTGTTGATCCTAATAAAGCAATTGCTGACTTGAAATAAGAGAATACAGAAGAATTTGAATGCAAGCATAAATAAATCAAGTGGATTAGACGTTGTTAGCTATGCTATCAAAGTCAGGACTAGTCAACGACTAGTCCCCAGGCAGCATTTTGCCGACCGATTAATTCCGATTCTGTCATTGCTGGGCGGAATCCTGACTAGACCCGACTAGCATGACTAGTCCTCGACTAGCCTGACTAGTCCCCGACTAGCGACTGCTGACTAGTCCCCAGGCAGCATTCTGTAAACAAATTTTTTTTTTGAAATGAGTCTTTGCAAGCAATTTTGTTTGGATTTTTTTACATTGGCTCAAAGTCTTGAGTCGCAAGACTCACAACTATGGCTCTTTCCTGTAATCATCTGTTGAGCACCTGAGAATCTCAGATAAAAACATAAACAAATAATTAGTTTATTTGTTGATATCCATATAACCCTATAATCAAAATTGGAGTTGTTCACAGATTAAACATCATCAAACAAATATTGTGATAAATTCTTAGTTCTGAGTCTTCTGACATGGGCATAAAGCCAATACAACTGTGTTCTGTTAGACTGTTACTTATGTATTTATACCCATGCTGTGAAGTGTGAAGGCATGTTTTGTTATTAACCGACTAATATCATATACTTATTGACATATATGCTAGTTCATATATCATATATGTTTAGGGAGGAGGGAGGGGTTAGAATAAGTTTTGGCCGACTAGTCCCGACTAGTCCTAGGCCGACTACCGACTTTGACTGCATAGGTTGTTAGATAAGTGTTTCAAGCACCTGAACAAAAATGGGAAACCAACAAGCTCAAGGCTGAACAAAAGAAAAAAGAACGGGTAAATTCTCTTCCTCTAGAAATTCAGTATGATGATAGCGGGTCTAGTGGTACATCTGAAGAAGAAAGATTGCTTGTATCTTTGAGATGTTTATCCTCTGCTAGAACCAAGGCAAGTTCTTCATAACCAAAGGATGGGATCAAAGGACAGGTTGATCAAGAAAACCACCATGTGAGATAACTGTTTCAACCATATGAAAAACATGTATGTTCTGAATTTTCAAGACAGATAAACCATGAGATTTTCCTCAATTTGGCCACCAATTGTGACTCTTATTAAGACCAAAACCACCTTCTATATGCCAAGAAAATTCAGATTGACTCCAGGAAGTTCAAGAGAATTGCCTACATGTGGTGGATACAACATGTCATAGTTGTCATGGCGTGCGCCTGGGGGCCGCCTAGGTGACTAAGCGATTGGCGAGGGCAAATTCAGCATGTGCCGAGCTGACATGAATAACTGAATAAGGCACACGCCACTACAAGAAATATGTTTTTTACCGACGGAACTTTCTATTACCGTCGGTAATAATATATATTTTACCGACGGTAATAATATTTTCCGTCGATAATACGACTTTGATTTTTTTGATTTTTTTTTCATATTTATTAACGACAGATATATATTATCCGTCGGTAATATACCTTTACCGATGGGAAATATTACATCCGTCTGTAATATATGTTATTACCGACGGTAATACAAAAGTCCGTCGCTAATAATATATTTTATATTTTGCTATTTTTTTTTCGTTTATTTTTACCGACGGTAACTATATCTCCGTCGGTATAACTAATATTACCGACGGTACAGGTTGATTCCGTCGGTAATATTAATATATAAATTTTAATTTATTTTTACCATTTTAATTATAGACAGAAAAAGAGTAATTGTCGGTATAAAACTACTTTTTACCTACGGAATATATACTGTCCGTCGGTAAAAACCCCGCGATTTTATAAACGTACCCGATCCCCCTTTCTGTTTCAATCTAAATACCCCCCCCCCTCCCCGGCCTTCCTCCCCTCCCTCGCGTGCCTCCGGCCGGCCACCCCTCCCCTCCCTCGCGTGCCTCCGGCCGGCCACCCCTCCCCTCTCTCGTGCCTCCGATCACCCCTCCCCTCCCCTTCCGCGCGCCACCGACCGGCGACGCTGCTCGACGTCCCCTCCGCCGGCGCCACTGCTCCTCCTCCTTGAGGCCTCCCTCTCCATCTCCGGTGAGCTCCTCCTCCTCCACCCTCTCCCCCTTAGTTTATTTTGTTCCAAATCGCATCTTAAAGTTTGAAATGTTAGCACAATACCCCTTTTGTCAGCTACTTAATTCCCTCATTTGGTAATTTTTATCTTATCAAAACTGAATTGAATGGGGGCAAAATGTAGTTTTTAGACACCATAATTTGCTATATTAACTAAGGTCCCTACAAGTATATATTCGTCTTTAGAATGAGTATATATTCGTCTTAAAAAAGTGTATATTAGAAAGAGTATACATTCATTTTCAGAAAGTGTATATATTTGTTAGGGTTTAAGGTTAAGGGTTTAGCATGGGGTTTAGGTTAGGTTTAGGGTTTATGTTAGGGTTTAGGATGGGGTTTAGGTTAAGTTTAGGGTTTACGTTAGGTTTAGGGTTTAAGTTTTGGATTAGGGTTAGGTTTAGGGTTTAAGTTTTGGATTAGGGTTAGGTTTAGGTTTAGGTTTAGGTTTAGGTTAGGGTTTAGGTTTAGGGTTAGGTTTAGGTTTAGACTTAGGTTTACGATTTAGGTTTAGGTAAGGGTTTATATTAGGTTTAGGGTTTAGGTTTAGGATTTAGATTAGGATTCAGTTTATTTGTTCCAAATCGCATCCTAATCAAATAAATCCCTCTCCTTAATTTATTTTGTTCCAAATCGCACTCTAAAGTTTGAAATGTTAGCACAATACCCTTTTGTCAACTACTTAATTTCCTTATTTGATCATTTTTATCTGATTAAAACTGAATTGCAGAGGGAAAAATATAGTTTTTTAAATTAGTAGCTCACGAACAAGTTCGGTAAATACTTAGTCTCTAAATTAGTCAATCCGATAGCAAAATCTTAAATATCTACAAAATACTCATTCGTAAGTCAGAAATACAAAAAAACATATGAGTACGAATTATTGGATGCGATCCGATGACGATCCGATCGAATCCAAACCAACTTGAATATGTGAAACCCGAAAACTTATGATTTTCAAATACTTAGTCTCTAAATTAGTCAATCTGATGGCAAAATCTTAAAATATATAGTAAATACTCATTTATAAGTCAGAAATATGAAAAATCAAACGATCGAGTACAAATTATCGGATGCCATCCGATAACGATCCGATCGAATCTAAACAAAATTCAAAATCCGAAACCAGAATACTTATGATTTTCAAACACTTAGACTCTAAATTAGTCAATCCGGTGACAAATTCTTTAAATATCAAGTTTATACTCATTTGCAAGTCGAAAATATGAAAAATCAAACAAGTACGAATTATCGAATGCGATCCGATGACGATCAGATAGAATCCAAAACAAACTTCAAAATCCAAAACCCGAACACTTATGATTTTCAAACTCTAAATTAGTCAATCCGACAGCAAAATCTTAAAATAACTAAAACATACTCGTTTGTAAGTCAAAAATACAAAAAATCATACGAGTGCAAATTATCGGATGTGATCCGATGATGATTCAATCAAATCCAAACCAAGTTCAAAATCCAAAACATAAAAACTTACGATTTTCAAACACTTAGACTCTAAATTAGTCAATCCGACGGCAAAACTTAAAATATCTAGTAAATACTCGTTTGTAAGTCGGAAGTATAAAAAATCATACGAGTACGAATTATCGGATGCGATCCAATGACTCGTTTAATAAACAAGCCAAGCTTAAGCAGACCAAAGCTCGGCTCGTTTGGGCTCGCGAATATGCTTGTTTAGGGCGATGATGATAATTTTAATACGGACGATGACGATGACATGCAAGGTATGATACATGATTTGCATGGTGGCATAGGCACGGATGCCGAGTCTAGTACCAATCGAAGGAAGAAAAATGTATCTGCAAAGGTTCTCATATACTTCCCGCTTAGGGACAGGCTTCAGAGATTGTTTATGTCATCGAAGACTGCTGATACGGTATGTTGTAACTAAAACATGCTCTAACTAAAGATTGTGAACCAAGTTATTTATAGCTATTACTTTGATTGTTACCTAGAGAGCTTTTAGTCGCCTTCTATCGATCGATGCGTCAAAAGCCTCATAGAATCATATTCTACAGGTGGAACATTGCTTACTATATTTTTTTCTCACTATTGTGATTATGCCTCCCATGTGGAAGCTTCTCTTAACATGTGTCTACATATCACAGGGACGGTGTTAGCGAAGGGCAATTCAATCATGTCATGTTCTATAAAATGGATGCGATTCGAAAGGTAAGTATTTGTTTCATTGCTTACATCTAGTAAGCAAGCAAATGATCTCTCTCTCATGGTAATGATGTAGCCTCTGTTTTTCTTTTAAATGATTGAATTTTGTTTTTTAATCATGCTAGGCATGTGCCTCATTGGAAGATGTAGCCTCTGTTTTTCTTTTAAATGATTGAATTTTTTTTTTTAATCATGCTAGGCATGTGCCTCATTGTAAGAGGGATATCTCCCTCCTGTGACATTTGTAGTGGTGCAGAAGAGGCATCACACCCGACCGCTTCCTGCTGTACATGGAAACCGTGATTCAACTGATCGAAGTGGAAATATATTGCCGGGTAGGTAATGTACTGTAGTGGAATGGATGGGTTTTATATCTTTAGAGTAGAGCAGGTAATGTGATTGTTAGTTGTGCTCGATCAGGAATCGTCGTGGACACAACAACATGCCACCCAACGGAGTTCGATTTCTATCTCTGCAGTCATGCTGGCATACAGGTAAACTTTGACTGAAACTTTGTAAGTGCAAATTATTTTAAATTCACTCATGCAATCAGTACTTCTTACGATTATACAAAGAGAATGTAGTAGAAAGATGTATTGGAGAGTGTAGAGTATATATATGTAGTAAGAATGTAGTAGAGAGCATTATATAGAGAATATATTGTAGAAAATGAAGTAGAGAGGAAACATTATTCAGAATATTGTAGAGAATATTGTAGGGACAATGTTATGTAGAGAATTTATTATAGGGAGAATGCCATAGAGAGTATTGTTTTGTGACAATCACTCTCTACAATATTCTCTATATGATTTTTCAACGCGTAGACGCTAACTTATGATTTTTCAACGCATAGACTCTAAATTTGTCAATCGAAGCCAAAATTGTTAAAATATCTAATTAGAACTTGCTCGCAAGTCCGAAATACAGAAAAATTCCAAGTACGAATTGTCGGATGCCGATCCGATCGAATCCAAACCTATTTCAAATCCGAAACACACTAACTTATGATTTTTCAACGCTTAGACTCTAAATGGGTCAATCGGAGCGTAAATTGTTAAAATATCCAATTAGAACTCGCTCGTAATTCCGAAATACGGAAAAATTCCAAGTACGAATTATCGGATGCCGATCTGATGACGATCCGATCGAATCCAAACCTATTTCAAATCCGAAACACACTAACTTATGATTTTTCAACGCTTAGACACTAAATGGGTCAATCAGAGCGTAAATTGTTAAAATATCCAATTAGAACTCGTTCGCAAGTCCGAAATACGGAAAAATTCCAAATACGAATTATCGGATACCGATCCGATCGAATCCAAACCTATTTCAAATCCGAAACACACTAACTTATGATTTGTCAACGCTTAGACTCTAAATCGGTCAATCGGAGCGTAAATTGTTAAAAGATCCAATTAGAACTCGCTCACAAGTCCGAAATACGAAAAAATTCCAAGTACGAATTGTCGGATGTCGATCCGATCGAATCCAAACCTATTTCAAATCCGAAACACACTAACTTATGATTTTTCCACGCTTAGACTCTAAATCGGTCAATCGGAGCGTAAATTGTTAAAATATCCAATTAGAACTCGCTCGCAAGTCCGAAATACGGAAAAATTCCAAGTACGAATTGTCGGATGCCGATCCAATCGAATCCAAACCTATTTCAAATCCGAAACACGCTAACTTATGAGTTTTCAACGCTTAGACTCTAAATCGGTCAATCGGAGCGTAAATTGATAAAATATTCAATTAGAACTCGCTCGCAATTCCGAAATACGGAAAAATTCCAAGTATGAATTATCTGATGCCGATCCGATGACGATCCGATCGAATCCAAACCTATTTCAAATCTGAAACACGCTAACTTATGATTTTTCAACGCTTAGACTCAAAATGGGTCAATCGGAGCGCAAATTGTTAAAATATCCAATTATAACTCACTCGCAAGTCCGAAATACGGAAAAATTCCAAGTACGAATTATCAGATACCGATCCGATGACGATCCGATTGAATCCAAACCTATTTCAAATCCGAAACACGCTAACTTATGATTTTTCAACGCTTAGACTCTAAATCGGTCAATCGGAGCGCAAATTGTTAAAATATCCAATTAGAACTCGCTCGCAATTCCGAAATACGGAAAAATTTCAAGTACAAATTATCGGATGCCGATCCAATCGAATCCAAATCTATTTCAAATCCGAAACACGCTAACTTATGATTTTTCAACGCTTAGACTCTAAATTGGTCAATCGGAGCGTAAATTGTTAAAATATCCAATTAGAGCTCGCTCGCAAGTCCGAAATATGAAAAAATTCCAAGTACGAATTATCGAGTGCCGATCCGATGACGATCCAATCGAATCCAAAACTATTTCAAATCCGAAACATGCTAACTTATGATTTTTCAACGCTTAGACTCTAAATGGGTCAATCGGAGCGTAAATTGTTAAAATATCCAATTAGAACTCGCTCGCAAGTTCGAAATACGGAAAAATTCAAAGTACGAATTATCGGATACCGATCCGATGACGATCCGATCGAATCCAAACCTATTTCAAATCCGAAACACGCTAAATTATGATTTTTCAACGCTTAGACTCTAAATCGGTCATTCGGAGCGTAAATTGTTAAAATATCCAATTAGAACTCGCTCGCAAGTCCGAAATACGGAAAAATTCCAAGTACGAATTGTCGGATGCCGATCCGATCGAATCCAAACCTATATCAAATCTGAAACACGCTAACTTATGATTTTTCAACGCTTAGACTCTAAATCGGTCAATCAGTGCGTAAATTGTTAAAATATCCAATTAGAACTCGCTCGCAAGTCCGAAATACGGAAAAATTCCAAGTACGAATTATCGGATGTCGATCCGTTGACGATCCGATCGAATCCAAACCTATTTCAAATCCGAAACACACTAACTTATGATTTTTCAACGTTTAGACTCTAAATGGGTCAATCGAAGCGTAAATTGCTAAAATATCCAATCAGAACCCGCTCGCAAGTCCGAAATACTAGAAAATTCCAAGTACGAATTATCGAATGCCGATCCGATGACGATCCGATCGAATCCAAACCTATTTTAAATCCGAAACTCGCTAACTTATGATTTTTCAACGCTTAACTCTAAATCGGTCAATCGGAGCGTAAATTGTTAAAATATCCAATTAGAACTCGCTCGCAACTCCGAAATACGAAATAATTCCAAGTACGAATTATCGGATGCCGATCCGATGACGATCCGATCGAATCCAAACCAATTTCAAATCCGAAACACACTAACTTATGATTTTTCAATGCATAGACTCTAAATGGGTCAATCGGAGCGTAAATTGTTAAAATATCCAATTAGAACTCGCTCGCAAATCCGAAATACGAAATAATTCCAAGTACGAATTATCGGATGACGATCCGATGACGATCCGATCGAATCCAAACCAATTACAAATCCGAAACACGCTAACTTATGATTTTTCAACGCTTAGACTCTCAATTATATATATAAACTATTTTTTTAACAAATACATGTTAATTACAGAATGTGCAGCGTCAAGGGATGAGAGCACCAACGTTGATGCCGGGCGACGTGGGGTGGTTGAGCTAGGGCACGCAGCTTCCCTCAGTTTTGGATTATGTAAAAATAATTTTGTAATAAATATGTGGTCATTTTTTGGTCTTGTCTATAATTGTCTGGTATTGTGGTAATATTTGATAAATTGCGGTAATATTTGATAAATTGCGGTAATAGGTGATTTAGTCAATTATGGTAATATTTGAATATATTGGTATTATTTGATAAATTGCGGTAATATTTGTTATTTGATAAATTGTGGTAATAGTTGATTTAGTCAATTATGGTAATATTTGAATATATTGTGGTATTGTTATAAATCACAGGAATTAAAAAACATTATTTAAGTAATTTAAAAAAAAAATCATGTTTTTTTGCCGACGGAATTTATGACTTCCGTCGGTAATAAGCTATTTTATTTTTTTAAATAATTTGTATATTGACGACGAAATTTATAACGTCTATCGGTAATAACCTTATATATTGCCGACGAACGGTAATATTCCGTCGGCAACAATCTTATATATTGCCGATGGACGGTAATATTCCGTCGGCAAAAATCTTTTATATTTATAATTAAATATTCGTATATTACCGACGGATACAAAATATCCGTCGGTATTAATTATTAATATCGACGGATACAAAATATCCGTCGGTATTAATTATTAATACCGACGGATATTTTGTGTCCGTCGCCGATTTTTCCCAACGCCTTTTTTCCCGACAGACTAGCGACGGAAATGACTTCCGTCATGATAAAGCTTTACCGACAGAAAACTAACTTTACCGACGGATATTTTCTGTCGGTAAAAACTGTTTTTTTTGTAGTGCGCCTATGCTCACTATATTAAGTGTGCAAGGTGCCTAGGCTCACTATATTAAGTGTGCACGGTGCCTAGGCTCACTATATTAAGTGTGCATGGATTGACAACATCAGACCTCACCCAAGTGACCTGAGTGTCCCAACCCAACAACTTAAGACTTAATTTAATAAGTTAGTAGTTAATACTTAAGATCAATAAAAAAAATTATAAAATAAACTAGTATAAGTTGATAACAACATGCCTATCTGCTTGCAAATCAAGCTGATTGTACCATATTGTTTTGTATAAAGATTAAATACATCATATGCAAATTCTTCGGTATGTCATCTCTGCTAAAATCAAGTAGTCTAGGTGGTGCCTAGGCATTTTGGCATGTCTATGCAAACATTGCAAAGTGACACCTAAACGGTATATATATACACAGACATGTATACAGATAAATGCACAAATATAACATTTTTTACTATAAAATTGCATTTTATCCTTTTTTTTCATAAATACCAACATTTAGAGAAGGATGTAAAATGATAAGTGCTCAAGAAAAGAAGATGGAATTGTTAATATTCAAACAAGGATCAAAATAAATGTTGTCAATGTACGCAAGTTTATTGGTATCAAAATCATGAAAAGCTTATTAGCTATAACTAATCCATGCATCAAAATCATCATCATCATGCTCATGAACGTTTATTTCATTTGAAACATGACTCCCTATTAGTATCACCACCAACTTCGGCACATTCTTCTTCATCTACATATTGGAAGTCGTTCATCATCTTAAAGTATTTGTGGTTGTGTGCTTCCTTATCTTTGCCTTTGTCCATCAATATTTCCACTAGCCTCAATAACCAGATCTCATATTAAACCATCATCATAAACACAGTCCTTGAGTGGTTGCATTTTCCCAATGAAAGCTACTTGGAAAAATCAGAAAAAACTACCCTGAAACATCGCCCGACTAGGGGGGACCTGGTGTTAGGGGGGTTCATAACACCTACGCTTGCCTAGGCGCCGCTCTAACTACACTAGATGATATGCAACATAGTAGCAATATTCTCCTAATTTTTGAAAATATTAATGAATAATTCATGACCTTAGAGGCAAACGAATTTTTCTCCGAATTATTGGGTGCCCTAAGACTTGCCCAACTAATCCTTGAATTTTTCACGAATTATACGAATAGTTCACGAATTTGACTATTACTATATGATATTTATTTCATTTTAATTATAAATATATGATTTGATATCCATTTATGAAAAATAGCCAGTGTTATATAGGATTTTTTATGATTTATGTTTTCAAGCTTTTGTCGAACTCATTCTGAATTTTTGGATTTTTTCCAAACACCGAATTTTGCTCCCTCAGTGAATTATTCATGAACGACGAATTTGTTACTATGATATGAAGTCAACACTTGAATCATATATCAGTATATTTCCATTTCAATATCCATGTGTTGCTAACTTGCTATGCATTACCTATTCTTTATATTAATATTGTTTATATTGTACTGTCTGCACATTTATTATACATAGAGTATGTTGCACGCGCGTGCGCACACACAGAGTGCTCACCTTAGCGCCTCGACAACTATGCAACATGCGGGGTTATGAACTCTCCTGAAATAAAACTTTATATGCCAATGGCCCAATGCTCAACATGAACTTCTATACTTTTGCATGACAAAGAAATGGTCAAACAAGTGACTTATAAACTCAAATGGACCTTTTCAAAGAATAAAGTTGTTTTGGGTAAAGATATTCATGTGACTTGCTCGACCAAAACTTTGGACCATTGTTATCAAGGCGGCCATGTGGTGCCTAGGCGACCGACATATATATATATATATATATATATATATATATATATATATATATATATATATATATATATATATATATATAGAGAGAGAGAGAGAGAGAGAGAAATGCTATAATGCGGCATGCGGTATGTGCGGCACCTCACCGCAGCCGTCTGATGCACCGTTGTGTGCATGCGATGCACGCAGTGCGTGCATCGGACGACTGAGGTGCGGTGCCGCACGTACCGCATGCCCCTATATATATATATATATATATATATATATATATATATATATATATATATATATATATATATATATATATATATATATATATATATATAAAACAAAAAATATCGACAACATTTAAAGCATAATATTCACAAAAACTTAAGTTGAATAATGAAACAAGCAAAATAAAAAGTTCTGAACGTAATGGAGTGTGAACAATTAATAATGAAACACCAACTTCTAGCAACAAAACATGTCAAACAATACAAAATTAACCCTAACAATGAAACAAATCAAAATAATAATTAATCCTAAACAGTAACCCTAGTCAAACAACAAGAAGTAACCCTAAGATTTTAACCTAAAAAATTAAGAATTCAACTAACATTAACCCTATTGAAGAACATGACACAAACACTAGAATTGGGGGAATAGATAGTAAAAAATAATGATATCGAAGAAGGGAATAGAGATATCTATCATAGGTACATATGAACGAAAAAATAAAATAGAGAAAAATTGCTTATCGGTGGTCGAGGGTTGGTGGTTGTCGCTACTCTACCTCCTCCGTTCACACACGTGGAAGAAGAAAGAACCAAGAAAAGGGGCAGTGTCCCTTTTAATATACACCGCTCTCCTAGGTCATCGCCGGTAGCAAGGCTCGAAATCGACTATGTGGCACTTTAACATCATTGATTTGGACTGTCGAGGAAGGTTATCACCAAGGACATCAAAGAAAAGCATAGAGGGCATGAAAAATATAGTGGCACATCGAAGACAACCCCAAATGGTCCAAAGTCATTCAACCAACTATGGCAGAGATAAGAGAGTTGAAGGACATAGAAAATGACCTTTTCAAATATGGGCAGACTGGTCACATGATAGCCAGTGCATGTCCGAGAAGGGGCTATATAGCCAACGATCATATATTTACTTAAAGGTTTTCAGTTTCTCAACGTTTGATGTCTCGTGCGATCTGAAGTAGTAATGACATTGCATAGATTAGAGACACAACATTAAATATTATACAAATGATCATTCGAGGATAGGTTGGATAATTGCAATAAAAATTTATGCATAAAGGGATTCATGGGTGTCATACTAAGTCATTAGGGTCAAGTAAAAAAAGTCATCATATTTGTTAGGCCTATTACCAAATTTGTTTCATAGCATTACTTATCTGAGTGGTCAGTAACAAGTCTTATAAATCCAAACTAACCCTAGTAAACCACCCACCCACCCTACAATCCTCTCTAACTTCACTATATGAGTGGGTGGTTATGCTGCTAGGAACCTATTAGTCAATCTCCTTAATCGGTCAGGACCCTTGGTGGGGATACCAACCCGATTTGATTGATTGCAATGCGAATCTACTCGAGGAGGAGGAGAGAAGCCCACACATTTTGGCTATGGTTTGGAGATGAGATTTAGATGTTGGACTGAGCCATATTAGGGAGGCGTTTATTTATCGCTTTATTTTTAGCCTTATATTAGTGCATTTTCGGACTTGGTATTATGCTAAATTTCTGCACAATGTAAGCCCAATTTATAGGGACCTTTTTATTTGTTTTTAGCCCATTAGCAATTAGGGTTTTTGAAGGCACTCTATTTATATGCTTCGCAGCCATCATATCTTGTTATGCTATGAATGATTGAAAAAGACAGGGCAAATTTGACTTAACCCCCCCTAAAATTATATATTATTTAGCAAGTCACCCCCCTTTTAATCGTTATTAGACTTAACCCCCCCCCCCCCCCCCCCCCCTCCTTCCGTCAATCAAACATATTTGACTGCTATTCTACTATCTTAGGTTGTTTATTGGACCATTTTGTCCCTCGCTGTCAACAAATACAATATTGAAGAAGAATATGAAGAAAATTCTCAAATTTGGTATTAAAAAACTGATTCATGAGGAAGAACTTCATCTTCTTCCTCAAATCCAGTGTCAAAAACCCATTAACAAGGGATCGTGAGGAAGAGGATAAAATTCATTCGTGGGAAGAATCCATTCGTGAAAAAGAAGATGAAATCCACTTGCAAGGAACAACCCATTCAGGAGAAAGAAAATGAGCACATTCGGGAGAAAATGAGAAAGAAAATGAAACCATTTGGGAATGAAGAATGAGGAAGAAAATAAAACCCATTCGTGGAAAGGAACTCATTTGCAAGAAGAAGTAACACATTCATGAGGAAGAAACTCATTTGCAAGAAGTAAGTAACACATTCATGAGGAAGGAATCCGTTTGGGAGAAGGAGATGAGACTCATTTGTGGGGAAAGAGATGAAACCCATTCGGGATAAAGGAACCCATTCGTGAGTAAAAGATGAAACCCATTCGTGAGGAACTTATTTAAGAGGAAGAAGATTAGACCCATTAGTGAAGGAATCCAATCTGGAGGAAGAAGATGAAACTCATTTGTGAGGAAAGAACCCGCCCTGGAGGAAGAAGATGAAGATCTTCCCCAAATCTTCAAATTCCTAAGATGAAAATCTTTCTCAAATCCTTAAATACACATTCGGGAGGTAGATGATGAAGATCTCCCCAAATCATCAAATCCCAAAATTTTAATCTAATTTTGGGTAATTTTCATCTTTTTCCTCCAAGATCGTGTTCTTGATGGTGAGAGGCAAAATGGTCTAATAAAAAACCTAGGAGGGTGGAACAGTAATAAAAAATGTTTGACTGACGGAATTGGACGGAATGGGAATTCTAATAACGATTAAAAGAGGTGTGACTTACTAAATAGCATATAATTTTGGGGGGGTAAATCAAATTTGCCCAAAAAGAAAAGCTTGCTCTAGGTTTCTTGCGAGAATCCATCGAGCGAAAGACCTCGAAAGAAAACCATAATATCGGTTATAATTTGTGTTAAATTATCTTCAAGATCATCTACATCAATGAATTGTCGCGGATCTTCAACATCAACGTCTTCGCGTTAAATGTCAAGATCATCATCGAGAACATTGGTCAAATTCTCTCTCTCTCTCTCTCTCTCTCTCTCTCTCTCTCTCTCTCTCTCTCTCTCTCTCTCTCTCTCTCTCTCTCTCTCTCTCTCTCTCTCTCTGTGTGTGTGTGTGTGAAAAATGTGGGGGTCAAGGTAGTAGCTCAGGTACCATGTTTCAGGAAAGAGCGATAGAGAGAGATAAAAGCAAGAGAAGAGGGAGAGAAAACATGTAAAAGAGTGAATCATGTGCACCTAACCCAAGGGATATGTTTCTCTTTTTACATAGAATTAGTGTATGCAGCCATGGTCACAAAATACTCTGACGTACTGAAAAGGCCGTGTTTTAAAATCGAACTTAGCATAAGCCGAAAATTTGTTGATTTTTAATGATGGCTTATTCAAATTACTTTACCATGACTTTCTCAATAAGTTTTTATTTAACCGACAACTTTGATGACAATGAATCCTTTAAAAAATAAAGAACACATAACAGGAGAAGATGATGCAAATTTGGAATTCGATGCTCTTGATGAGTTGATAAATTCTAGCTATGATTTATAGAACTTTTATGATTTAATCAGACTCCTAAAGATATTGGGTTTTTATAATATTTATCTTGGAATGATGTTACGTATATATTTTTGTGGTTTTATTGATGAATTTCAATTGGGATGTGTATATTGTTTTTACTTGTTAGTGATGGCTTATTGCCTAATATTATTATATTTATACTTATGAACTATGAATATTTTATTTACTTAAACATAGGCTAAAGAATTGAAACAATGTTTTAAATATATTAAAATTAATATTATTCTTGTTTTTTATTTTTCTAATTTTTTCATATTTTACCCTAGCCGATTGAATCATGAACCCGATCTTGTCCCCCTTTTTTTACATTTTTATTCTGAATCTTCTGACTTCTGTCGATTTCTCCCTAGCTTCGCAGGAGCCGAATTATTATTGAACCCGAACTTGGTGACTTTGTATGCAATTGTTCTTCCTACCCAATACACAAGTACTAGTACGGCTCACACAAAGTAACACAACCCAAAGATAGAAACGATTTGGAAAAGAAGGGGGAAAAGAAAGAAAAAGGAGAATGAAAAGGGGATTCTCGATTATTGCTCCTCCAAAAAAAATTCAGATATTGACTTAAGCGGTAGCAAATTATTTTCTTTGACAATAAAAAAGATACAAATTGGAAAGAATTTATCGACCCTCTTGTTTAGGAAACATAATACTGGGCATATGAAGGATTTGGCAGGTAAGGGCAAATAAAACGAAGTATTTATGAAACTATACCTATAAACATAAGGATGAGATAATACATTGAGTGGTAAATGTTAGGGTTAAAATTATCCCCGGAAAGCAGGTTAAGGAAAATGTCAAGGAAACTTTGAATCTTATCATAGGTCTCTCTTGTGTTAATTTGGACCCCTTGATCCTCTACTTTAAGTCTCACATATCGTCCATTGGTCTCTAGTCACTTATATTTTTCACTGCTGACGTCCCAATTTTATAATTTATCTTGATGATGGTCCATCAAGCTCTCATGGGCAAGACGCACAACTTCATAGGTGGCTAAGTGGACACCCCTGTCAATTTAGCAATACCACCTCCCTTCCGCTTCAGAAGTTTCCCAATAAAGGATGAAAGAAACATATCTACCAAATGTAGAAACAAAGTCCTATGATCTACCAAAGAAAGGTGCATTGTAAAAATAACAAGAAAAATAAAATGTTTAGACCCTTGGTCATGACACCCAGACCATTTAGCTGAATCAAAACCTGCAAGTATGCAAAGACTCAAGAATTTGACAAAGCGAACCACTTGGAAGCAATTTTTATAAGATTCTTGTTCCTTTGTGCCATCCATCGTAAACTTAAATTGATTAAAACAGTCATCCGGTCCTAATTTGTCTCCAAATTATACATTTTGAGAGAAAAAGATCCAAATCTGTCGGTTTAAGTTTGAGTGAGTTTCAAATACCCAAATCCTTTTTCCTCTCGCAACCAACTGACAGACAGAATTAGGAATAATGGATTACAATTTTCAGTTGTTCTTCTGAATAAAGGGTTACCATTCCGCATAAATCCATCCATTTTCGGTTGTTCCTTTGGGTGGAAATCATCCACTTAAGTGAGTGAAACGGAACAATTTCCCCGACCAATTTAGAGAGGAAATGATATGAACGGAAATTTAAGTGAGTGGAAATGAGATCAAGGGACCAGATTTTCCTCAAACACATTTCCTTGCTTAAGTTAGAAATTGAATGGAAATGAGATCTCAATGGAAATTATTTCCATTTCCACTCACTTTATGGAAATGAAAGTCAAGATTTGTGCTTTAATTTTTTTTCCCACATCTTTACAATCAAGATCTCCGACTTAGAAATCCAAACACAGCGATCAAAAAAAAAAAAGGCCATAAAATCAATAATTCACTAAATCTTAAAGGAAATTGGGGGGGAACCGAGGAAAATTCTCACCGACCACACTGGATCCACCGGAGCCGCCGAGCGTCATGGACGATCGATCCCCCTCTCCTTCCTCTCGGAAATGAGATGACTCCCGATCCGGCCGGTTCCTATATAGAAAGGGAGCGGGACCCGTGAGGGCGACGGTGACGCCCGGCGCTCGATCCACCGTCGGATCTTGACGGAATGACGGCGAGCTGCCCTTGCTGGCGTCGAATCGGCTTTAATCCTTTGCCAAAGCTCTCTCGGGCCGACCGCCGGTACCTATCAAATCATCCGACCCATCTAGTCGGCAGACTACGTAGGGGTATCAATGGGTCGGGTTCGGAGGATCCATACTCTATAAGTACCCCCACTTGTACTCGAGATTTTGATTTGGATTTCGGGTTTACGTTTTTTTACGAGTTATCCAGATATTTAAATCGATATGGATTTCTATAGATCCGAAAAGAATAACGGGAAGATCGGATCAACAATAATCGTAATAAGATTGTACTTCCAACCAATACATGTTGGGAATATAGATTTGAAGAGGTTGCCTTGATCGAGGGCTATGAACTCGGATTTCATAGTGCGGCTATATATGGTTTGTTTGGATGACTTTCAACAAATTGTACCTCCTCCGAGGGTACACATATCTGCTAGTGGATTTGGTTTTCGAAGAATCCACAATCCAGTTAGCATCGTTGTACCCCTCTAATACAGTGAGATACCTATCATATAAAATATCATAATCCAAAGTATATTTAAGTGCCTCAAAACTTGAATTAGAGCATCTAGGTTTCTTATTGGGGTTTATAGTGTGTCTACCAAATCTATTTGTCGCATAGTCAATATCGAGTCTCGTGCAGTTCATGATATACATGAGACTGCCAATTACCCTCGAATACTCAAGCATGATACACGTGATCCTAGATTCTTCTTCATATGTACTGGAGGATTATATGGCGTTCTGGTATGACCACAATCAAACTTACCAAACTTTCTAAGTATATTCTCTGTATAACATGACTGAGATAGAATTATATATGTTATTGAAATCCCTTATAACCTTGATTCCTAAAATGACAAATGCAGCTCCTAAATCCTTCATATCGAAGTGCATACTCAGAAAGTTCTTGGTTTTCACCACACTTGTAAGTTAATTTCGAAGATTAATATATCATCTACATAAAGGCATATGATCATAGAAATCTGGTCATTGACCTTAGTGTAGATGCACTTGTTTGACTTATTAATCGAGAACCCACTCGAAATCATTACTTGCATAAATTTCGTGTGTCATTGCTTTGGAGACTGTTTGATATCATAAATAAGTTTCTTTAGTCTACAAATATTTTATTATAAGTCTTGCACAACGAGCCTTCAGACTGATTCATATAGATCTTTTCCTCTAATTTACTATCCAGAAATACAGTCTTATATCTATTTGGTAAATCATGAGGTTATGGATAGCGGCTATAGGTATAAGCATCATAATGAATGTAATCTGAGTCACATGATAGTAAGTGTAAAAAAGTCAACTTCTCTCTACCTATAGTCCTTATAGCTATTAACCTAGCTTATATCTTTATATAGACCCATCAGTCATAAGGTTCTTCTTGATTATCCATGTACACCCAATATTTTTACAATAAGAAAGTAGCTCCACTAGATCCTAAGTATTGTTAGATGTTATGGGCTCAAGCTCATTATTTACAACTTCCTTCTAGAAAATATAATCAATTGTGGTTATGACTTTAACATAACTAGTTGGATCCTCTTCCAGTAGATAAGTGATAAAATCAAGCCCAAATGAAGTATCAGGCCTTTGTCCGATGTTCCGTGAGTTATTTCCTAATGCAATGAATAAATGCAAGTGTGATCCTCGAGGAGTAGAGACGAAAGGCTGACTTTCTTTAGAATAAACTGTCAACTAGATATTAGCTTGAGAAGATAAGAGTGGACACTAACAGTTTGTGTATGTTGTGCAAAATCCTCCCAGAAAACCTACATATAGCTTTTTCTCAAATGCCCCTATTCCTTCTCGGTCTGAAAGCAATGTTGTAACATTATTGGATGGCAACCACCTCAGATTATCCATTCAAATGTCTTATTCACTCAAAGTTTCATAGATGCTATCTTAGCTAGGGTAGTTATTGTTACTGTCGTCTACTCCTCATGGGAGGAAAGAAACTGTAGGATCTTTGAAGGGCTAATTAACACAAATAACGAACTCTTTTTTAAAATAGCTAGGAGGGTTTCTGAACCTCTAAAGTTTATAGAGGACTTTGGGAAGCTAATGAACTATCAATCCAAGGTGAATATGTGGACTAAGTCATCTTACTGCCCACCTAAAGCCTAAAGAAAATTGATCATTATTGTGATCTTCAACAAAGACTGACCCCTCTCTCCTTGATGGATGAGAATTAATATGCAAAGTTGTATTCTATACTATAGCTGTCATTCAAGGTTGATCATCTGTTTGTGTGACCTCCCTTGAAGCTAACCCTTGTAGTTGGATTGAAGAACAATATATTTGAAGTTGGATCTGTAGTTGGTTGTTCCTTTAATCTTTGTGAAACTCTTTGAAGACTAATTGACACTTTGATTTATAGCAGCTCTACTTGGGTGATTTGTTGACTGAACCATTGGCCTTGCTGTTGTTGACTCTTAAAAGTTTTTTACTTTGGACCCTTGTTGCATTGTTATTGCTCGTTATGCCTGAACTTCTGGGGATGGTTTCTTTTGAGTCACTATCATTACTTTTAACCAAGGGTTTCTTTGTTAACTTATGAGCTACTAGGTTTTTAGTTTTAGAAAGTTTTGGATTACACAATTGATATTGATACTGTATGTAACATCCGCTCCAAATACATAAAATATTGTCCATTTTGCACGTGCCCGTACGAGAACTTTCCAGGGTAGTCACCCATCCTAGTACTACTCTCGCCCGAGCATACTTAACTATGGATTTCTTACGAAATTCATAGCGACACACGGTTTTAAAACGTGTCTTCTATGTTTGGGAGGAAAAATTATATAAGTAGTTCAGGATCTCCTTTTCTCCAGGCGATGTGAGGCTAACTCATGGCCTTGTACACCTCACCTCACCTCATCCATCTTGGCATCCCAGCCTTAGGAGTCTTGGCTCTTGGCTATTAGCTATTGGCTCTCGACTGTTGAAGGGGAGTGATAAGGCTTTGCAGGGGAGATACTTCGACGGCTGGAAAGGGGATTCTTCGACTGTTGAAGGGGAGTTGTTGGTCTGAGGCTGAGGTGATTTTGTATTGGGTAGGGCATTTTGGTTGTTAGTCTTTGTTTTTTCAGTCTGGAGTCCTGTAACTCACTACGGTGAGCTAGTGTTCTCCCTCTTTGGCTTAGATGTTCAGTGTGGCCCTATTGGGCCTAGTATCTACTTACTCACCCTGAGTTAAGCCGAGTCTTGTAACTGCCTTTTTTTTCCAGTAATATATTCGTTTTTTACCCTTTAAAAAAAAAAGACCCCCTCATCCGGAGGAGAACCGGCTCTGATACCATTTTGTAACATCCGTCTCAAACACACAAGATAGTATCCGTTTTGCATGTGCTTGTACGAGAACTTCTCATGGTGGTTACCCATCCTAGTACTACTATCGCCCGAGCACGTTTAACTACGGAGTTCTTACGAAATCCGTAGTTGTGCATGGTTTTAAAACGCATTTTCTATGTTTGAAAGGAAAAATTATATAAGTAACTCAGGATCTCCTTCTCTCTAGGCAATATGAGGCTAACTCATGACTTTGTACACCTTACCTCACCTCATCCATCTTAGCATCCCAGTCTCAGGAATCTTGGATCTTGGCTATTGGCTATTGGATTTTGGTTGTCATATAACTTTTGGTACTCTGGCACTATATCCAAATAAGTTTTTGCAGGACTCTGATTCCAGCAGAATTAAGAATCAGAAGCTAGGGGCTAAAAATCAAATCCAAACGATTACTTAATTTTTAAATCAATTATCTAACTTGGAAGAATTAGGTTCTTAAGCCGGATCCACAGAGGAATTTAAGATTAAACCAAATAAAATGTTTAATGATGAATATCAGCTAAGATTGTGATGGACCGTTATATAAATGATAAACCAGATGATTAAACACACGATCTAACAAAATCAGCAGAAACTAAACGCAAATACAACACTACGTACATAAAGATTTTATATGAAAACCCTCTCCTAAGGAGAGGGAAAACCATGGTTGATGATCGAGAGGAATCCACTAACAAATCAAGAATACAAGATCATATATCGACAAATCTGATACTACAATAATTCTTTTCTCACACTCTTTCTATTTCTTGATCGCCCTTTTCTCTCTACTTGCTCTTTCCACACATAGTTCTTTATAACAAGATTTGCCTCCCTCAAATTGAATCATGGCCATCTATTTATAGGTTTCTCTGGTCAAGGCAGTTACAAATATGGTTAAAGGTACATCCGTTGACAGGCTATCACGTCGTCATCTTCGTTACATCTTTATCTTCTCTTATCATCTACTTGTAGAGTCGTTACTGAAGAAGACAGTACAGCTCTCATTATGTTATTTTTTATTATCTACGTCATTATTCTGTAATCGTTTATTCCCCACATGCTTGTCAGGATTTTAATTAATGGTTAAGGTAATCTGACGAATCTTGTCAGAAAAGATTCATATGGTTCTCACAAGAAAGTGTTTGAGAGAATTCAGTATCATCAGTTGTTTAGCCTTGCTTCATATCACATTACTGGGAAAACAATTATGTGGAAGACTGTCCACTTTCCTCTTCAGACCTCTTATCAATTAAAGACTTAAACCTAAGTAACTTTATAGTTTCTCTTTCGTTGTCTTTTCAAATGTTTACTAGGTATCCATATGATATCATATTTGTAAATACTCTTTGTCCATTCCTCTTCTCACTAGCTTATTTCGCATGTTCGTCAATTCCTCTTTATATGTTCATTCCTTATTCGGATAATTGATTCATCTTTTTATTCACTCATTCCTCTTTCTTAGATATTTTTCTCAGTAATGATTAATTTTTATCTCTCGTGGTAGTATTTCCTCTATGGAATCACTTAAAACTAGAAAATATTTTCCTAAAAAGTATCAAAATGATATTTTATGAGGTCAAAAATTGGGCGTAGCAACAAAACTATTATCCACGACTTTGATCTCATTAAGAGCTTTCCTAATTGGGGTCATAGTCATATATCAAACCATCAGGTGCAAAAATATTTTTGCTTAAAGTTTACAATGAGTATTTGCATTTCATGACACTTCATGGTCTCTAGAATTTCTTCCTTATATGCATGATGCACCATATCGTCCTCTTCCATCGACCTTTAGAGCTATCTTTCTGTATAATCAGTTAATTATCATGCTTTAAGTAATCAGGAATGTGTGCACTGATAATTCTGTAAATATTTTACTGCTTTCTTCCTTCATCTTGATTTATGCTTTCTCATAGGCTGTTAAAACATGTTCGTCTAACTTTATGCACCTACAATTTATATTAGACTGGTTCGAGGAACCATCTGATCCTATAGTAAGGACATGAGATCGACAACTTTAAAGACGACCAGATAGAACCAAAATTTCATATGCTATCGTTTAAAATTCATACCATCGAAAGGTTCAAAAAGTATCTCAATGCTTAAAGCTCATTCGCATAGCTACCGTCTCGTGCTAGTCTCAACCGGCTCGACTCGATACACGCGCGTGTGTGGTGGGCCAGCCCTTGACTCTTGTAAAGCTACAAGGCACCAAGGGGGGTAGTTCTATTAAATATGCATCTCTAGATCTCCCCATAAGCAATATGCGACTGAATTCAAAAACACATATTTTATTCTCAAAACAAAAAACTAAGTTTTTTTTTTAACGCGATATCTACGACACATGCATGAATCACTGTCATCATTCTGCAACTGAATTCTCTTACTACTCGATATACACACACCATGCATGTGTGCGACTCGGGCGGCATTGCAGTTGTTTATGCATTGCACGGATTCATACCTAGTATATCTATAATATATAAAATTCTTATAAAACTGAGACCTTTGGCACTCTCTCTCTCTCTCTCTCTCTCTCTCTTTCCCTTAATTTTTTGGGAGACTTAGTGAACGGTTTCAGACAAGAGATCGATGCAAGGGGAAGGACAGCCAACAAGATGGTGTTGCACTAGGTCCTTTCCGAAAAGGATGCAACTAGAGCAAGTATCACATGTGACATTTATCCCTTTTTAATAGGGATGGGACCGGGGCGGGTTGAAGCACTACAGCAGAACTTAGTATTTCTGGCGGCTAAAAATGGCCGTTAAAGTGTTTAAATGGGGCTTGGCCGCCGGTTGTAATGGCCGCATAAAGACCTGTCGCAAATAACTACGCCGCCGAAAATGGTCATTTTAAACGGGGGACAGGCCGCCAGAATTGCTACGGTTTAAACGGGGGCCAGGCCTCCGGATTTGGTCCCTTTAAACGACTATCGAGCCGCCGGAAATGCTCCACTTTAAAAGGGGGAAAGGCCGCCGGATTAGGACCCTTTAAACGGCTATCAAGCCACCGGAAATACTCCACTTTAAACGACTGTAAGCGGCCAGAATTACTCCACTTCATCTGCCTAGCAATCAGGCCAGCCGGAATTGCTCAAATACTTCGTGTTTCGCCGCCGGAATTGCTCAAATACATGAGCAATTCATCTAGATGAATATCAGGCCAGCCCTTCACACATGTGCTTGCCTAAGAGATGAGTGCATCGGACGGCTGTGCGATGTGTGGTACAACACATTAGACCCAAGGAATATTTTATCCCACAACTGAATCTAAACAACATATACAAATCTGCTAGTAAAAAACATACAGAAATTAATCAACCCAAGCTTAACTAATGTATGAAGAAACACGGCCTCCTCTTTTAGATGCTAAATAGATGTTCAGAATGAGGTAAAACAATTATTTGTTCCAATACTTTTAACACTAAAAAACAGTCATGTTCCATGAGATTTGTATATAATTTAGCAAAACCTACAAGACCATAAATATCGGACACCGAAACAAAGAACTCAGATTAGGTCAGCAACATTGGACGGCAACTCCTCGATCACCACATTGTAGAACTTCTGGATGTCGTGCTTCTCTCTAATTTCTATTGATTTTTATGGATTCAATGCTCTGTTTCAAAATCTCTGCTTCAGCCAAGGCCTTCCCTCTCTTCATCATCCTACCTCATAGCTAAAGATCCAGAGCAACGAGTACCACACATGCCTCCAATAGTAGCACCTGGCCTGCATGTCAAAGAGGGCAAGCGCAACTTATCAGATATAAATACTCATTAGAAGTTTTTATGGTCAACTATAAAGCTAAGGAACTTACTATTCTCATGGATGGGCTAAAATAATGGTCATGAACCATAAAGTTCACAAAATTCTTGATAAACAACACCATGAGTATCATAAAATGTTTCCAACAATATCCAGAATTTACATTATGCATGGCCATCATCATCGTGTGAATACTAGAGAGAAAAAATTAATAACATATAAAGGAATAATAAAATAAATGTCGACTATCCAATACAGCTAACAGCCTAGCTTCCATAAACACTCAATGTCATTACTCAAACTCAAGTTGGATCACAAACCTAAAGATCAAGCTGTCCAAAAAGAAATTGACTGTACAGATCGTAGCTCGGTCGTGAACATAAAAGAGCACCCCAAAAAATGGCAAAAAAAATTCATAAGGAAAACTTACTGATCTTAGCTAAGTTTGGGAAGTGGACCTATATAATTGTCCGTTTGAGCCACTCAAGTTCCAGCTCGATAATTAAATCACTGGAATATTGGTAATTTATGCAGAAATTGGTTGCTTCTATAATCAACTTGACAATGATGTCTAATTTAAGAAAAACAGTATGGCACTGTACTTAGCACTTGAGCTGTCCAACTCGAGTCGCTTAAGTTCCAACTAGATCAATGAGTCTGACAATGCTGATTTTTGGAGGATGATCTTCCTGATTTGCTTCTTATCTTTGACCAGAGATATATGTTACGAGAGAGAAGAACGACATTTACATCCCAAAGGAAATCTTGGGTTCTATAGGAATGTGGGTCCTAAATGTTTGGTGCCTCCATGCATTGCAAAAGAGAATACTAGTAAAAAAGAAGCTAGATTCCTTCATTTGCTGCATTTTCACTAGGAATGCTCAGCTTTGAATTTCTAACTTTCTTTTCTTTATATGAATTCTTACTGATTGCATATTAAATTCACTGCAGTGATTTGTTTCTTTTCCACATTAAAAATCATACCAGTTGCACTAAGGTAAGTTAGTGATCTATGATTACTACCATCAATAGTTCTGTTAGCCTAAATGGCAAACAGGAAATGTTGTGTCAATTATAGAACAGATACAACATTGGGTTGAATTCAAACATAGGGAGATCCATAAGTAATCAAGTAAACATTTAAAAAAGGTTGCTGATAGAGAGAATTAATGTCATCTATTGTCTTTGTTCCCAATAACAATCATCCAAAATCATATCCTCACGCAAAAAACGACACTCTATCTTGACTCCTACACCACCAACTAACCAAAATACTCTCTTATGTGTCATGGATAATTGATGGGATTATGACCTACAATAAATAAGGCCATTAACCATAGTCACCTTAATCACACCTTAATCAAGTTTTATTTAACCTTGGTTTCATGATTAAACATACCTAACCCTTTATGTTCAAGTGTCAGGTTATAAACCACAAACTAAAAAACCATATAGATAAAAAAATTTACCTAAATCATTCTTGTCGTGTGGGCTCAAAGATGTCTGGATGTGTATGATATGGAGCACGTGGTGCTGAAGACCAAAAACCACCTTGAAGCATCTGTGTGAAGGTCTGTTGTTGGTATGGCAGCTGAGAGTTTAGCATTTGTGAAGACATAGATGCAAATGTATCCTACACGATCAAATTACAAAAAGTTATTTTTATTAAAATAATTATATGAATTCGATTTTATATTTATCAAGTTAAGATTCTTACAGAGATTATTAACATTTTCATTTCACTAAATGTACCCGACGCAACATCTGGCTAAGCTCCTGAAAGTTTGCATGTAATCCATTAACGACTTCATTCAATCGTTGGTTCTCGTCTTCTAAGCGCTCATAATTCGAGTTAAACTGCTCGTGCTCTGCATTGAGTTTCTCGTACTTTGAATGGAGCTGCTCATGTAAGTAATTTGAATATAGGTATTATAAATTTTCGCTTCACGATGAGGGCCCTTTGCAAGTAATTTGATTTCGTTACTAACGTCTGATTTCTGTACCTGTTTCAGATTATGATTAATTAATATATATCATATAAGAATTAGGAAGCTTATTATAGATTTAATGAAATTAATATGAATGTTTACCATCTCTTTAAACCATTCAGCAAATTTGTTCATGTGCTCCCGCTCAATGTTATTCACACCAGATCTTGTGATCTCCTCTACGTGCTGACTATAAACATAAAACATAGTACTCAGGCATTTAGATGAATTAAGAATATTATTTAATATAGTATGCTAAGTTTTTAAACAAAACTTACTCAATGTATGGAAAGAGTTCCATGCAATTCTATAACACATAGAAGTAAGCCTGATTTATTTCAGCATTGGTAAGGAAGTACGTGCGGCCTCCTGCTATCGGACGACCGGTGGAGAAAAATATAGACAAGGTTGCTTCAGGGTGTATCTGACCTCCATCAAAATTCCTTTCTGGCCGATTGAATCAGGTCTCGATACCACTAAGATACCTTGAACAGAATGTTAAATATTCGTCCGCGATATACCCTTCGGCAATAGAGCCTTCTGGATGAGCCTTATTCCGTACGTATGACTTGAGTGTACGTAAATACCTGATAAATAAATACTTAAATTATTTACGTTCATTATATAACGGTAGAAAACAAAATAAACTAACGATGATTGCGTAAATATATAGACTTGTTAAATGACTCACCTCTCAATAAAATACATCCATATGTATTGAAGCTCACCATGCTTAGCCTCTGCTGCTAGATGAATAGGGAGGTGCATTATAATAACGAATAATGCTGGCGGAAATATTCTCTCGAGCTTGCAAAGAGTCAGAGCTATTTGGTTTTCAAGTTTTTCGAGGATGTCTAACCGCAATGCTTTCGAGCATAACTCCTTAAAGAAAATGCAAAGCCCAATTATGGCTTCATATATGTTTTCTGGCATGAGGTCAAGTACGGCAATAGGCATGAGTTGTTGTAATACCATATGACAATCATGACTCTTCAGACCCAAAACCTTCCGCTCGTCAATCTTAACAGAACCGGATATGTTCGATAAATAGACGTCCAGAAATCTTATGTCCATGACAAATTGACAAAAGGCACGCTTCTCCTTTGCATTCATTGTATAGCATGCAGCTGGCACTTTATACATATTCCCGGATTTTATTGGGTGGAGATTTTTTCTAACGCCCATATCTTCCAGGTCGAAACGAGCATTTAAATTATCCTTTATTTTTTCTGCTATGTTCATCATTGTTCCGAGGATAATTTCACATACATTCTTCTCTATATGCATAACGTCGAGGTTGTGCCGCAACAAATTGCTACTCCAATAAGGCAATTCGAAAAAAATACTTTTCTTCGTCCACCCTAAGTATTTTTCTCTAGATGTCCCTTTTCTTTTCTTTCCTGGTATTTTTTCGAATGTCACATGTGGAAGGTGTTGTAACTGCTGCAATACATCTATACCGGATAACTTTTTCGACGAAGGCCTTCTATCTGGATTATCGTCAAATGATTTTTTCAATAAGCGCCACCTATAATTAATTGGTAGGAATCTATGATGACCCAAGTAACATTGTTTTCTACTATGTTTAATTGTCATGATGTAGTTTCCTCATTACATACCGGGCAAGCCATCTTACCCTTGGTGCTCTATCCGGATAGATTATCATATGCTGGAAAATCATTAATTGTCCACATCAAAGCGGCACGCAATCGAAATTTGTTCCCAGTGTATGCATCATATGTTTCAATGCCGATTTCCCACATATCCTTCAACTCCTCAACTAAAGACTGCATATATACATCAATTTCATTTCCAGGACCATGAGGACCAGGAATAATCATAGACAATATAAAATTAGTTTGTTTCATGCACACCCACGGTGGTAAATTATATGGAATAAGGACGATCGGCCATGTGCTATAAGAAACACTAATGTTCCCAAATGGATTCATCTCGTCACTTGCTAGACTAAGTCTAACATTTCGTGAATCAGAAGCAAACTGCTCATGAAGTTGATAAAATTTCTTCCATGCCTCTGAGTCTGCTGGATGCCTCATTACACGCATATCTTCAGCTGTCTTTTATGGCATAAATAATCGTTGCAATCTCAACTTCAATGGAAAATGATGTAGGGATTTGTCTGGGATTTTTTTGCTATTCTCTTTCCATCTGCATTAACCACATATTGGATAATGGGTCTTTGAGGCATTATCCTTCCAGTATAGTATGCAATCATTTTTGCATGCATCTATTTTAATGTAATCAAGGCCAAAGTCATGAATTATGTTCTAACACTGGTTATAATCAGAAGGCAGTGTGTGACCATTAGGGAGAGCATCGGTAAGCAGCTCAAGCAGCATCTTAAAGGATTTAATGCTCTAACCATTTAGACATTTTATGTGTAGTAGTTTAACGATGAATGACAATGTCATGAATTTATTACAACCAGGGTATAGCTTCTGAGATGCATTATTAAGAATTCTTGTATACCTATCTGTATCCGCATTTGTCTGATCTTGACCATGTACAGTCGATTCATCGTCCATGTCATCTTCAAATATATTTGGCAATCCGAAGGCAACATCTATTAACCCATGCATGTCATCTATTTTCGTTTCAGTTTCAGTAGAATTTTGAGGTGGAACATAAGTTTCCTCTGACATCTTCCATGTTCTATAACATAGTTCTATACCAAATTGAAATAAATCAGCAATTACATCATCCCGTGATTGATATTGGACAGTTCTGTGATGTTTACAAGGATAACGAATCATATCCCCAAGTGTTTCTCTGCTAAATAGATAGTTAACAAACCCACCAGGGGATAGGAGAGTTGGCAAAGCAACTGATGCTTTGGTGATAAGGTTGTGGGTTCAACTCTTCCTCCCCTTGATTTACCCAGGAGTGAAGTGGGAATTGCCAAGTGGGTCGGGCTTCACTCCCGGAGGGATTAGTCCGAGCCTGAAGTGGGCCATTGCCCGAAAGGTTTCGGGACACCCGCCGATCTCAAAAAAAAAAAAAAGATAGTTAACAAAATGATTGACCCCATTTCAATAATCATCAGTGGCTCTATTACTATCAACCCAACTCATATCCATAGCGTAAGGTACCTTCAAATAAAATGTAAAGATTAATAACAATCAGAGCTAGAAACATGTGCGATACATCACCTGATTGGAACATATAGTCAAATCACAGATTTTAGTAAAGCACTTTTGTAAATCCTATGTCACATAAAGCTTGGATGATAATGATGAACTTGCACGTGTTCAAAATAATCACTCATGTAACATAAGAATACCAAAAAATTAAATCATACATTTTATATATATATATATATATATATATATATATATATATATATATATATATATATATATATATATATATATATATATATATATATAAAGTATTGATTAATCCACCCTAACTAAATCTTCTATCTGGGAACCAAAAGTAATGTTCTAAGCTACACTACCCACTTGGCTTAATTAACTATCCTATAAGAGTTTAAGGCACCATTATCTGCAAATAACCTATGATCCGCTTTGAATGCAAATGGAGCTTCAGTCAAAAATGTCTAATTAAGGTTTCTCCTCTTAGGGATGCGATCCCTTCAGGCACTAAGCATCTCGAGCTGGCCATCTTGGTGAAGGCATTACTCTACGACTACGATGCTTTTGTCCTAGATTGGAACCATCGACGAATGGCATGTGCCCTGATACAAAGATAGGATAAAAGAGAGAAAAATCGGTGATAATTCTACTCAAACATACTATCATTAGGGCATATTGCCCAAATGTAGCATACAATGAGTATGATCACCTTAATGTCAGAATACAACACAAACGATATAATTAAAGACCAAATTAATCTTATATTCAAGGGAATGACATGCACACACTAATAGGGTTCATTTTAAGCAGTCATGTTTTTATACTTTCCTTATATACAGTATGAAGGCTAATGATGCATTTGTAGTCTTGTCAAGGATAATATTAATGACAGCCATTAGCAGAGACTAATAGGCAAAGAATATGTAGTTCAAACTTTCTGTACTTGGCTCCACTTTAAATCTTCACGCTTTCATATTTTTCATATATAGATGAACTAGTAGTTTATATTTATATATAGTATAAAGCCATGTGCTATGTATTTTAGTCTGCTAATAGGGTAAGGTTGATAGTTACTTGTAAAGTAAAATTGTCAGCAAGGATCCGGATGACATGACACATTTTATTGAAGGACTTCATAGGCTTTGTGTGAACTGAAGTGTATGCAGTAAAGGGTAAACGAAAATAAAATTAGATTAAGGGATCAAGATAAATGAGATGGATGAAAAAACTTCCAAAGAAGTTTGTTGGAAGCAGCAGTAGGCAATATATGATGATGTTTTAGGAATAGAAATATTGAATTTTGAGAAATATAGTGTCCCAACTTGTGATGTTTTTCACCTACTTCTTTGTCAGGATTGTGTGCACTTTCTCCTACCTTATAAGGATGCTACTTAGCCCTTCCAGCAAGTACCGCCAAAGGATCTGTTTTGGTATACAACACAGTGGAACTACAATCCCTTTGTCATGTAATGAAAACCCCATTGCAGATCTTTGTTCACATGTAATGTATTGAAAACCCCATTATAGTGTACAATGGCATAGAAAAATCAAATTAAAAAATTATCCGAAGATATTTAAAGTTTATTTTTAAGAGATGTTTAAAACTAGCCAAATAAAATAGAAGAAAATAGAAGAAGTGCAGATGTGGTTGTTACCAATCCATACATACCTCAAACCAATAGTAGGGTCGGTCGATCTGGGAGAGCTCGATCGCAGGCAAAAGGTCCAGAGGAATCTTGTAGCTAGGGTTTTGGCAAACCTGGATATCGATGGAGACGATCGATCGATCGTGTGGAGTTCGTGGATGATCGGGCGCGTATGCAAAAAATACTCCCAAATTTGCAAAATTTCTCGCGGGTTGCAAAATTCCCAAATCAGCGGCCAAAAATTCCATATCTGGCAGCTTAGATTTGCGGCGGAGCTCAACTGCGCGCCGATTCCCCCTTCTTTTGCGGTGGAGCCGAGATGACCGCCGATTCCCATCCTCCTCTGCGGCGGATTGAAAATGGCCGCCGGATTCCCATCCACCTCTGCGGCGGAGCCGAGATCACCGCCGATTCCGCCTTCATTTGTGGCGGAGAGGAGATGGCCGCCGATTCCACCCCCGCAAACGATCAGATCTGTTGTAGTGAAGGGCCTGCCCATGCCCAACCCAACCTACACACACCTCAACCCGTTTTACCTGTGGAACTTGGGGAACCCATGAAAGCGCAACTCGTGCTTGCCCATGTTAGGTTGCTCAGTTGCCCAATTTGTCAAAAAATGGGCACGTTGGACGGGTTGGACATGTTTAATTTGATCACAATAAATAGAAATACTTGATCTCTTAAAACCAAAATAAAATAAAACAAAATAAATTATTATATTAATCAACAATTGCCACCACGTACTACAAAAAATAAAATCAACCAACACCTCTCTCTCTCTCTCTCTCTAATTCTCTAAAACATCCATCGAATGGTTGTAGTGATGGATCAATAACAACAGCCCTATAAGCATATATGCCTTTTTACTCGCATACTCGAGTTCTTCGGGTTCCTCGGGTTGAGAAAGATCATGCACAAACCCGTCCAAATTGAAATTGGGTTGATCTTTTTTTGTCCAAATCCATCCAAGTTTTAAACCAGCTTTGTCCATTGTTCGAGTTTGGCAGGTTGGGTTTGGGTCAGACCCGCCCAAGTCCCTCCCTACTTTTGAATGCCCAAACTATCTCTTAGAGCATGCATGTCTGTCCTTATCACTACATGACTCAATCACCAGAGCAAAATTTTTAGGGACATGATTTCACAAAAAAATAAACTACTACAGTGATTTCATTGTAGCAAAAGATTAACAATCTGTGCAGATTGTTACTCTACAAAGATTGTTACTCAAAATGCAAAGATTTTTGCTCTTTTGCTATAGTGATTTCACTGTAGCAATCCCCCCCCCCCCCCAAACGAGATTTTTTTTTTAAAAAAAAAATACTATAGTCATTTTATTGTAGCAAAAGAGAAACAATTTGAACAGATCGTTACTCAACTCAATCTCTACAGAATGTTACTCTTTTGTTACAATGAAATAAAAAAAAAACTTTTTGGTAGTATTTCACAATTTTTTTTAGCTATAGTGATTTCACTATAACAGAAGAGTAATAATTTTCAAAGATTGTTACTCTTTTTGCTAGTTCTTATGTCAAGATCGGATTTGACCCACATGTACATTTGCGCATAGGGGTCATGTGGGGTCATGCTCATACCTTTGCTCACATGTACAACAACATGTAGGAGTAATTTGAACATTTACCAGTCAATAGGACCTATCACTAATAACCAATGCTGATCGACTTTATCTTGAAAAACCATTTGATAGAATGATCTATCACCAATAACTCCAAAAAAATTTATACCTCTCTCTCTCTCTCTTTCTCTCTCTCACACACACACACAATCACACAGAGATGGTGTGGAGGAGCTTGATTCGTTGCCGGATGTGTGATCCGTTCGAAACAACCGTCCATTCGAACACGGTATTAAGTTTATATTCGAGGAGAATGCCAGCTACAGAGACCGCCCCGGAATCCGGATGTTTTCAAACCTTTATAAATCACAGATCCGACAAATATTCTGGACCGGAATTCATTATTCCTAGATCCAACTTTCAATTCCCAGAGCTGAGACATCCCTCTCTTTCCTTCCCTTTGATTGCTTGTACAAGTGACTCTCCGCCTGTTGAGGTCACTGTACACTTCATAGATAGTGGATTAATGTTGCGCCTTACCACAAGGAGACATATGCTTCGGCCGAACTTCGATACCACATCCTCGTCTACTCTCATCTTTACTATCTACTATTTGCTCTACATCAACGTCCAAGTCAACAAGTCAAAGTCGAATCGATTGATTATCGGACGAAATCTTCGGAAGGCACAAAGATCATCCCCCACAGCTAGCTCGTGCACCACTACCATCCTCTGCACCTGAATTCTCTTGTGACTCAATATACACCCACCATGCATGCATGCGACTCGGGCGGCATTGCAGTCGTTTGTGCATTGCACAGATTCGTACCTAGTATGGATATAGTCTATAATATTCTTATAAAGCAGAGACCTTTGGTGTTTCTCTCTCTCTCTCTTCTCTCTCATAGTTTTTTTAAATTAAATATATTTTTCGCTCTCTCTCTTCTTCTCGGCGGAGCTCGATTAGGTGCCGGCCGGAAAGAGATGAAGTAACATACTTACAAAAGGCAAGGATCCTGACCTTTTAATATAGGTTGGATCCATTCAATTTGTCTCCAAGGTTCTTGGAATCTCAATATACTTCAAGAACTTCAAATTTTATATATATGGCATGCATTATGCATGTAGTAGAATCTTGCATTCCCAGGTAGGAGACACTGCGCGTAATCAGAGATATTGATTACCACAGCCACTAACCACCATGCATAAACTCCAATCTAATTAGGACCACTGTGGGCACCCACCACTCACACTCCACAAACTCTATGTACCACCCAAAACTCTCGACCACCCTCAGCAAAGCCGAAGACGACCATCCAAACCCATGGAAGGAAACGCTCTCCTCCTACTGCTGCTACTCCTCTCCCTTCTCTGTGCGACCGCCCGCACAAAATCTAGTGCGACCACCACCACCACCTATGCTTCCGACCTCTCGTCGTGCCTCCTCGCCGCCAACGTTCCAAACGTCACCTTCGCCTCATCCGCTCCATCACCGTCGACGTACTACTATCAGCTCCTCAACATCTCCATCCGAAACCTCCGTTTCACGGGGCCGGCGGTCCCCAAACCCATCGCCATCGTCCTCCCGCAGACGGAGCAGCACCTCCGGAGCGCAGTCCTCTGCTGCCGCCGCGCCTCCGTGGCTATCCGCGTACGGAGCGGCGGCCACAGCTACGAGGGCTTGTCGTACGTAGCCGAGCCAGGTACGCCATTCGCTGTCATCGACTTGGTGAACATGAACCGGGTCCGGGTCGACGCCGCCTCCGCCACCGCCTGGGTCGAGTCCGGCGCCACGCTCGGCGAGATCTACCACGCCGTCGCCCAGTCGAGCCGGTTACTGGCCTTTCCCGGCGGCTCCTGCTCTACGGTCGGCAGCGGGGGCCACATCCTTGGCGGCGGGTTCGGGCTTCTCTCCCGGAAGTACGGGCTCGCCGCCGACAGCGTGGCGGACGCAGTCATGGTCGACTCGGACGGACGGGTCCGTGACCGCAAGTCGATGGGGGAGGACGTGTTCTGGGCGATACGGGGCGGCGGCGGTGGCAGCTGGGGCGTGGTGTACGCGTGGCGGCTGCGGCTCGTCCCGGTCCCTGAGCGGGTCACCGGGTTCGTCGTAACCCGGTTGGGGACAACCCGGGGAGTCGCGGAGCTGTTGGAGAAGTGGCAGCACGTAGCTCCGCGGCTGCCGGACGAGTTCTATCTCTCCACACACATCAAAGGGAAGCTGAACGGCAGCGTAGCTGCGTCTTTCACGGGGTCGTTCCTCGGCCGGAAGCGGACCGCGGTCTCGATACTACGGCAGCGGTTCCCCGAGTTGGGGGTACTTGAATCGGACTGTGTTGAGACGCGTTGGATCGACTCGGTCGTGTACTTCGCTGGTTTGGGGTCCGCGGACCAGTTGCTGGACCGGGTTCATCCAGCGGGGTACTTCAAGGCCAAGTCCGACTATGTCCAGACCCACATCTCGATCGAGGGTCTAACGGGAGCCTTGGAATTGTTGGCGAGTGAGCCCAAAGCGTACGTTATCTTGGACCCTTACGGTGGGGCGATGGGCCGGATAAGGAGCGATCATCTACCGTTCCCTCATCGGGCCGGGAATCTTTATTCGATCCAGTATATAATCAGTTGGACGGCGGATGATGGTGATGAGAGGGGAGAGGGGTACATCGAGTGGCTCCGAGGGTTCTACGCCTACACTGCGCCGTTGGTGTCAAGGAACCCAAGGGCGGCGTACGTGAATTACGTGGATCTGGATCTGGGGTCCACCGGATCGACCGGCCAGGATGCGGTGGAGGAGGCAAGGGTGTGGGGGCAGAAGTATTTCTTGGGGAACTTTGACCGATTGGTCCGAGCGAAGACTTCAATCGATCCTGACAATGTGTTCAGTGATGCTCAGAGCATCCCGCCTTTGCCCAAGAGAGGTCGTGGTTAGTAAATAACTATATTAAAATATATTATTATTATTTTTTCTATAAATCCCTCTTAGTAAAAAAGAGAGAGGAGGGTTCAGCCTAGATCCCAACCAGTATATTAATATAATAAAATAATATATACAATTGGAAAGGATATTTGGATAAATTCAGCTTTAGAATGCAGGTAATTTTTCACCCTACTTTCTTGGCCTTCTTTTGGGGATCTTAACGTTTGAGACACATCAAGGCATATATTAGGAGAGGATGTCCAGATTGGTTGGAGTATCTGGCTCAAGCGTAACAGAAGGATCTTCTATAACTAGGCCAATAGCGTTGATGAAGTTTATGGCAGAATCCATTCGTTGATTCAACTCTCGGTGTCCCATCTTATTCCGACCGAGACTCGATCAAGACATTCTTACTTGAGCTCATTTTCTTATGTATTTTTCTTTTTTCTCCCCCTCTCTCTTTTCTAATTATTAACTATTAGTTATTTAATATAATGGTAGGGGTCAAGGCCGAGCGCTCCCTCATTCACTGAGAGGGATTCGAAGAAAAAAAAAAAGATATGTACAAGTGGGAGAAGGAAAGAGGGGGGAGATATAAGTCACTTACAAAGATCCATAAGGAAAGTCTTTGTGCTTGGCGTAAGGTTAACAACCCACAAGTGAATGAGGGATTTGATCTTGTCTCCCATCCCGTCAGCTGGGGTGGACTTGTTGTTGAAAGCATGTCTATTCCTCTCGAGCCTAACTTGGGGACCAAGTCTGACCGAGGCTAGGCCCACATCTTGATCGACACTCCTCTCCTTGCGAGCGTCACATCATCGTACGAGGTTCAGGACCTGATCAGACAGTCCTCCAACTTCAACACCACGCCTATCCTCCCCTATCCGCCGATCGCCACTCAAGGGTGCGGGGGGGGGGGGGGGGGAGGAGCTGGGTTCTCCTCTCCTCTATCCTTTGCATTGCAAACTCGAAGACTACCTTGTCGACCTTCATCATCTCATGAAGAAGGAGGACCACCACTGTCTTTATATATCATCCTTAGCCTCCAACTAGATTTGTGTGTACCTGAGCCCTCCTATCTCCTCCTCCACTCTCTGCATGGTGGAATCACACCTTCAATTCTTTGTCGCTTAAAGATGCTCTAGGTCCCATGCAATTTGGGTCTCGATCAAGTGAATTGTTGTTTCATGATCAAGAGCTCAGTCATGCATCAAATTGGAACACCATCATTAATTAGATCCCATCAGGTTTTCATCATGAGTGGCCGATTGAACCTCTCATCTACCTCTCTTTGCACGTTGTGCTACTTTAGCTTTTGCCTAGGCTCCTCCTCCGACCTCATGCCATGTCTCCGTGTTCGACATCGCCTCAGCCCTCAGCCCGCACCAGTCCTCCTCCTGCGACCACTGGCTCTATCTGTCTTCACTGGACTTTGAACTTCTCACTAGATGTTATTATTTATTCATTGGACTTTGGCTTCCTCACAGGATGTTAGCATCTTCACCAAACTGGCCCTCCCTTGTGCCATGACCGAGCCCAACACCGTGCGGACTTGGTCGTTGTTGTACCTCTTATTGCATTATGCTTCTGCTATCTGTACACTAGATATGAAGGTACCCATGCCACTGCTCATTGTACCTCTGGGCCAGATTAGCGATCGGCTCCTGTCGTATCTCCTATGCTCCATCCTTGCAATCACCATCAGAGGCTGCGTATATCCACGTCGAGTGTCTGCAACCCTCTAGTTCAATCCATACTACATAGATCGGGCATTTTTGTATTCCCTGGGTGCACTCAATACGCAAGACCTTCATAGTTTTTCTCTCCTTTGGGTGCGCTAGCTCATGTCCGACTTCCGTTGTGGCCTCTCTCCCCAGGGTGCGCTTAGTAGTCCAGACCTCCATTGTGGCCTCTCTTCCCCAGGTGTGCTTAGGATGATGAGCTTGCATTGTGGTCTCTCCCTCCCCCGGGTGTGCTCTGTGTGCCAATTCCAACAATGACGACACTTGACTAGGATCACACCACTAAGACGCACAAACCATAGTGCATGAGATACATAAAATCCACTAGTCTATAGTAGTGATATTGAGGTGAATTTGGTAAATGGATGTGATCCGCATACATGAGATGTGAGTCACCATATACATTCATGTAGGTTCGCAATCATTGCTAGAATGGACACTTAGCTTACAAACACTGACCTTTTCCATAGGAGAGATGAGATACCAAGTCATATAGTATTGATGTAGCAGGAATGCATCGAAGCGAATCAAGAAAGGAAATCGATCTTAACAACTATCACTCACTCAAGAATATTAAAACCTCTACTGCTAGTAGACTAGAACCACAATCCTAGGATATATTGTGAACCCTTAGTCTATTGTTCACCACTTTGACTTGCCAAACAATGCGTCTATCACAGACCTAAACCTGGATAGATTGGGTGGTTTATATTAGGCTTTAGGGAACGCAAGCAGTCAGTGGGAATTCTATATTCCTCTAGGGGATCGGAACTATGAGTCTCATTGAGTGGTTCCTATTAAGGGTTGATCACTAAGGCTGGCCAGCCATACTCATACTAAGATAGTAATCACAAAGTTTTGAGAAGTCGGGACTCAAGTGGGTGAACTAATCTGAGAGAAAAAGTCGGTACCGATCTTAGTTAGTTTCATGGACATCAGATTAGAACGGTTCAAATGCAGCATAGTAGGATAAAAGGGTACTCGCATAATTACTAATAGCCTCGGAGTGCAGCAGTACCTTAGTAGTGGTTGTAGGCACTGTCCACTGATATGGTCTACGCCATAGAACCAATGAAAGCCAAGGTTATCAGGGTCCCGAATATTCCAACTCCTAACAGTTGCGGATCTCCCTCGATGATACCGGATGAACAATCCGACATCGAATCGCTCCAACCACGTGGGTCAACAAAGATCAATTGCACAAGAACGATTCTCCGATGAATCGATGCGAAATAACTAATTTATCACACAACAGAGAAATAGCAAAGTAAGAGAGAAACAACCACAAAACAATCACACACACAAAGGAGAGAGAGAGAGAGTTGAGAGATTTACATGGAAACCCTTTAGGAAAAAAACCACGGGCGAAGACGATCGGTCGATCACTACAAAAAAGCCATATTTTGCCAATGGAATATTTTATTACCGTTGGTAAAAAAATATTTATTACCGACGGTAACAATAATATCCGTCGGCATAATAACTATTAATTTTTAAATATTTTTGCCATTTTAATTATCGACAGTAAAAAAAAGTCCGTCGGCATAATATATTTACCGACGGATAATATTAAAGCCATCGGCCAAATATATATATTACCGACGGTATTAAATATACCTGTCGATATTATAAGTTATTATATATAATAATATTTGATATACTTTTTACCAACGGATATATACTATCTGTCGGTATTAAATAAATATTTATTGACAGATATTTAATATCCGTCGGTAAAAACTCTGTGATTTTTTATAATTGAAACCGATCCCCTCGCCTTTTCTCTGTTATCTCGATCCCCAGCTCCACTGCCCTCCTTTCTCCTCCGACCGGCGAACTGATCTTTGCACTGCCCTCCCCTCCCCTCCGATAGGCGAACCTCCGATCTCCCCTCCGGCCGGCCACCCCTGCCCTCCCCTTCCCTCATGGGCACCTCCGACCTCCCCTCCCCTCCAGGCTTCCCTCCCGCGCACCTCCGGCACTGGTTCCTCCTCCTCCTCCGGGGACTCCTCCTTCTCTGGCTAAGACCTCCTCCTCCTCCAGTGAGCTCCCCTCCTCCTTCTCCTCCTCCTCCTCCTCCTCCCTTTCTAATTTAATTTGTTCCCATTCGCACCCTAAAGTTTGAAATGTTAGCACAATGCCCCTTTTGTCAACTATTTTGTTCAGAATCGTACCCTAAAGTTTGAAATTCTAGCACAATACCCATTTTGTCAACTACTTAATATTTGATTTGATCAATTTATCTAGGGCTGATTTTCGGATGGATCGGATTGGAATAGAGGTGTTTGGAAAGTTGCCAAAAATTTTGGGAATCCCAAATGTTATTATGATTCTGATTCCAAAAATTTGGAATTTCAAAATCCAATTCCAACTCGGAATTATGGGAATTTTTCAGAATGTTACATTTTCGAAAATAAGGTTTAGGGTTTAGGTTAGGTTTCAGGTTTAGGTATGGCTGCAAACGAACCAAGTTGTTTGTGAGTGGCTTGCAGCTTGGCTCGATAAAAGCTCGTTTGAGTTCGTTCGGTTACTAGTCAAGCCAAGCCCAAGCCTAGAGTTTAGGCTCGTTTAATAAACAAGCCAAGCTCAAGCAGACCAAAGCTTGACTCGTTTGGGCTCGCGAATATGCTTAAATGTTTAGGGCTCGTGAGCAAAGCTCGTGAACAAGCTCAATAGGCTCATAAAGGGCTCGTGAATAGGCTCATAATGACTTGAATAAGCCTAACATATAGCTTAGTATGAAGTTTAGACTCGATAAGGGACTGTCCAATCACTAATTGAGCATAGCCAAGTCTGAAGTTTAGGCTCGTGAACAAGCTCAAGCCGACCAAAGCTCAGCTTGGCTTGGCTCGATTATTAAACAAGCTGAGCCCAAGCCTGAAATATAGGCTCGTTTAATAAATGAACAAGCTCAAACAGGCCAAAGCTCGGCTCGGTTCGGCTTGGCTCGTTTGCAGCCCTAGGTTTAGGTTAGGTTTAGGGTTTATGTCAAACTTCCCCATATGACAAATTAGGCTTAGGCTAGTTTTGTAAGTTATTCGTACAAAATTAATTAATCTGACAGTAAAACTTAATTGTTAGGTTTAGGGTTTAGGATTAGGGTTAGGTTTAGTGTTTAGGTTTAGGTTAGGGTTTAGGTTTAATGTTTAGAATTAGGGTTAGGGTTATGTTTAGTGTTTAGGTTTAGGTTTAGGTTATAGGATTAGAGTTAGACTTAGGTTTAGGTTAGGGTTTAGATTAGGTTTAGGGTTAGGATTAGGTTTAGGGTTTATGTTAGGATTAGGGTTAGGTTTAGGTTAGGATTAGCCGATTAGGGTTTAGATTAGGGTTAGGGTTAGGGTTTAGATAAGGGATAGGGTTTAGGTTAGGATTAGGGTTAGGTTTCGGGTTTAGGTTAGGGTTAGGTGATATTCGAAGATTTATGTTTAAGTTAGGGTTAGGGTTTAGGCTTGTTTAATAAACGAGCCAAGCTCAAACAGTGCAAAGCACGACTCAGTCGTGCATGCGAACATGCTTGTTTAGATTTGGTGAGCAAACTCATGAGCAGGCTAGGGAATAAGTTCCTAAAAGACTTAAATAGACATAATATATATAGTTTAAGCTATTGACTGAGTCTGGAGTTCGTGAACAAGCTCGATAATGGATCATTAAACTTTGTTTGATTACAAATTGAGTCAACCCAGCCTGAAGTTTAGGCTCGTTTAATAAATGAGCCAAGCTCAGACAGACCAAAGCTGATAGCTCAGCTCGATTATTCGATGGGGGATCTGCGGGTTCCGATGCTAGCTCCGAGTCCCAACTCTTTTGAAAATATTATAGGGGTAGAAGATAGAGTGGCTTTAACTTCTAGAACCCTTGAATCTAAGGATTGAATCTAAGGATGTGTACCAGAATGATGAGATAATCGTTGTCGATACAGTACACGATGAAAATGAAGAGGTCGACAATATAAACTGGACAACAAATAAAAATCAAATGATAAAAGAAGGATGCGATGAGAGTGACAGAGATGAGACATAAAATGACTAGACCTGTATTGTTTCATATGTAAATTGGACTGTTTCATATATAAATTGGACTATTTCATATATAAACCAGATTGTTTCATATATAAATTAAACTATTAGAAAATAAATATCTTACTGTTTTATTTGTAAATCAAACTATTTTATATATAAATCATATTATTTTATATGTATATCACATTATTTTACACTGTTTTATATATAAATCAAACTGTTTCATATGTAAATCATATTGTTTCATATGTAAATCAAACTGTTTCATATTTATATCATATTATTTAGTATAGAAAAATATTACTGCTTTCAGATGACATCACGATCGAGAGTTCGTAGAGGCGGGGGTGGGCTAGCTCGGAGCGCTCCGGCTGCCACCCCAGGGTCTGAGGCCGAGACCTTTGGATCTGCGAGTGTTGTTCCTCTCTCCACACCAGCTCCTAAGGTTGCAGCCTTTGGAGCTTCGAGCAGCGCTCATTACTCGGCTATAGTATCTATACCCATAGGTAATATTTAGATCTAAAGTTGTAAATATATTGTAAATACTTGTTCAGTACTGGTGTATATTTTATTTGCAGAGTCGAGGATCGCCAGGCACATAGGCGACCGGGGCGTGATGGCGACCCGGTTCTTGTCGAGCTTACACGAGCCACTTTCCCTATAGTGGAGCGGCAGGTCCATTATGGGCGAGCACGCTTCTAACGCCGCTACGTGGGTCGGCATGATAGTACGGGAGTAGAGGAATGCCCGTATTATGGGGATAAAGGGGTGGAAGAATATCGATGCATCCTATAAGGAGAGGATGTATCAGGTCTTTTTGGTACGTTAGTTTTATTAAATTATTTTAGAATAATATCGTACTTTATTATTTAACTTGATAAAATTACTTGTTTCTAAATTGATTTTACAGGAGAAATTTAAATGGGAGAGCATGGAAACCGACACCCACTGGGAGGACTTGTGGAAGATAATAAGTGAGCGGTACAGGGATTATCGTCACGAGCTCTACCAGCTCTACGGTTACTTGGTTGGCAAGCCGACTGAGGAGTTACAGGCTACGACCAAGACAAGAGATGCGCCTCCGCTACACGTTCTATAGTTTTTGGTCGCTCACTGGGCTACCCCTCAATTTCAGGTATAATTATTATTTTGTTGTTACATACTTGTTTTAATATTATACTAAAAATTTGTATTAATGTTTAATAATTTAATCGATTGACACAGGCGAGTTCTGCTAAAGGCTAGCAGAATAGAAATGCCTCGATGAAACCTACTCCAGTAAGGGGGAGGACCTCTATGCCCCAGCTTGCCCAGCAGTTGGTAAATGATACAAATATTTCATTCTTAGAGCTCTATTAATCTAATGTTAACTCATCTATTTATTTTATATGTCAAAAAACAGACACAGTCCTTGGGCCACAAGCCTAATCGGATTGACCTTTTTGAGACCTCTAGAAGGCGGCGTACCGATGGGGCATTTCTGTTGGAAATTAATCGTCCTAAACTGACAATATCGGGATTAAATCAAATTCTTAATATGCTAATATTATTTAGCAAAGAGTATTTTTGCAGGCAAAGACAAAAATCATAATAGTTCTTTTAGAAATGGTTTGCCAAGGCAAAGTAGGTTCTATGGAACCGTCATTCACCTTGCTGAACTTTTCTAAAAGTGATATATATATATATATATATATATGTATATATATATAATTCTAAATATTATTTATCGCTAGTTAGGTTTTGTATTAGATGCAAATTGTTTTCATGGATTTAATAATAGCAAAGAAATAGAGTTAGAAATTCGGGCCTGATGGTCGAAGCACGCTAGGCGCTATCCCAAGAAACTTATTGCCCCCCTTCGTGCGGGTCTCGTGACAGTGGATCTCAGAGATACGACGACCCCGGTCAGGTGACCTCCTTCTCGTCGGCACGGCTCCAAGAAGGCTTTGCGAACCTCGATCGACTTATATATAGGAACCCAGTGACACCAAAGAAAAACGATGAAAGAAATCCTTCCGAAAATGAAGAAGTGGAACCGTAGCACTTCTTCTTGAGCAAAATATGAGAAAGAGATTGCACAGAATTTTAAGAGTAGAATACAATATTTTTTCTATGTCAAAGCATTGGTCTCAAGTGACTTTTATAGGATTTTCCCTAAAGTTGACCATTGGGCAGCCATAAGTGGCCATCAAAGTCCGTGAACCGTTGGTGCATGTGTTACCGTTTGAGCCCATATGACCGTTGGATGAAAAACCAACATATACCAACGGTCAAATAGTTATCACTGCTTCGCATTACTGTTACAGCTGTCAATTACTGCAAGCAATGACTGTGACAACTTACTTGATTTTTTAAAACATTTACCAACAATCCCCTATATGTTTTAAAAACATCAAATATTGAAAAATTAAATTCAAATAAATAAAGACTTTTGCTGGATTCCTTATACTACTAAGTAGGTGTAGGTACCTTCCGGTTTGAACCTCCACTTAGTACAGTTGTATACATCCGTGAGGACTTGGTGGACTACGTCTTGAACCCGCCTCATTTATCGGGTTTCTACAAGTAGTACACGTAGTACAGCTTTCGATGGTTCTAACCGGGTTGCGCTATTAATGGCCTTACGCAGATATCTTTTCATATATGTTTCTAGGGAGCAGCCCTGGTCCTAGAGTTGCGGCCTCACAACGACATACATATAGGTAAGTCCTAATAGGGGTGTGAGCAAGGCGATATCCCGCCTCATGGGTCTTGGACTTATTAAGAGTTTTAAACTCATCCTATCCCTTGCTTTTAATAAGCACTGACGTTATAGGGACGGGAGCATTATTCAGTGCTCCTCATTTTCAATCACTATTATAGTTTGTTTCTACCCATTGAACCTCCGTGAGGTTGGGTTCCTACTGCGGTGATTTTTCTTATGGGCTTAATCATATCCCCCTCGACGATTCTAAGACCACTGTCCTAGAGAGGCCCTTAGTTAGATGATCCACCAAATTCTTTTTGGATCTAACAAAAGTTTAGGGCAATTATTTCATTTTTCATCTTATACCTGAGAGATCTATGTCTCACTTTCAGATACCGATTTATTTTCACGTTAACATTCTCTTGATTGCATTTATCAATAGCTGATCGACAATCACAATGAATAGATATCGCCGGTAAAGGCTTTTCTATCAATGGGATCTTATATAGGAGATCTCAAAGCCATTCTGCTTCTGTGCTAGTGGTATCTAGCGCTATCATTTCTGATTCCATTGTACTCCTAGCTATAACGGTCTGTTTGGTGGATTTCCAAGATATGACTTCACCTCCTAGTAAGAATACATACCCGGTTGTGGACTTAATATCTATCGAGTCACTAATCCAGTTGGCATCAGAGTATCCCTCTAATACAGTTGGATATCCACTATAGTGAAGACTATATGATATGATTCCCTTAAGGTATCTAAACACTCTTTCTAATGTGTTCCAATGTGACTCATTCGATTTAGACGTATAACGACTAAGTCTATTTATTGCGTAAGCGATATCGGGTCGAGTATAGTTTGCTAGAAAATCTAGTGATCCTATGATTTGAGCTTACTCGCTATAGTTTAGGAAGTCCAGTGTTCTTTGTCAGATAGGTATTTGGATTATATGGTGTGGATATCGGTTGGCAATCAGGGTCGTAGAATTTTCTAAGGATTTTCTCGACATAGTGGGATTGGGATAGCACTAAACCATTGTCCTTCCTAATGATCTTAGTGTTCAAAATAACATCGGCTTGTCCTAGATCTTTCATGTTAAAGTTTTGGGACAAAAAGTGTTTGACATCATTTATGATTTGTATGTTTGAACCAAAAATATTAGGATATCGTCAATATACAAATATAAGATAACAACATTATTACCATCTACTTTATGGTATACACATTCATCTATTGTATTGATATCAAATCCATAGGATAAGATAACTTCATCAAATTTCATGTGCCATTGTTTTGGGGCTTGTTTAAGTCTATAGAGGGATCAAATTAACATACACACCTTTTCCTCTTGTCCAGGTGCAGTAAGTCCCTCGGGTTGGTCCATGTAGATTTCCTCATTAAGGTCATCATTTAAGAAAGTAGTCTTAACATCCATTTGATGTATGACTAGCTTATAGATTGAAGCTAAGGCGATGAGGATCCTAATCGTGGTTATCCTAGCGACAGGTGAGTAGACATCAAAGTAGTCTACCTTAAGTTTTTGGGTAAAGCCCTTGGCTATAAGTCGTACCTTAAATTTATCTATGGTGTCGTCGAGTCTAAGTTTCTTCTTAAACACCCATTTACATTATATGGTTTTGTAACCAGGAGGTAAATTGGTGAGTTCCCAGGTATGGTTTTGAAGTATGAATTGGATCTCGTTATCTATGGCTTCCTTCCAAAAAGGTGAGTCTATGGACTTCATTGTATCTGTATAGGTGGAGGGAGAGTTCTCCACCAGAAGTGCATAGAAGTCATCAAAGACTTTTTCAACACGGGCACGTTTACTTCTCCTAGGTTTGGTTTGGGTTACCGGTTCAGTCTGGTCTTCAGGTTTTAATTGGACTTCGGATTCGATCTCAGTAAACTGATTAGAACTGAAGGCCTGGTTATTGGTATTAATCCTAGTATTGATCCTAGTCTTATAAGGAAAGATATTTTTGAAGTATGAGGCATCTCTACCTTCGATTATGGTGTTATTAGCTATTTTGCTTATTTTAAAGTTAAACACTAAAAATTGATTAGCGTTACTGTTTGAAGTGTAGCCGATAAAGATGACATCTACAGTCTTAGGTCCTATCTTCTTTCTTTTATTATCGGGAATCTTTACCTTAGCTAGGCACCCCCACATTTTTAGATATTCTAAGTTAGCTTTTCTATGCTTCTATACTTCATATGGGGTCAAGTCATTGTGTTAAGGATAAAACAGGATGTCATTAGGGCTTCCCCCTATAAGTTCTCTGGAGCTCCAGAGCTTATTAACATGAAATTGGCCATATTCATTAGGGCCCTATTTTTCCTCTCTGCTATACTATTGGATTGAGGAGTGTAAGGAGCTGTGACCTCATGGAGTATTCCATAGTCTTCACAGTACTCACTTAGTTCATTTGAGGTGTACTCCCCTCCTCGATCTGACCAAAGGATCTTAATATTTTCGTCTAATTAGTTCTCAACCTGAGCTCTATAAATTTTAAATTTACTGGGTACTTTATCCTTAGTCTTAATAAGGTATAGGTGGTAATATTTTGAAGCGTCATCTATGAACGTTACAAAATATATATTGCCACCTCTCGAGATTTTTCCAGAATCACAGACATCGCTGTGAATTAGTTCAAGTATCTTGGAGTCTCGATCGATGGTTTTAAAGGGTTTCTTAGGTTGTTTGGCTTCTACGCATATCTCGCACTTCTCGAGATTCCTAGTATCGGATTTAGAAATGATGTTTAGGGTCATGAGTTTCTTGATAGAATTATAGTTCACATGACCTAGTCTTTGGTGCCAAGTGACCGAAGACTCAATATTTAGAATTATAGACGAAGGGTTAAAGACATTTAATTTAAAAAGACCATCACAAAGAAATCCTTTTCCAATAAAATTCATTCCCTTGGTGATTACAACCTTATTGGACTCAAATACAAGCTTATAGCTCTGTTGGACTAATAAAGACCCACTAATTAGATTCCTCCTATTCTCTGGAACATGGTGGACTTCGTGTAGGGTTAGAATCTTCTCTGATGTCAGCTTCAGGTCGATCCATCCTATCCCTAGCACACGAACCTCAGCATTGTTCCCCATACTTACAGTTCCTCTACCTGAGACATGATAGGTGGAAAACAAAGATTGATCAGAGCAAACATAAATGTTAGCTCCTGTGTCAATCTACCAATCAAATGCTTGAAAAGTCATGTTAACTTCATGGGTGAAGAGAACAGACCTGAAAGCGATCCCAGAAGAGCCAGCTCCAGAGGTCACTATGTTGACTTGGGAGCCGAGTGGCGTTGGACCATTCCTTCTTGGATTTGGAGGTGATGCTGTCTTCTTATAGAAGCATTTATTGGCCATGTGATTGGTCTGACCGCAGACATAGCAGCAACGCACTCCTTCCTTCTTTTAGTCCTTGGGATGGTTTGGGTTATAGTTGCTATGGTAGGGCTTCTTGGTATATGGCTTAGGCTTAGGGTGGAAAGGTTTCTTCTGGAACTTATGCTTAGTCTTCTGGAAAGGTTTGGATGGTTGACCCTCTATATTATTGACCTTGGGTTTAGATTCAGAGGATCCCTTTTTCCTGAGCCTATATTGCTCCTCAATTCTAATAGAGTTTAGAACTTGAGTCAGGGTTAGGCCACCTTGGGTATGACTTAGGTGTTTGGAAAACTCAGACCAAGAAGTAGACAGTTTATCTATAAGGCAGGCTATTTGAAAGATTTCATTAAGGGTAGAACCATTAGTCTTCAGATGTTGGACTAGGTTCTCAAACTCATTAGTCTTCAGATGTTGGACTAGGTTCTCAAACTCATGAATCTGATCATTCATGGGTTTGGAGTCAACCATTTTGAAGCTATTGAAGTCTGACGCTTTGAAATGTTTTACTTCAGCATCATCTAGGCCATACTTATGTTCTAGGGTATCCCATAGATCCATAGGGTTTTGGATGGTATAGTATATATCATAAAGTCTATCAGATAGAGCCCCTAGGATCCTATGAAGGCCGTGGTAGTTGATTTCTTCTGGGGTCCTATTAGGAATGCCAGAAGTTGTTTCGGGTTCAGGTTGGAAAGTGGAGGCTCGGGTACGACGAGTTTAACTAGACCCACTAGATACTACTGGTGCAGTTTCACCTATGGCTGATAATAACCCAAGTGTGGTTAGCCAGAAACGTATCTGGTTTTGCCACATCTTGAAATTAGACCCATCAAACTTCTCGGGTTTGACACTAAGGGTTTCACGGTTTGGTAAGCCCATTTCGGACAAAAGAGAGGAGTTGAAATCTGTGGATTGAAAAATAGATTTTGTCAATTTTAAAGCACACTTAGATAGATTTGACTTTTAGAAATCCAAATGAAACTTCCAAATCCTAACGGCCAGATGGGCTCCAGATAGGAGGTGGAGCACTAGGCTCGCTCAAATACTAAGTTACCTTGGGCAATTTAATACCGATTTGTCAAGCCTTTCTAGACACCATAGGCAGTGGAACGTTCAATAGACGGCTTTTAGTCTTTTCTAAAATATATGCTTTTAATTAATTTTTGCAGAAAATAATTTTACAAGAGCTACCGCGCAACTCTTAACGACTAATAAACAAGCTACGATAAGAGTCGAAATAAAACTAAATATTTATTTTAGCAAGTAGATAGTACAATAGAGAATGAATGATTAAATATTCAATAAGATTCTTGGATTGTTGGAAATTAATCATCCTAAACTGGCAAAATCGGGATTAAATCAAATTCTTAATATGCTAATATTATTTAGCAAAGAGTATTTTTGCAGGCAAAGACAAAAATCACAATAGTTCTTTTAGAAATGGTTTGCCAAGGCAGAGCGGGTTCTATGGAACCGTCATTCACCTTGCCGAACTTTTCTAAAAGTGATATATATATATATATATATATATATATATATATATATATATATATATAATATATAAAATTCTAAATATTGTTTATTGCTATTTAGGTTTTGTATTAGAAGCAAATTGTTTTCATGGATTTAATAATAGCAAAGAAATAGAGTTAGAAATTCGGGCCTGATGGTCGAAGCACGCTAGGCGCTATCCAAGAAACTTATTGCCCCCCTCGTGCGGGTCTCGTGGCAATGGATCTCGGAGATACGACGACCCCGGTCAGACGATCTCCTTCTCATCGGCACGGCTCCAAAAAGGCTTTGCGAACCTCGATCGACTTATAGGAACCCAGTGACACCAAAGAAAAACGATGGAAGAAATCCTTTCGAAAATGAAGAAGCGGAACCACATCACTTCTTCTTGAGCAAAATATGAGAATGAGATAGCACATAATTTTGAGAGTAGAATACAATATTTTTTCTATGTCAAAGCATTGGTCTCAAGTGCCTTTTATAGGCTTTTCCCTAAAGTTGACCGTTGGGCAGCTATTAGTGGCCATCACAGTCCGTGAGCCGTTGGTGCATGTGTTACCGTTTGAGCCCATATGACCGTTGGATGAAAAACCAACATATACCAACGGTCAAATAGTTATCACTGCTCTGCATTACTGTTACAGCAGTCAATTACTGCAGAGCAATGACTGTGACAGCTCACTTGATTTTTTAAAACATTTCACCAATAATTTCTGGACGACAAGGTTGCCTCGCAAGTCGTAAGTAATTAAATTATTGTTAATACATTCGTATATGCATGCCATCAAATATCATTGGTTGTTTTCATATATGAGAGAATGAGATTTATAGTGACCCTGTTGGGCGAGACTGGCTCCTCCTCCAGCTCAGTATTTGTCGACTCGGCGATGGATACTGTACTCAAACCTACCACGCACGACCGCGTCTTCTATATGGGCCTTGGAGTCACACCCTCCTCCTACTTTGGATGAGAGGGTATGCGCTTGAGGGCACGGGACATCAAGACCAGGGTTATCACTCAGTTAGAATCTGCGCTAGACGTGGAGCGTGAGCAGAGGCAGGCCCTCGAGCATAGGGTTGAGACGGAGCGTGAGGAGAGGCAGGCCCTCGAGCGGCGAGTTGAGGAGGAAAGAGAAGCACGCAGGGAATTGTAGCGTCGACTCGATGAGTTCATGAGACACTCTAGCGGTGGCTCAAGCTCATGATCAGGTACTTACTAATCTTTATAATATTAATATAAAATATGCATCTTACTAAAATTAATACATATACAATTGTCATGTTATTTGATCTTAGCAAGTCCGAAATATGAAAAAAAATCTAATTAGAACTTGCTCGCAAGTCCGAAATACAAAAAAAATATAAGTACGAATTATCGGATGCTGATCCGATGACGATCCGATTGAATCCAAACCAATTTCAAAATCCGTAACACGCTAACTTATGATTTTTCAACACTTAGACTCTAAATTGATCAATCGGAGGGTAAATTATTAAAATATCTAATTAGAACTTGCTCGTAAGTCCGAAATACAAAAAAATATAAGTACAAATTATCGGATGCCGATCTGATGATGATCTGATCAAATCCAAACCAATTTTAAATCTGAAACACGCTAACTTATGATTTTTCAACCCTTAAACTCTAAATTGGTCAATCAGAGGAAAAATTATTAAAATATCTAATTAGAACTTGCTCGTAAGTTCAAAATACGAAAAAAAATCCAAGTACAAATTATCGAATACCAATCCGATGATGATCCGATCGAATCCAAACCAATTTTAAATCTGAAACACGCTAAGTTATGATTTTTCAACGCTTAGACTTTAAATTGGTCAATCGAAAGGTAAATTGTTAAAATATCTAATTAGAACTTGCTCACAAATCTGAAATACAAAAAAAATCCAAGTATGAATTATCGGATGCCGATCCGATCGAATCCAAACCAATTTCAAATCTGAAACATGCTAACTTATGATTTTTCAATACTTACTCTAAATTGGTCAATCCGAGGGTAAATTCTTAAAATATCTAATTAGAACTTGCTCGCAAGTCTGAAATACGAAACAATATCCAAGTATGAATTATCGAATGCTGATCCGATCGAATCCAAACCAATTTCAAATCCGAAACATACTAACTTATGATTTTTCAACCCTTAGACTCTAAATTGGTCAATCGAAGGGTAAATTCTTAAAATATCTAATTAGAACTTGCTCGCAAGTCTAAAATATGAAAAAAATCCAAGTAAGAATTATCGAATGCCGATCCGATCGAATATAAACCATTTTTAAATCTGAAACACGCTAACTTATGATTTTTTAACGCTTAAACTCTAAATTGGTCAATCGGAGAGTAAATTATTAAAATATCTAATTAGAACTTGCTCGCAAGTCCGAAATATGAAAAAAAAAAATCCAAGTACGAATTAACGGATGTGATCCGATGACGATCCGATCGAATCCAAACCAATTTCAAATTCGAAACACGCCAACTTATGGTTTTTCAATACTTAGACTCTAAATTGGTCAATCGGAGGGTAAATTCTTAAAATATCTAATTAGAACTTCCTTGCAAGTCTGAAATACGAAAAAACATCAAAGTTTGAATTATCGGATGTGATCCGATGGCGATCCGATTGAATCTAAACCAACTTTAAATCCGAAACATGCTAACTTATAATTTTTCAACGCTTAGACTCTAAATTATAGATATAAACTATTTTTTTAACAAATATATGTTAATTGCAGGATGTGCAGCGTCAAGGGATAAGAGTACCAGCGTTGGTGCTGGGCGGCGTAGGGTAATTGAACTAGGGCATGCAGCTTCTCTCAGTTTTGGATTGTGTAAAAATAATTTTCTAATAAATATGTGATAATTTTTTGGTCTTGTCTATGATTGTCTGGTATTGTGGTAATATTTGGTAATTTGTGGTAATATTTGATAAATTGTTGTAATATTTGAATATATTGTGGTATTGTTGTAAATCACAGGAATTAAATAACCATATTTTAGAAAAAAAATTTAAAAGAATTCAACTTTTATTACCGACGGATATTATAGTTTCCGTCGGTAATAATCAATTATTTTTTTAAAAAAATATTCATATATTGCCGACGGAATATAATAATCCGTCGGTAATATACTTAGTTTCGCCGACGGACACTCCGTCGACCGTCGGTAATATTCTAGTATATTATTTATAAAATATTCATGTATTACCGACGGATAATAAATTTTCGTTGATATTAATGTTTAATACCGACGGAAATTTATATCCGTCGCTGTTTTTTTCCCGACACCTTTTTTCCAGATAGCCTAGTAACGGAAATTAGTTTTGTCGCTATAAATTATTACCGACGAAAATTAAATATTACCGACGGATATTGTCTGTTGGTAAAAAAAAATATTTTTTGTAGTGGATCCACTATCACGAAAAACAAAATGGAGTTACAACCAACGCCCAACTCCAACGAGATGAACTCCCTTTGCTGATAGCACCTCCTTCTTCGTCGAACCTTCTCTAAGCCTCCCTCAAAATTTTCTCTTCAAAGCAATACAAAAGCTCACTCATCACCAAAGCCCAGACTCCTTTATATATTAGGGGAATAGGTTACACAAACTTAATCCCGAGATACCCCCAAAATAGCCAAATCTTGAAAGACAAATCAAGCAAGACTGGGTCAACCCGTGTCTGTCAAGCACAGTCGTGCGCACGATCGCCTATAAGCTTCCACTGAAGGACGCGCCGAAATACTCGGGGGCCAAATTTGGTCGTGCGCACGACTGCCTGGGGACAGACACACCTTATTTTCAAAAGAACGCATCGACTTTATTGAAGGGCCAGGTCATGAGCATGACCTATCTAGGTCGCGTGCACGACTTCTGCAGTCGAGCCATACCTCAACACTAACCACCACTAACAACCAACGAACCTGATTAAGTGCAGTTAAGGTTTACTAATAGTGGGTAACACCACGGAGATCGGTAAACCCATGAGCAAGTAGATCAGGAGTTATATCTTAGGTTTACCTAAGTAGTTCCTTTCTAGAGCCCTCGTGTGTAGGAAACTTAGTTTGACTAGGGTTCCTTAGTGGAACCCACCTGGTGTGCTCTAGGTTTGTGGAATGAAGATATGAACATTGATGTATGGAAATTAGTCATGTACGTGTGATCTTTAGGGTTTCCTAGAATCATTGGGTTTTGACTAAGTTGACTATCTTGATTTTCCCTGGAAACGTCATAAGTGTCAACTAATGGCTAAGTTAAACCTCGAACATTCTAGGAGAAGTCATTAGAGCCTAGTTAAATAGACTTAAATGACTTTCCTAAAATATAGGAGGTGCCATAAGTGACTCGAGATGCAGTGCAACTTCATCCCCTCTCTAGTCGACATCCTGGTGGAATAAGTAGATAACCCCTGAGTGTAGGAGCATTATCATAATTGTTCAGGAATGATATTGATAGATCATTAATTATTTTTCTGCTATTGGTTGCTTAGTTTGATTAGAAAAAGCTATGACACAAGTTAGGGTTTCACTGCAGTCAAATCGGGCTAATAAGTGCGCAAACCTTTCTCGACTTAAGTGGGTGCCATAACCAGGGGTACAACTTGGGGCATTATTGGATGCCTCTATGGGTCCTACCCATGTGATTTCGGCTAAGGGATAAGTCATGGCTGAAATCCACTAATGGATAAGATCCATATGAGGTTATGAGGGGAAAGATCTAAGGGATCTCTATCACCTCATAAAAGAAAACCATATCTAGGGGATTTCATCCTATAACAAACCCTAGCCGCCCCCCTTGGCCCCCAATCCAAGCCAAATTTGAAAACTCTCTCCCCTATGTGAAGTTCGACCAAGAGAGAAGAGAAGTAGACAAAGAAAAAGAGAAAAAGAGAAAAAGAGAAGAAATAAGAGGAAGAAGAAAGGTCTTCATCGGGCTTCCACACCTCGGATCCGCTCGTCTTTATCAAGCGTTCTTCGCGAGGATATAGGAGGATGAAAGGAATCCCACAAGTCTACCATCGTGGCTCGTGTGTGTGGGATAGACGTTGAATCGAGACGGTAGCGAGATCGTAACTTTATATTCAACCATTATGTCTTTATTTGATCTACCTTAGGCATCTATAAGTTCGAAGAAGTAAAATTTTAATAATCCCTAGATGATGGTAGCTATTAGAATTTATTATTCTGAGATCATGAGAATTCATAATTAACTATTATCTAACCATGGTGTGAATTTGGGTTAGATCTGATGCGAAAATTTTCGCATCCCGACTTTTCACTGGAAAGTTAGAACCCTAATTCATATACCATCTTTTGGGTGGCGAAACATGATTCCGTCGCGCGTGCTCAGACCAACAAGATTAGCACATTGTTGCTGATTCCACCGCGTGTGCTCAGACCAACTCCGTTGTCGCCTCTCTCCTCGAGTGTGCTTAGCATGCGGGGTAGCCGTTGTTTTTCTCGGGAGCGTTTTACATGCCTCTATTTCCGGCTAACCCTGTTCTGGCTCCATGCCTCCAGTTCCAACTCCATGTCTCTGGCTCTAGCTCCAGATCCAACTCCATGTCTCTAGCTCCAGCTCTAACTCCGGCTCCTACTCCAATATTGTCAGTATCTACTTCAGCCTCGGCTACATCATCTGTAACATCCATCCCAAACATACAAGATTTTGTCCACTTAGCCCGTGCCCGCACGAGAACTTCCCAGGGTGGTCACCCATCCTAGTACTATTCTCTCTCGACCACGCTTAACGACGAAGTTCTTATGAAATCCGTAGCGGCGCACGGTTTTAAAATGCGTCCTCTATATTTGGAAGGAAAAATTATATAAGTAGCTCAGGATCTCCTTCTCTCCAAGCGATGTAGGGCTAACTCGTGGCCTTGTACACCTCACCTCACCTCATCCATCTTGGCATCACAGCCTCAGAGTCTTGGCTCTTAGCCTATTGGATCTTGGTCGTCATAATCCAACCCCCTTAGGGCTACACGTCCTCGTGTAGGGTTAGACCCCCCCCCCCCAATAGCGAGGAGAACCGGCTCTGATACTATTTTGTAGCATCTGCCCCAAACATACAAGATTTTTTCTGCTTTGTCCATGCCCGCACGAGAACATCCCAGGGTAGCCACCCATCCTAATACTACTCTCGCCCGAGAATGCTTAACTACGGAGTTCTTACGAAATTCGTAGCGGCGCACAGTTTTAAAACGCGTCCTCTATATTTGAGAGGGAAAATTATATAAGTAGCTTAGGATCCCCTTCTCTCCAGGCGATGTGGGGCTAACTCGTGGCCTTGTACACCTCACCTCACCTTATCCATCTTGGCATCACAGCCTCAGGAGTCTTGGCTCTTAGCCTATTGGATCTTGTTCATCACAATCCACCCCCCTTAGGGCTACACGTCCTCGTATAGGGTTAGACCCCCCCCCCCCCCAATAGCGAGGAGAACTAGCTTTGATACTATTTTGTAACATCCACCCCAAACATACAAGATTTTATCCGTTTTGCTCGTGCCCGCACGAGAACTTCCCAGGTGGTCACCCATCCTAATACTACTCTCGCCCGAGCACGCTTAACTACGGAGTTCTAACGAAATCCGTAGCGGCGCATGGTTTTAAAACGCGTCTTTTATGTTAGGGAGGGGGAATTATATAAGTAGCTCAGGATCTCCTTCTCTCCAGGCGATGTGGGGCTAACTCGTGGCCTTGTACAAAGCCACGAGTTAGCCCCACATAGCCTGGAGAGAAGGAGATCCTGAGCTACTTATATAATTTTCTCTCCCAAACATAGAAGACGCGTTTTAAAACCGTGCGTCGCTACAGATTTCGTTAGAACTCCGTAGTTAAGCGTGCTCGGGCGAGAATAATACTAGGATGGGTGACCACCTTGGGAAGTCTTCGTGCGGGCACGGGCAAAGCGGACAATATCTTATGTGTTTGGGGCAGATGTTACATCATCTTTGACGAGAACTAACTCTGATCCACCGGTCATCGCACCATTTATTTAGCATCGGGCCACAATGATCTTTGTCTGCTTCCAGGTTGTCCTGCTTGCAGGTTAGCTGAGTTCTCCGGTTGTTATGCTTTCAGAGGGTTATTAGAACAACTTGCTTACAAGTTGCTCCGGTAATTTTGCTTAATTTTCTCATCGATCTGCAAACTTTTATGTGTAAAATCTCACTTTGAGTTTAAGGTGGGATGTTGGATGTATTTGCTTTTCTTTTGTTAGAAAAACTAATGTTGGTTTATACCCTACATCGGTTTGAAGGGGGATGTTAGATGTAGTCATATATTTAGCTCACCTTGGATAATCGCCTCCTCTTATACTTGTATATATATAAGTATAGACCCTAGTGAATCCAACTCTTTTGGGCTCTCCCAACTCTGTATGTAACACCATTTACCAATTTGCATTTGTATAACTAACACATCCTTCCATTCAAACACAACTATCATGTATCATTGGACACTTTTTATGTTATAACTAATGCATCATGCCATTCAAAAAAATATAATGAGGGCGATCGGGCAACCGAGACATCTGTCATGACACTGAAGGCGGATGGCTGTGGCAGGTGGCAGGTGGCGGACGGTTGTTTGGCTGATGTGAGACATAACATTCAGGCATCCAACGTCGGCAATCGATAGTAAGTGGGTGGTAGTTAATAGAGGCGACTAACAACCGGTGATCGTCGGGGGTGATGAGTGGTGGGAGGCGGCGACAATGGCGTAAATGGGAGAACAAACACGATGACAGGTAGGGGTGGCAATGGGTCGGGTCGTGTCGTGTTCGTGTCGTGTCTAGTCGGGTTCGTGTCCAAAAACCCTAGACCCGGACCCGACCCATTTAACTAATCGTGTCTAGATCCTAAACCCATACACGACCCGCTAATAAACGGGTAGACCCGATAAGACCCGTTTATCACCCGGGACTATTCAGTTGACCCGATCCGACTCGACCCGACCTGACCCGAAAGACCCGCTGGTATTATATAGTATAGTATCGGATTGCGGGTAGACCCGACCCGACCCTAAATCCGGACCCGACCCGTTTATTAAACGGGTCTATCGTGTCGACCCGTTTACGACCGGAACCCGTTTAGCCCTGACCCAGACCCGCTAACGTCATGTCGGTCGTGTCGGGTCCGAAATTGCCAGCCCTAATGACAGGCGGTAATGTCAAGTGACAAATGGTTGTCCACCTAATTCATGCCACGTGATGTAGAGTTGCACTCAACCCCATGATCCAATCAATCTATGATGAGCCGACCGCAATGGCATCAATGGGCGGACATACTTGACTGTAGGCAGCAAAGTCAACTGGCGAATGGTTGTTCGCCCGGTGCACCCCACGTTATGTTGAATCACACTGCAACCCCTAATGAAGCCATATATATGCATGAAATTAGTAGCGAGAGTACAAGGGCATGCAATCGAGTGGGCTCATAGTCGTCAGATGTAGACAATCTCAGCGATGGCAGATGACCGAGTCATTGGGCAACTACTCGGATGACGAATGAGCGACGATTGAATAAAGCTAAAATCACAATAAGAAAGAACAGAGGATACCAGGTTTTATCGTGGTTTGGTTAAAAGAAAACCTAGGTCCACACTGCAGATCTCTTATTATCTTCTCCATTAGAGTCCTTGATTGCATATAGTGCAGGGATGACTTAATAGCCCCCTAAAATCTGTTACAACTAAATGGGTAGAGAGATCTGAAATCTGTTACAACTAAATTGGGTAGAGAATCCCAAAAAAACAGAATCCCGTAGATGATAAACGGGAAGGTTGTTGCCGGCAACAACTATGCATTGTGGCCGATCCCCTCTTGCCGATCCTCGTGCTTGACGGGATGGACGTACGCCAAGTTCAATACCCCCCCTCAAGATGGAGCATGGATGTCACACATGCCCAGCTTGCCAAGAAGAAGGATCCGGTCTTTTCCAAGGGCTTTGGTAAATATATCGGCTAATTGGCTGGCGGTTGGCAGGTACGAAGGCTTGATGAGACAATCATTGATCTTGTCACGAACAAAGTGGCAATCTACTTCAATGTGTTTGGTTCGTTCATGAAAAACGGGGTTGGAAGCGATATGGAGGGCAGCTTTGTTATTACAATAAAGGGTGATTGGTGTTGAATGAGGAATATGAAGGTCATGAAGTAAAGATTTTAACCAAAGTAATTCACAACATAGGAAGGCCATGGAATGATATTCGGTTTCACATAAGAGCGTGCAACAGTTGCTTGCTTCTTTATTTTCCAAGAGATAGGACAAGAATCAAGCATGGTACAATACCAGCTCGTTGAGCGACGAGTCATCGGGCAGCTTGCCCAATCGGAGTCGCAGTAGCCTATGAGATGAAGCGAGCCTGTAGACGGTAAGAGAATACCTTTATCGGGAGTGCCTTTGAGGTATCTGAGTAGGCGAAGAGCGGCAAGGTAATGGGGTTGAAGAGGTTTATGCATGAATTGACTCAAGATGTGAACTGAGTAAGTAATGTCAGGACGAGTAATAGTTAAATAAATGAGACACCCGACTAAATGACGATAGATAGATGGATTCTCCAGGGGAATCCCATCGTTATCAGAAAGCTTTAGATGTTATTCCATCGGAAAAAGCCACCAGTCACACACCAAGGAGGCTGGTGTCAGTAAGCAAGTCGAGGACGTATTTGCGTTGGTTAAGAAGGATGCTTTTGGAGGAGCGGGCAACTTCAATACTGAGAAAGTATTTGAGGTTGCCCAAGTCCTTAATGTGGAAATTGGCAGCAATGACACACTTGAGTGTGGTAATGCCATCGGAATCGTCCCCAGTAATAACTATGTCGTCGACTAAACAAGGACGTGGACGCAACTTGCTTTGGTAAATTTGCCAAAAAGGGAGTAATCAGCTTTGGAGGAGGCAAAACCGTGACAGGTCAAAGCAATGGAAGGTTGGAAAACCAGTTGCGAGAGGCTTGTTTTAAACCATAAAGAGACTTTTATAAACGGCAAAAAAAGTTAGGTGGCATATCAGAAAAGCCCAGAGGAAGTTTCATGTAGACCTCTTTGTCTAAATCATCATGGAGAAAGGCGTATTGACATTTAACTAAAAGAATTTCCAATTTTAATTTGATGGAGGTGATGACCAAGAGGCATCTAAATGTGGCAAGTTTAGTAACGGGCGCAAATGTTTCATGATAGTCTAGGCCCTCAAGTTGGGTGTAGCCTTTGGCTACAAGGCGCACTTTGTAGCGTTCGACAGAGCCGTTGGGTTTGTATTATGTTTTATATACCCACTTACAACCAATGGTGTGTTTGCTAGGGGATGTGGAGAGAGACACCAAGTGTTATTGGCCTTGAGGGCTTGAAGTTCCACAGCCATAGCTTCGGGCCAATGCGATGATTTATTTGCTTGATCAAAGGTGGTAGGGTTACAGAAAGAGGTGATAGTAGGAACATAGGATCGATGAGCAAGGGACAGACGCGAGTACGTGAGACATGACGAAATGGGATGAACCATGGAACATTGACTCGTTGAGGTGTCTATATCGGAGGTAACAAAATCGTTTAAGTAGGGTGGCGAGCGTGAGATCCGATCAGAGCAACAGAGCACTGGAACAGGGTCGGGTGCAATGGCATTGGGTATTGCGAGGCCGAGTGAGGTGGGCTCGGCAACAGCATGGCGGGGTGTAGTTGGTTCGGGTAAGGCATGGCCGGGTGTGGCAATATCAGGTGCAGGGGGGCGTGTGCATCTGGGTCAGTTGTGGCCGGTAGAGGCTGGTTAGTCATGGCTGTCTCATGGCTAGGGTTACCAGGAAAAATATTGGAGAGTGCATCTAAGGAGATTGAAGGATGAATGGTCGGTATGTTGTCATGGACCTCGATGGTCGGTAGTGGTAAAAAGCAAGTGAAGGAGCTGGATTGATCCCGCTGAAAGAGAAGATGTGTTCATGCAAGATGACATCATGGCTAACGTAAATATTTTTGGAGGCTAGGTCATAGATACGATATCCCTTTTGATCGAGAGAGTACCCAACAAAAATGCCGGGAAGGGCAAGAGCATCAAATTTATGGGAAATGTAAGAATTTTAACCATAACAAAGGCATCCAAAAACTCTAAGGTGGTTGTACGAAGGTGTTGACCTTAAAAGAAGCTCTTGAGGGCATTTCCTAGATATCATTTTTGTGGGTATCTTATTAATAAGGTAGGTAGTGGTAAGGATATAGTCTTCCCAAAAGGGAAGCGGCAGATTCGCTTGGAAGCGAAAGGCACGGGCCACGTCAAGTAAGTGGCGGTGCTTGCGCTCTACTATGCCATTTTGTTGGCTAGTGTGGATGCTGCTTCACTGATGAATGATTTAATTTCATGATCATGAAGAAAGCCATGCAGATCATTCTAGAAATTCTTGCCCATTGTCGGTGCGAAGAATCTTAACAGGGGTATTAAATTGCGTCTTGACATGCAAAATGAAAGTTACGGATAATGGACTGTGTTTTCAATTTTTGACGCATCAAAAAGACCCAAGTAGCATGAGAGAAGTCAACTATAGTGAGGAAATAATGAGCTCCTGATAAAGAAGCAACACAGTAGCCACCCCAAATATCATAATGAATTAAATGAAAAACATGCTTACTGGAGATAGAACTGGTTGGGAAAGGCAGTCTAGTTTGTTTAGCCAAGGGACAAACATTACAAACAAAATCTGAAGAGATAGAAATGTCAGGGATTAACTTAGATAGAAGCTACAAACGCTCGGATGAGGGATGTCCCAAGCGCCAATGCCAGGGATCGAAGGCAAGAATGCGAATGGTGGAGGTGACAGTGTTGACTTGGAGTGGTTCCAGGATGTAGAAACCTCCACGAAGTTTACCCAGTCCAATCATCTTTCTCGATTGAAGGTCCTGGATCATACAGTGACTAGAGTAAAAAATAGCAACACAAGATATTGCCTTAGTTAATTATGGAATTGATAAAAGATTGAGATTGAAAGAAGGGACATAAAGAACGTCATGTAGACGAAGACCATTTGGCAGATCCACAGTTCCTGTAAAAGAGATAGTAGCAGTCTGTCCATGCATTGAGCAGGGTAACATGAGATATATTGGATTGAGACTTGAGAGAAGTGAATAAGGATTTGGAGCGGGCCATATGGTGAGTAGCTCCAGTATCAATGATCCAATGATCAGTAGAAGAAGTGGTGAGGCAAGCACTATTACCAGAGATCGTAGCACCTGAGGAGGTTGGGTTGTTGGGCACGGTTGTGGCAAGTAAGTCCCGCCATTAGCTGCTGGTACTATTCATGGGAGATGACTCGAGGTTCCTTGTGACATTCCATTTCACTAGCGGATCCAGCAGTGGGTTGGCTGCGCCCATTGTGGTGGTTGTTGTGGGTTGATTGAACTTGGTCTTTCCTTATGGGCGTTGATTGTTGTTATTAGGTGGAAAACCATGAAGGAGAAAGCATCGATGGATGGTATATATGGTTGTCCCTTTTGCAATGATCACAATAGAGGTCGTCTGTCTGAGGTACCGGGTCGGTTGACATTGAGGGTTGCGGCCTCATGAGGAGTACCCACATGAAGATCTCAATGTCGTTCTTCCTGGAGCAGCAGCGAGTACGTACGTTTGACTTTAGGCAGGGGATCTATCAAAAGGATCTGGCTACGTATTGCTCTGTAACTTTCATTTAATCCCATGAGGAACTGCATGACTTATTCTCTTTGATGAATAGTAGTCAGTTCTTTAGAAGACCTACAAGTACAGGGTGGGGATGACATTGTAAGAAGAGAGTTCATCCCACAATGCCTTGAGCCCAATAAAATAGGATGCGATGGATGAGGTACATTGGAGATGAGTGGCGATAGTGCGGGATAATTGGAATATTCGAGGAAAATTTTGCTAGGAAAAACGATCACGAAGTTCAACCCATACCTCTCGTGCCGTCTCTGCGTATATCACACTGTTGGCGATGTCGTTGTGGACTAAGTTAAGGATCAAGGAATATATCATCTTGTTGCACCTCTCCCATTGAGTTGCTTTGAAATCTGAAGACTTGGGTTTCTCAAGAGTGCCATCTACGAACCCGAATTTGTTCTTGGCAAGAAGTGCCATCCGAACTGTGCCCAACCATGTCACATAATTTTCACCTGTCAGATTTTAGCTGATAATGGAGTTTCCGGGATTATCGGAAGGATGAAGGAAATATGATGATTCGGTGTTGGTATTGGTGTCTTTCGCAGTATCAGTCATTGTGGAAGAAAAAGAAAGAAAGATGAGGTCAACAAGGTAAGAGGAGGATCATGTAAGCTTGATGAATGACGGGATCTTCGGCCTGACCATCGACCCGTTGCCGATCATCTAACTTCAGGACCTTCGCTCTGATACCAAGTTAAAATCACAACAAGAAAGAACAGAGGACACCCAGTTTTGTCGTGGTTCGGCTAAAAGAAAGTCTACGTCCACACTGTAGATTTTTTCTTATCTTCTCCATTAGAGTCCCTGATTACATATAGTGCAGGGATGGCTTAACAGCCCCCTGAAATCTTAAATCTGTTACAACTAAGTGGATAGAGAGATCTAAAATCTGTTACAACTAAATTGGGTAGAGGATCCCATAGATGATAAACGAGAAGTTTGTTATCGGCAACAACTATGATCCCCTCTTGCCGATCCTCGTGCTTGACAGGTTGAAGGTACCCCAAGTTCAATAAATAACACCCAGAGACGAGTGGTTGACGATGGTGGTGGGCGGCGGCGTGCAACGGTTAATGATGGTGAACGATGACAACGACGGTAGTGGTGTTGATGAGCCGACCACCACAGTGGCAGGCGGCATCACCGAGTAATGATGGTTGTCCGCCCGATATGTTGAATTGCAGTTAAACCCTCGGACGCCAACAATCAGTGATCAATGGACCTTCGTCCACAAGTATCAAACCAACTAGAACTAGACGTGTACAACTACAACTGGACTGACTATTCAAACGTTTACTATGGAAAATTCTTAGACATTGACAACCATACGTGACGGACTATTCAACATTTACATCCATATTAACCACCCAAAACTCTTGACATTGACAACATCTGCGAAGCACCCAACGCCATGCAAGCGAACGCTCTCCGCCTCCTCCTCCTCCACCTTCTCTGTGCGGCCGCCCGCACAAAATCAAGTGCGACCAACACCACCGATGCGTCCGACCTCTCGTCATGCCTCCTCGCCGCCGACGTTCGAAACGTCACCTTTGCCTCATCCGCTCCATCACCGTCGACGTACTACTATCAGCTCCTCAACAGCTCCATCCGAAACCTCCGTTTCACGGGGCCGGCGGTCCCCAAACCCATCGCCATCGTCATCCCGCAGACGGAGCAGCAACTCCGGAGCGCCGTCCTCTGCTGCCGCCGCGCCTCCGTGGCTATCCGTGTACGGAGTGGCGGCCACAGCTACGAGGGCTTGTCGTACGTAGCAGAGCCTTGTAAGCCATTCGCTGTCATCGACTTGGTGAGCATGAACCGGGTCCAAGTCGACGCCGCCTCCGCCACCGCCTGGGTCGAGGCCGGCGCCACGCTCGGCGAGATCTACCACGCCGTCGCCCAGTCGAGCCGGTCGCTGGCCCTTTCGGCCGGATCCTGCCCGACGATCGGCAGCGGGGGCCACATCCTTGGCGGCGGGTTCGGGCTCCTCTCCCGGAAGTACGGGCTCGCCGCCGACAGCGTGGAGGACGCAGTCATGGTCGACTCGGACGGACGGGTCCGTGACCGGAAGTCGATGGGGGAGGACGTGTTCTGGGCGATACGGGGCGGCGGGGGTGGTAGCTGGGGCGTCGTGTACGCGTGGCTGTTGCGGCTCGTCCCGGTCCCGGAGCGGGTCACCGGGTTCGTCGTAACCCGGTTGGGGACAACCCGGGGAGTCGCGGAGCTGTTGGAGAAGTGGCAGCACGTAGCTCCGCGGCTGCCGGACGAGTTCTATCTCTCCACCACCGTCAGCGGGAAGCTGAACGGCAGCGTAGTTGCTTCTTTCACGGGGTCGTTCCTCGGCCGGAAGCAGACCGCGGTCTCGATACTACGGCGGTGGTTCCCCGAGTTGGGTGTACTGGAATCGGACTGTGTCGAGATGAGTTGGATCGACTCGGTCGTGTACTTCGCTGGTTTGGCGTCCGCGGACCAGTTGCTGGACCGGGTTTCTTCAACGGGGTACTTCAAGGCCAAGTCGGACTACGTCCAGGCCCACATCTCGATCGAGGATCTAATGGGAGCCTTGGATTTGTTGGCGAGTGAGCCCAAGGCGTACGTTATCTTGGACCCTTACGGTGGGGCGATGGACAGGATAAGGAGCGACCATCTACCGTTCCCTCATCGCGCCGGGAATCTTTATTCGATCCAGTATATGATCGATTGGACGGCGGATGATGGTGATGAGAGGGGAGAGGGGTACATCGAGTGGCTCCGAGGGTTCTACGCCTACACTGCGCCGTTGGTTTCAAGGAACCCAAGGGCGGCCTACGTGAATTACGTGGACCTGGATCTGGGGTCCACCGGATCGACCGGCCAGGATGCGGTGGAGGAGGCGAGGGTGTGGGGGCAGAAGTATTTCTTGGGGAACTTTGACCGGTTGGTCCGAGCGAAGACTGCAATCGATCCAGACAATGTGTTCAGTGATGCTCAGAGCATCCCGCCTTTGCCCTAAGAGAGATGTTTGCAAGAAAAGTTTTGCTTGGGTTGAAAAGGAAAAAATTAAATAATTTGTTGGAGAGCATGGGTGATTATGTTGTGAATAATCACCTTATGTAAGCTTTAACTTTGTGATCAAGTATTGTAAATCTATAAATAGACATGCACTCCTATTGTTTTAATAATGAGAATCGTATTATGATTGGTCTGTAACCCTATGCGAGAGACCCTTTTGATAGAGGTGGAACTTTGTATAGGCCAACGAGCGCCATTGTAATTCCTCAACCCTAGGACCGTCATAAAAAAAACTTATGAGCCGCCCAAAATATGGATTGTTAATAGGGTCCTCTATATATATATATATATATATATATATATATATATATATATATATATATATATATATATATATATATATATATATATATATATATATATATATATATATATATATATAAAAGCAAGAATCCTCAAAACATCATAATATTTATACATTTTTATTAATTACATCAATAAATATAGCATTCTTCTGAATTCATCGTCATGCATGACTAGACACCACTCCGAACCTTTCCTCCAGGTACCAGATCCTTTATTGCAGCCTAAGACATTTTTATTCTTATAAAAATGTCTCAGAAACCAAAGCAATTTTCTAAGCTCACAACCACCACCACACTAAATAAATCGTAACAACGTTAAATATATACCTCGGATAATATTAACAGAAATATTTGAATTTATTAATAGAACATACGATAGAAGATAACTTAAAAGATTTACAGAAAGATAACAATAACATGGAACATAAGAATTTCATATAATTGAAATAATTTGTGATCGAACCTGTCAGTTTTTTACCAGATCTGACAACTGACAACCCTGATACACCGCCAGTAAATTCAGTTGATCAAAAGAGGACTTGGTCTTTCACCACGGAGGTATTTTGTCCATCTTGTTTTTCAGGGTCATTACCCGGGGGTGGACTCCTAGGCCTTGGTTTTACTGCAGCCCAACCTCGTTGCCATGCCTACCTTATTCGGGTTATACATGAACGGGGGTTCACGGTCCCATATCTTACACACGGGACCCCTACCCAATCTGTGGGTAGTCAAATTTTTCTAGAATTCCACCTCAACCGAGGCTTTCTTTTACGGGGTCATTACCTGAGGGTGAACTCCTAAGCATTGACTTTACCGTAACCCAACCTCGCTGCCCTACCTACTTTATTACCATTAAGCATGAGCGTATTCAAGACCCTATATCATGCATGCGAGACCATTACCCAATCAGTGGGTAGTCATATTTTTATAGAATTTCATCTGAATCGAGACTGGTTACTTCCACCAGTTATTTTTCACTCACAAACCATAAATTTTCACTATTCACAATGTGACTAAGTTTAAATGATAACATACACACACACACACACGCACACACACACACACACAGTAAAACAAATGATTTAAGATACTTCAATAAAATGTAATTTAATTTCTTGGATGCTATATTTACCGTTAAATTATAATTTGTTTAGTCTGGTGGTACCAAATTAGTGTAGTCTAGTGGCCGAAACTTATCTTGGCCGGGGTAGTGATTTCACGTATCATGTAAATAGCTCTGGTGAGTATGTATACATGCTTCATTTTCACCTAAGAGGCAATGTCATGTCTCATACCCAGCCCAAGGTTCATGCGAGGGGTAGTGCCACACCTCAGTTCAAATACATATCTTGTTAGAGAACTAAAGAGAAAGGAGGAGCCGAGTTCCTTAAGCACGCATGCGCTCACATATACTCACATAGAGAAAATAGAAAAAGAAACATCTAAAGAAATAGGGATATGGTGCCCAATGGCTCCCACACAACTATGTTGTACCGGCAGATCTAGGGATATAACTTGTTTTGAAGATATTGTATTGTTCTAGTCACATAGTATCTCTTGCTTCGGAGGAGAAAGGTCTAAATAGAAACCTAGAAAGAAAGGAGGAGCTGTGTCGCTCTGGAGACTCCTCGCCCCGATACACACATGCTCACCATCGAAACCGAAATTATAATTGAGCGCCGATAATATAATTAGCCACGCCGATAATATAATTAGCCTCAATATTATTATTAGTTGTGACCCGACAATCATTATTAGTAAATAAAAGCTTCGGATAAAAATATATACATAAAGGAAATATGTTAAAAGGGGGGCCAAATTCGAGATGGGCTTTAGCCCATAAATCACACCCAGCACCATATGTCCACAGCTACCCAGCATCTCTCTCTCTCTCTCTCTCTCTCTCTCTCTCTCTCTCTCTCTCTCTCACACACACACACACACACACACACACACACACACACACACACACACACACACACACACACACACACACACACACACACACACACACGTACTACATCATCGATCAACATCTAATTACCATCACCATGTATAATGCATCATGCATCATCCTACACCATGCATCATTATCTTTTTTTTTTTTTTGGTAATCCAGACATGGTCAATACATCATGACCTTGAGGTCCTCCGCTAGGAGCCCATCAATAGGCGTGGGAAGAACATTCTCCCAATACCCTTCCAACCCATACATCCGAGCTTCCCGAGCTAGCCAGTTGGCTGCACTGTTCGCCGTACGCTCAATCCACCTGATTGAAACATCTTGCAACTGGTCCCACGCCTTCAAACAGGAAATAAGAAGCAAACTCAGATCCGACGAGTAGCCTTTACCCAGAACTAAAGCCTCCCTAGCCTTCATAGAATCAGTCAGCACCACCGCATGCCGAATCCCAAGCTTAACCAACTCTTCCAAAGCCCCTTTTATAGCCCATAACTCTGCCTGGAGAGGAGAGTCTGCCTTACATCGCATAGCCGCAGCTACACGCTGGTGCCCGGAAACAGAAGTTAGGACCCATGCCCCACTTGCTAACTCATTGTTAGTTTTGAATGATCCATCCGCCCATATTATATACTGAAGACTAGTACTAATAACTGGAGCCTGCAATCGAGATGTCGAATGCCAAATAAATTGGTTACAGAGAGCAATACCTTGTGTAACAATTATTTGGCAATCCATATCTTTCTGGGCAAATAATTTATCACATCTAGCTTTCCATAGCTTCCACATGGCCACCGCCAAAACCTCGCCCGGACCCGGATAAGACCCCTTTCGCACCTCCTTAGAGAGAGGAGTAAGCAACTGTAACTCATAAAAATTTAGGCCCGTGCTCCTCTGTACACAATTCCAATATTCAACCGCTTGGGGACATTCCCAGAAAACATGAGCAATGTCTTCATTTACATCTCCACACCAGGGACAACTTCCAAATCCCATACGAATACGGTGCCGCAAAAGTTCAGCAGTAGGTAAGGCTCCCCACATCAATTTCCATAGAAATAGTTGAACCTTTGGAGGAACCCGTAAGCACCATAAACTAGCACCCACCCACTTCTGAGGCCTATCCCTGGCTGCTCCAACTTCATCCCGCAGCTCCTCAAGCATACGTAAATACTTAGGCCGAAGCCCCCATGGGGCCTCCTCCAACCTTTGCACCCCCTTAATAGTCCGTCTCAACCAAGAAGAAGCTCGCCGACCATTCCACCATTTCCATGTCTCCAAATTGAGCTGATACTTATTTCTAATCCACACAGGCCCGACCCCCGAGTCCAACAAAATGTATTTAAGGTTGGCTATTCCAAGTTGCATTTGTTTAGACCTAAAACTCTGCAACTGCAGCCCCCCCATGTCCTTCTCTTGAGTAATGGTTTCCCAAGAAACGAGATGCAGATGCCTATCCTCAGTTTTATGACCCCAAAAAAACGCCCTACACAACCTGTCTAACTGAGATAGCATCGCCATCGGCAGCCCTCCCGCTATCATAGAGTGAACAGGAATTGCAGCCAACACCGATTGGATCAAAACTAATCGACCAGCTTGAGATAAAGTAATGGCTTTCCACCCAGATAATTTAGCCTCAGCTCGACTGACCACACACTGGAACTGAGAATTTGGAATGCTGCCACCATTAATCGGGGTACCTAGATGAATCCAGGGACCTACCTCCTCCTTCATCGATAAAGCAGTCCTGATTCGCCGCCGCATCACCTCCGGGATGCACAGGGAAAATTTAACCGAGGATTTTTGTGGGCTGAAACATAACCCTGTACTTTTAGCCACCCTCTCAAACATCGCCCGGAGCCCCCAAGCATCAAGCACCGTGGCCTTAGTAAAGAACATGAAATCGTCGGCATAGGCTAGTGTAGCCACCGGCTGCAGATTTTTTCGTGTGACAAAACCATCTATATCCCCATCCCGGAGACTCTTCTCCACCTCCCAATGGATTACCTGAGAAACTAATAAGAAAAGATACGGAGATAACGGGTCTCCCTGACGCAGCCCACAACTTGGCCGGAATTTCTGAGTTTCTTCTCCATTGACCAAGAGCCGCATCGTCGTCGAACTAACACACTGCATAACCCACGAAATCCAAACCGGATGAAAACCAAACTTGCTAAGGATAACCTCCAAAGCCTCCCACTGAATACGATCATAAGCCTTATCGATGTCTGCTTTGATAGCCATTGCTGCATACTTCTTTGAAGCACCATGGATGGAATGTAGAACTTCTTGAGCCAATATTACATTATCTCGTAATTTACGGCCTGGAATAAAGGCATGTTGCTCTTCCCGGATAATCGATGGAAGGATCAATTTCAGCCGGTTAGTCAAAATTTTTGAAATGAATTTATATCTTTGATTACACAAACTGATCGGCCGAAAATCTTTCGGGTGAGAGGGATTTGTAATCTTTGGGATCAGGACAACAGTGGTCTCATTCCACCCTTTCGGAAGAGTCTGAGTACGAAAGAAACTCTGAACATCCCTCACCACATCATCCCCTATGTGATCCCAGAAACTATGATAAAATTCTCCATTAAGCCCATCAGGACCTGGAGAACGATTGTGTGGAGCAGCAAACACGACTCGCCGAATTTCATTTTGATCAGGAATTCGTAAAAGAAAATCATTCATAGCAGTGGAAACAGTAGAAGGAAAATCATTCAACAGTTGTAAGTCCAATTGACTTGCCCGCGTCCATCGCTGCTGGAAGAAATCTAACAACAGCCGACGTATAAGTCGACCATCCGAAATAACCCGCCCATCGACCTGAATACTCCGGATCCGATTTCTAGCCCTCCTCACTTTAGTGCTCAAATGAAAGAAAGCCGTGTTTTGGTCTCCCTCTCGGATCCCCTGCAGCCGGGATTTCTGAGCCCAGATTGCTTCTTGTTGCCTCAAAGCCCACTCTAGCTGATCCTTGAGCCTACCTCCTTCCTCCGAATATGTACCAACTCCCATAACCCCTCCAAGACGATCAAGTTTAGTCCACAGCGAATCCACCAAAGAGTGAATATTTCCCACCTCAAGTTTATTCCACTGGCTTAGAGCACGTCTCACCAAAGGTAAATTTGCCTCACAACTAGCCCCTCTAACCCAATTGTTGACCACCACTTGATGACAATCAACTCGATTCAGCCAGAAATTTAGGAACCGCCATGGAACACGAGCCGGTTTAGTAGTTGACACAGTAGAGAGAAGAAGAGGAGAGTGATCCGAAACAAACCTTGGAAGATGTTTAGCGGCCGAATCATCTATCTCCAGGGTCCAGTGTGAATTCACAAAGCAACGATCAAGACGCTCCAAAATCCGAGCGATACCTTGCCTATTATTGCACCAAGTGAATGGCTCTCCCCCAAATGGGACATCCCGGAGACCGCAAACATTCAGCGTTTTCAGAAATGCTCGAGTGCTAGGCGTCCACCGAAAAGGTCGACCCCCCATTTTCTCTGTTGCTGCGATAATACAATTGAAATCGCCAAGCAGACACCAGGGGAAGTGCAAACCTCCCAGCATCCGAAGTTCAGCCCATAAGTTCTTACGTTCCCACTCACAGTTACTAGCATAAATAGCGGAAAAAACAATTGGTTGAGGAATGAGACCAGTCACAACCAAGTGAAGGACCTGTTGTTGGCGGAACAAGGCAGTCACTAGCCCAGCTTCTGGTCGCCACAGACAAACTATACCTCCTGACATCCCATCAGACGGAATACAAGCAATTTCAAATCTACCATGAAATAAAGACTTAACCTTACCAATCTGCGTCTCCCGCACATGACTCTTGACGAGCATAAGAATTTGAGGCTTACATTGCCGGACTACTAACCGTAAATACCCAATCACTGACGGGCGAAGAAGCCCTCTACAATTCCAGAAAAATATATTCATTGGGGTATGGAAGAGAGAAAGGTAGCCGGGAGTCTCCCTCCCTTGCCAGGTTTCTTAATAAGATGGCTCCGTAAAGCAATTTTATCTTTCGAACGACCTTTGGATCGCGCCCTGTTGCCAATCCTCTCATTAAGTAGCTCTAACGACTGGGGATCGTCACCTGAACCTTCCCCACTACCTGACTCACTGTCGCCCTCCATAGCTTCCACAGGACTCTGACAAACCGCATCCAGAAAACCACAAGTCTGTTCAACTGCCCGGGCATGCGCAACCTCCATTGGGACTGACTCCACTCCACCCACTATATCTCTGTCTGGCTCAAAACCTGGAGGAACTGCTGGAGATCCCGGGACCTCCTCACCCCTCCTACTTGCCTCGATATTCGGAGATATCACCAATCCCTTATCTTTCCCACCACAAGGCACCGACCTGAGCTTAGACAATCTGGACTCCTCAACCTCCAGAGCCACCCTCAATCTCTCATCCGAAGCACGAGAGAATTCTCCAGCAGAAACCTGCATGACATCCTCCTTCAATTCCACGTGACTAACCTGACTCCCTACTGCTCCCTCCATCTGCGAAGGGCTAGAGCCATGTGCCTGCACCCCACTCGACACCTGTAAGACATCCTCCACCATAGGCACGTGACTATCCAAAACAACCATCGGCCTCCCCACCCCTTCTGACCCCTGCGACGAGGTATGGCCCACCTGCTCTTCCTCCATAGATTCGAGTGGTACGAAACGCGATCCTGATTGGTGCTGCTTCCTCGGAACCTGCATCGTATTATGACTCTGCCTCGGAAGATCCACCGAATCCTTGAATCCCGCACTATGCTTTGTAGACTCCGCCGGCCGACGCCCATGCCCGCCGACCCCCTCCTTCTGACTCCGACCGGCCCCAACTCCCGTGCCGCCGCTCGACTGTGCAGCCGGAGTAGCACCCCATCGACGACCTTGTCTCCGGGGCACCACCATCCACGGCCCAAAAACCTCGTCAGCTAACCGGGCCGGAGGCCCCCCACCCTCCTGAACTCTATCAGAGACCGAATCATCATGACCCCCCTCAACAGATCTAGACCCTAGCCCTGGTTCATCACCAACATCCACCACCCCAGTAACTCCCACCGGCTCTGGCAACCCCCTTGAGGCCTGAGGACATTGGTGCATGAGGTGCCCAACCCGACCACAAGCAAAGCACAACTGAGGCAGATTCTCGTAGACAAACGGCTGGTAGAACCGTACCGTCGAATCTAAGGTTCCGACATTCGTCCCCGGAGATAAACTTTTCTTCAAATCGACCTCAACACATACCCGAACAAACAAACCTCTTGACCCATCAAGAGTTCTCTCGTCCACCCTAATCGGCGTCCCCGCCGCCCCCGCAATGTCTTTAACGAGTTCTGCATCATAGCAGTCCACCGGTAATCCTGGTAACCGAACCCATACTGGAGTCTGATCAATGCTCTCCGTCGCCGGCTGGAAGAACGGAGTCCACTTTTTTAGTGTGAGAACCCGCCCCTCAAACACCCAAGGGCTGCCCTCCCAAACACCAAGAAGATCCTCCTCCAACTCGAAACGAAAACAGAAGAACCCATTTGGAAGGTCCAGCACCTGGAATTTACCTGCACATGGCCACCGTTTTTCGACCCTCCTTCGCAGAGACTCTAGGTGGATCTTAGGTCCCAGAAACTTACCCACCAGAGCTTGCCTCCATTTAGCCTGGGAGGCTTTGAGACGATCTGGATCGAGCATCACCATCCCATCCACCAGACTCGTCATACGGGACCTATGCAACGCATCAAACTGTCCACCCCACCAAGACGAAGACGAAGCCGTCGTAGCAGCCAGGTAGCTCCGCCGATTGACCCGAGTCCCTCCCGGATCAACCCCATCCCCCGTCGAAGCTGGAGGAGAAGAAAAAGTGTTTTCTGTCGCCCTGCTCATCCCCGTCAAGCAAACACCTGATGATTACTTGGAGAACAAAGGTTAATCTACGCATCATTATCATCATCGTGCATGCACCATGCATCATTATCAATAGAGTACCCTCTCCATTCGGCACCCTCACCTTCTCCTCATCTTCATCCCTACAACTCACACACACACACTCATTTCCACACATACAGGGAGAAGGGGTGCAGGGGTGGCCTGCGGCCTGGTTGTCGGGGTGGTGATAGTCGGGCGGCCGGAGGTTAGTACAAATTGCTCTAGGTTTCTTTTTTTTGTCAAAGTCTTCGTGTATAATAGTTTCATCATCCTTCTTAGATTCGACATCGGATTTACTTCTCTCATATTTGATCTAGAATAATGTTCAAATTTTAATCAGATCTAGAATCGACCCATGGCTCTTTATTAGGGGAACAATTAATCAAGGGGAGTATCTACTTTGAAGACTGTCCGATATGAGTACTATATTCTTTTTCTTTCACTTGGAATTTTTCCCACTGGGTTTTTTTGGGCTAGGTTTTAACGGGGCAGTCTCAAACGCAACAAACTCCACTGAATATTCAAAAGTATTGTACTCTTTTTCCTTCGTTTTGATTTTTCTCATTGGATTTTCCAAGAAAGGTTGCAATGAGACAATCATCTTGGGGTGGTGGATATCCAAGGGAGAGTGTTACAAATAAACGATGGACAACTAGCCTAGGAAAACCCAAACTTGGGAATAGAGTCTTGTAAACCTATAAAGAGGCATATAACCCTATTGTTTTAATAATGAGAGTCTCATTATGATCGTTCTCTAACCTTAGGTGGGTTACCCTCTCTCCCTCTCATTTTCTCTATCTTATTTTTTTTAAGCATCTAAACCAACAACCAACGTCGAGAATAGGGTAGACGGATCCCAATGGAAAGAAAAAATAATAATGAAGGCTTCAAGTACATTGATTTTACAACATATATATTTTTTAGATCAGCGGGTGTCCCGAAACCTTTTAGTCAAAGGACCCACTTCGGGCTTGGACTAATTCCTTCGGAAATGCACACCGACCCACTTGAAAGTTGCCATGTGCACGGGCAACACAGGGGGGGGGGGGGGGGGTTAAACCACAACCTCCTCACCCAAACATCAGTTGCTTTACCAACTCCCATATCCCTTTATTGGTATTTTATTAATGTTTGGTTGTCAAGAAAGCAGGGATTTGACAAAATGTATACAATATGAGGTTCATATTATAAGAAAGTTAAATATAAAAGTTATATAAGTAAAATAAAATATAAAACTTTACATAATTTTGGTAGGAGAGGTCTGAGATGCAAGGAAGGAGATCGATCATACATTATCTATTGACTCCAATGAAATAAAATATAGTATTACTAAAAGTAATCATATGATCCCTCTTTTTTTTTGTTTTTGTTTTCTAGTAAGATCACCAAATAAATAACTTCAAATCAATGATTAAAAAGCATGTTGTGCTACCCAACATGACTCCATGAGAATTCACTTCTTTTGTTATATTCATTTGTTTTGTTTGTCAATGTTTTGACCCTCCCTAATCAAAATCTTAAAAACAAATTGAAACCACAACAAAGAGAGGACCCGATGTCCCAGTACTAGACCCGATGTCCCAGTACTAACATGATTTGATCCGCTCACACACACACACACATACAAAACATCCAAATGATAATATGGGTAACAAAATCTGTATGGAGACATGAAGAAGAACATTTTAACATGTGGCAGATTAGCATCAATAGCGAAATTACATGAAGATCGAGAACGAGAGACCCTAAACAAGTTTGAATGGACATTGACTCAAGACCGATAATTTGAAAGTCAGATTCGACAACATGGACGACAGAGATTGATGGAGTCCATCCGGCTTCCCGAAGGAGTCTGATTGAAACCCCAGCAAGACGGTAGCACCGATACAGTACCTGGCACAACCACCTCATCATCATCGTGAAGAGATTACAACGCCACTATGGGGAGATGAGAGTCCCCTATTGAACATCATACCAAGAAGCAAACAATGTGAAGACATGAGCTCCGATTATAACTGCATGCATGGCAGCCCCATCATAATTACTACCCCTACTAGCAATAGCTCATACTACTCCATGAGGAGGGGGAAGGTTCACAATATTTAAGGGTAACGATCAGTCCTAAAGGATGGATAGTTACCCATGAAATCTAAGGAGTGGATGAAGGCTTCTCACCCTCTATAAGAGAATATAGTATGAAACATCAAGAAGGACCCCGACGACTCATACCGTTTGGGCTAGAGAAGATGTCTTTGAAAAATCCCTCCCATTGAATGAGGGGGGGGGGGGGGGGGGGGGGGTCGGCCTAGACCCCTACCTGTATAATAAACTAAAAAATATACATGGGAATAAAAAAAAGAGAGAGAGAGAGAGAGAGAGAGAGAGAGAGAGAGAGAGAGAGAGAGAGAGAGAGAGAGAGAGAGAGAGAGAGAGAGAGGAGTATAATCATGAGATAAGGTACATGATCGAGATAATTCCTCGTCCTCTAAATGAGGTGCTCCGCCCAAAGGTGAATCAACAACCTGATCGTGTCAATCACATTATATTTATATTTTCCTAACCATACTGTTTCTGTTTATTGAACAAAACATTGTGACTCTTCATCAAGTTGCTTTTGCCTTTTGTTAGATGTATTTTCAGTTGTCTTCATTAAAGGACTTTTTCTCCGGTAATCTCCCACTGCAAACCCCATTGTTCACGACTTTCTTCGTCATTGACACTATTGTTCAAGGTGTCATACCACTCTTGTATTGTGTTCATGTGTCTAGCTTGTCGTGTGAACTCACCACACTTAGGTCGTTAGGTTACCAGTTTACGACCTTTTCCGCTTAGTCCTACACAAGCAAAAAACCCGTGCATCTGGGTCTGCCAGGATTGATGATATTGTTTTTACTGACCACTGTCTTGTGGGCCCCATCGCAATGCTGAGTGTGTCACGCCATGATTGGCGTCACCTACCCCATCGAAGTTGCACAAACTAACCAATAATATTTTACTGGTCGACATTACCCCTTACTTCCGGACCCTGATCTAATCCGACGATCAGCTTCATCCGATCGCTCCCTTGAGGTGATCGTGATTCTGAGTACTGCGGTCGAGACAGGCTCACGTGTTTCTGGTCCATTTAGTCTTTGCCTAATAACATATTTATCTTGCCAACCTTTGTAATACTCTTATGAGGTATTGTATAAATATTTTTCCACGTTAAATATCCAATTCAAACATTCTTCTTCTTATTTGAATCTTTGAAAATATTTTATGAGAGTCCATCCTAATGAATGCTTAGAAGTATAAGTAGAGGTATATATTGTTAATTTATGGGTTACAATATGTTAATAAAATAAGAGCAAACTATTATCCTCTCAAACTTAATTTATCTTATATATCTCTTAACTTTAATATTGCATTTGGCATACATAGACAATATTAAAATATATCTAAAATTATCAAAAATGATATTTTAAAATTTTTGGAGACCATAAACATGCACACTTTGATTGCCATTGTGGGTAATACCTTGTAGCTCATAATATTGTACAATTTATTGAATGCATTGACATGTTAATATTTCATTTGATGAAAACTTATTAAGATTTTAGTTTTTTTTTAATGTCTAACAATAGTCATAAATGTGAATGATCAGAGTCGTGCAATGGTGGTAATTTTTTATAACATATACTTATCGACAAAAATGTATTGTATAAGAAGTTGTGCAATTATGGTAATTTTCACTAAATAGGAGCTTACCTTTATGATTTTGCATATATATAAGTTTAAATATTTAAATAAAAAAATTAAAATCTATTAAAACAATAGATGATTAATATGCAAATGAATTATAAATAAACAGTATAAGGAGATGTTAATTACACATAAAAAGTGAATATACGAAAAATAAAGGATTGAGAAATATGTTGTTGAGTTGATATTGATAGGGACTAATAGATTAATGTAGATTATATGTACTGATATATATAAATATCAAATCGATACTAATGGACCTGCAAATGATAAATGTTGTATCATAAACAACTGTGACAGAACGTCACACACACACACACACACACACACACACACATAGAAGGAGAGTACCAGTGAGAGGGCAACACCAACAGACCGACGGTGCCTAAAGGCAGGCGAGGAAAGAACAATTAACTAATTTATTAAGCATGCCTATAAGTGATAATTATGTTTCACATGCATGGTGAGGCGAGCCTAGGTGTAACAGAAAGCATGCACCACGAAGAAATTCATGGCTGGTCATAATAAAAAATATTTGTTGTCTTGTGGCAGTTGCAGGATTAAAACCATGCATGTTCTCGTGGACGGAGTGTGTTTACCGATTAAGCTTAATTGATGCGGGTAGATTGATGGCTAGGAAGAGCGATACACCAACGGGACGGCGTGAGAATAACCAACCATTGGTGATTGCGGGCTAGGACGGGGTGATTCATATCCGATTTATATTAGAAAAAGAGAATTCTACCCGAAAACTATCAGAAACCCGATCCAAAACCTAAATGAATATGGAGTAGGTTCTAACAGCATGTAGTAGGTTGTAACTTGACTACCAAAAATTTAAAAATATATATATCCAAACATATCACCTACTAAAACCAATATAATAAAAATTGGACTTTTTTATTTTATAAAAATTTCTTAATACTGAACTTTATACATTGATTATTTTTTATAAAAAATTTTTACACTTTGCCCTTGATAATTAGACCAAATTAAATCACCTAACCACTTGAAAAAAAAATTATGCCAAATGCGTTCTTATAGCTTTAGCTGATAGCAACACACCATCTTTCATCAACTAATTAATATATTTTCTCTTCTGATAGTTTTCATTTAAATCAAAATCTACATGCTCTGACGGTACTACTAGCCAGAACATAGTACGATTGTGGTACTGCTAGCCGGGATGGATTGCGATTCACGTACTTACCAGCAGCCATGTGAACCTCATCCTAGTCCATCTCCACCCAGAAATAAAAGCTACATACTCTGATGGACTATCTTACCAGTCGGATGGATGACTCGAATTGGGCCGGGAAGCAAGATATGGGAATGAAGAGATATACGTGATTCCTGCATGTACGGCAGGAGTCCCGTATATCTTGTGGACGAGCTTAATGCAGGGAGTCCGACAGCCTGGATGAGCGATTCACCAACGGGATGGACTGAGATGAACCGACAGTTGGTGATTGCCAACCAGGACGAGGTACGATTCATCGGCTGGTGGTGCTGATCGAGACATAGTGCGATTGTGGTACTGCCAGTCAGGACGGAGTGTGATTAACTTGCCGGTGGTGATACGAACCTCACACTGGTCCATCTCCTCCTGAAAAAAAAATTTACATGCTGACAGAGGACTTACTTATCGATCGGATGGATGACACGAACTGGGCCGAGAAGAAAGAGAGAGAAATTTGGCATTCCTGCATGCACGGCATGGGTGAGAGAGAGAGAATAGAGTCTTACCGGTATCCGGACGAAACCGCAGGGATGCGAGAATGGTGGTTGGCAGATTAGGGATGCCAGAGGGACGTCGGAGGGGTGGTCAACGAACTGGGATTCCTGCATGTACGATATAGCTAGGTTGTAACATCCGCCCCAAACACACAAGATTTTGTCCGCTTTGCCCGTGCCCGCACGAGAACTTCCCAGGGGGTCACCCATCCTGGTACTACTCTCGCCCGAGCAAGCTTAACTACGGAGTTCTTACGAAATCCGTAGCGGCGCACGGTTTTAAAACGCGTCTTCTATGTTTGGGAGGGGAAATTATATAAGTAGCTCAGGATCTCCTTCTCTCCAGACGATGTGGGGCTAACTCATGGCCTTGTACACCTCACCTCACCTCATCTATCTTGGCATTCCCGCCTCAGGAGTCTTGGCTCTTGGCTATTGGCCTATTGGATCTTGGTCGTCACAATCCACCCCCCTTAGGGCTACACGTCCTCGTGTAGGGTTAGATCCCCCCATAGCGAGGAGAACCGGCTCTGATACCATTTTGTAACATCCGCCCCAAACACACAAGATTTTGTCCGCTTTGCCCGTGCCCGCACGAGAACTTCCCAGGGGGTCACCCATCCTGGTACTACTCTCGCCCGAGCACGCTTAATTACGGAGTTCTTACGAAATCCGTAGCGGCGCACGGTTTTAAAATGCATCTTCTATGTTTGGGAGGGGAAATTATATAAGTAGCTCAGGATCTCCTTCTCTCCAGACGATGTGGGGCTAACTCATGGCCTTGTACACCTCACCTCACCTCACCTCACCTCATCCATCTTGGCATTCCCGCCTCAGGAGTCTTGGCTCTTGGCTATTGGCCTATTGGATCTTGGTCGTCACATAACCGATCGGTCAACTTTGACCGATCGGTCAAGTTTAACCGATTAGTCGAATTTCTACTGGATCGGGCAAAAAACTTGATTTTTAAGACTGATCACGTCGACCTCGACCGGTTGAACTTAACCGATCGATCAACTTTGACCGATCGGTCAAGTTCAACCGATTGGTCGAATTTCTACTTGATCGGGCAAAAAACTTGGTTTTTTGACCGATCACTTCGACCTCGACCGGTTGAATTTAACCGATCGGCCAACTTTGACCGATCGGTCAAGTTCGACCGATCGGTCAGGTTCGACCGATCGATCAACTTTGACCGATCAGTCTATTAATATCGTGATTCAAGTTTTCTCTTCTCCTTTACACTCTTGACAGGGGGTTGTTAGTTTTTGCACCAAGAATCCAAGCCAGCCAGGGTGATCTCTAGCTAACTTGGAGGGGGTAACTGTGGGTGCAAATTTTGGCAGAGAGGTCTATGAAACCGCGGGACCCACCGGCCCTGCCTGGTGGGCCCGCAGAGACTTTCGCGGGACCCACCGGCCCTGCCTGGTGGGCCCACAGAGACTTCCGCGGGACCCACCGGCCTCGCCTGGTGGGCCCACAGAGACTTCTGCGGGACCCGCCGGCCCCGCCTGGTGGGCCCACAGGGACCTCCACGGGACCCACCGGCCCTGCCTGGTGGGCCCACAGGGACTTCCGCAGGACCCACCGGCCCTGCCCGGTGGGCCCACAGAGACTTCCGTGGGACCCACCGGCCCTGCCAGGGGAATCCCCAGAGACGACGGCGGGATCCACCAGCCCTGCCTGTGGAATCCTCTAGAAACGGCAGCAGAAACCGCCATTTGCCCCAGATTCCTTTCCAGGAAATCCTATAAGTAGCAGAGCCTTCAGAAGAAAAAGGGATCCAGATCTAGTTCTAAAAAACCAGAGCTCTGGAATTTTAGCTTTCCATCTTCTAAATCCCCTCGACCTTCTTCTTGTCTCTGAAGAGGTCGGAGATACTTCAGTAACACTCGGCCTGTCGAGGTTACTTCAAGCAAAGTGATAGTGAATTCGGGTTGCTCCTTATAGCACGGAGACGTAGGATTCCGCTGAACTCCGAGATCACTTCGCATATCAAATCTCTCTGATTGCATCTCTCTTTGTTTGCACATCTAAAGATCCAACTCAAAGACACTAAGGTATCAACCTTCAAATCTATCTTCCAACCAACAGGTCAACCAACGATCTCTAACTCAACATCGATTGACTGGTGAGGTGAAGTCTTCGGATCGGCACGAAGATTTTTCCCCCACATCCTCATCCCAGTCTCATCTCTCCTCCCGTTTCTCTCTCTCTCTCTCTCTCTCTCTCTCTCTCTCTCTCTTCGTGGTGCGTCCCTAGCCCGGCCAACCAACCATCATATCCCATCCCGGTAAGCCCCTCTCTCTCTCTCTCTTTCTCTCTCTCTCTCTCTCTCTCTCTCTCTTATGCCGCCAACCACCACTCCAGCGAGTCCCTCCGGCTACCCAGTCTGCCGACCACCCTCCTGCGCATCCTTCCGGTGTCCCCAGTCCTCCAACGCCCCCTCTCGCAGTCCGCCGACCACCTATCACGTGCACCCACCCGTGAGTCCCTCCGGCGTCCCAGTCCGCCGACCACCGCTCCCGCGTGCCCCTCCGACGTCCCCATTCCGTCAATGACCTCTCCCGAACTCCGGCATCCCCAGTCCTCCGACAACACCTCCTGCAGTCTGCCGGACACCCATCCCGTACACCCTCCCCCGAGTCCCTCCGGCATCCCCAGTCCGCCGACCACCCCTCCCGTGCGTCCCTCCGGCATCCACCATTCCGTCGACGACCCCTTCCACAGTCCGCCGACCACCCATCCCGCGCGTCCCCCCGGTCTCTTTCTCTCTCTCCAGTCCGGCGACCACACTCTCACAGTCCCCTGACCACCCCTACCGTGCGTCCCTCCGGCGTCTCTCTCCGCTATCCAACTACATCCCGGAGGAATTAGCTCTTTCTCTCTCTCTCTCACCCATCCCAAACCATCTCTCTCCCTCCCCCTAATGCGGTACGAGTGTGATCCTCTCTCTCTCTCTCTCTCTCTCTCTCTCTCTCGTTCGGATCTCCTTTAGTCAGGCAGCCCCAGTCGGAGCATCACAACCAACCCTCTCTCACACGGCCGAAACCCATGCAACAGATCGCAGTCATCCCTTGCATCCATTCCTTCATCTCTCTCTCTCTCTCTCTCTCTCTCTCTCTCTTTGCGATCCAACTGTACCCCATGCGATTGGCTCTCTCTCTCTCACCCACGTCGCCCCCTACCCCCCCCCCTTCTCTCTCACCCATCTGAAACTCTCTCTCTCTCCCCGCGCACATCGCCCCCCCCTCTGTCTGTCTGTCTCTCTCTCTCTCTCTCTCTCTCGTTCGGATCTCCTCCGGTCGGCCGGCCCCAGTCGGGGCATCACATCCACATACAGTCGGAGCATCATAGCCATGCGACTCTCTCTCCCTCTCTCTCTCTCACCTATGTAACACCTGTGGTGTTAGATTTGAGAATAATGGAAATCCTCAATGGCTAGTTTCGTCTTTTTGCAGCCAGACTTTTTCTTTGGGCTTTTTCCCAATAAATGGATCGTAAACCTATGAGATGTTTTATGTTCACATTCTCCGTAACTTCAAGCATGTCACGATGGTGCGTTCCGTACAACGATCATGTGTATGCGCAGCCAGTTTCGGCAGCCCGGCAGGTAAACCCTAGAAAAACGATAATTTGTCGATAGTTATAGCTGTTTTGTTTCTTGCAAGAGATCGGGTGATCGGATCGTAATGAAACAAGATACGTTAGATGAGGCTCTGAGAGAGACTTCAAATGAGCCTAAGTTAGGGTCGATCCGATACCCGGGTGAATAGTTATTACTATTTTGAGTTTTGGAGTCTTTCCTTCTTTTCGGGCGATCCAGAAGTCAGAAAATTATTTACCAAGCGCTAACGCGTTCATGTTGACGAGACCTTTCCAACGAATCCTCTCGGGCCCTATTCCGACTTCCGGTTTGATAGTTACGACCTATTATTCTTTTCAGCCTGGTTGATGGACGAATCGCACCCGGATTCCAACCGAGCCCGGTTCAGGGCTCGGGACCGAGCCCGACCAGCCCTAGAGCATACCTCTCGGTCTCCTAGCATAACTTAAGCTCTCCTGACCTCCCTCCCCAGTGATTTAAAATCCAAAATTCGGATGGTAATTATCGGGTAAGATTTCGGGGTGACAAATCCATATCTTTTAGCCCTTATCCCAATCTTTCTTCCTTATCCCCTCCCCCTTAGTAGGAGGTCTTAACCGACCCTATCTCCCCAGCCCTACTTATCTTAACCACGTGCCCTCATCACCCCTTTATATATGAACCGAGAGAGAGGGAGAGAAATAGAGAGAGAACGGGAGAGAGAGAGAAGGACGTAGTAGAGAGAGAGAGAGAGAACGGGAGAGAAAAAGAGAGAGAGAGAGAGAACGCGATGCAGAGAGAGACAGAGCGAGACGGAGATGGAGAAGGAGGAGAGATCGAGGGAGATGGAGCACCGACCTGCCCCTCGCCGGAGCCCCGGTGAGCACGCCGAGACCCCCAGGTCAGCCACCCTTCTCCTCTCATCCCCTCCGTGACCCAACCCCGCGGCCCCGGCCCTTCCTTCTCCCTTGCCGCGGCCCACTCGGGCAGTGATCGCCGTCGCCCCGAGCCCCTCCCCGGCGCACCACCACCGGCCATAGATCGACCCCGCGCGAGCCCTCTCCGGCCGACCCCTCGGGCTCCGACGACCGCTTCGGCAGCCTCCCCCCGCGCCTCCTCCGTGGGGGTGGTGCGGGAGAGGCCGGCTGAGCGCTCGCCGGCGCTCCAGGCCGCCCCTCCCGCCGGCCGCCGGCGCGCAAGAACCAGCTCCACCGCTGGTCTCGGTCTCGTGGAGAAGATAGAGTTGGGGGAGGGGCAAAATGGTAATTTTCTGGGTTATAATTTAACCCCTGAACCCGACCCGACTCCCCACTGCAGACCCGACCCGACCCGACCAGAACAGTGAACCGGTCTGGTTCACCTGAACCAGACCCGTGAACCAGTGAATTTTGGTTCGACTGCCATTTCTCCGTCCGAACTCGGAATTGGACGAAACCAGCGCCATTTCGACCGGATCGGAAAATACTACTTGTTGGTCATAGTCTAGAATAGTAATTATACTGTTTAATACCCTATTTTATCCTTTGACCTGATATTATCGCGGTACCGTGGTTTGACCGTCGTTTCATCGTCCGAACTCGGATTCGGACGAAACTAGCGGCATTGTGCTCAGAACATTGAGCTCTACCTTTTAAACCTAGAAGATAACCCTAGAACCTCTTCTACCCTAGTGAACCAACCATGCGATCGGTTTCACCGGTTCTACGTGGTTTGACCCGAAACCATTCGACCGAAGTCGGATTCCAGCGAAACTGGAACCATCGGAAAGGGTTCTTCGAGCCCGATTCGATGAGTAGGTTTAGCTTCTATTTACTTATTTGGCTTAGTAGTGTTTAGGTTCGAGTTCTTCAGTCGCACGGATTTGCGTGCTGTCGACTCAATGTTGGTTCCCTATCGAGGGTGCCCGACTATTGGCATAGAACCCTCGTCGTTGACTCTTATGTTTTAATCGATAGCATTGTGATGCGGAGCTATGGTTACTATCAGACCTTGATCGTGGTGATCCAGCGGAGACGGATCAGAGACAACTAGCAGGAGTCGTGTGTAATCGACAGCCAGGTGACATCTACTACCCTTACGTGGTCTTTAATAGTGGGAAATGAGAATGACTAAGGGTAGGTGTCCATGACACTGCATGCGGGCCCCGCCGGGCATCGTCGCATGTGGTCAAATGGACCTCGCCTTGCATGCGGAGTCGCGAGTCCGGCGACGCATGCTTAAAATATTAATAGAATAATAATAATGACTGCTTTTGTTTGTATGGACACCGTAATTAGGATTCCCTTAAATTAAATAATAAATTGAATAACTAATAACTATCGGAGCCCTCCCTCCTGAGAGGAGTATGGCAACCCTAGCACACGGGTCACTGGGATGAGTGTTTTACTTTATTGATTTATTATGTCGCATGGGTTGCGAGAGCAGTACGAGATCAGGGGTAAATTGTTGAAAATTGTTAAGCATTAAATGTACCTTTGTTAGCTTCATTGTATATGTTGAAATATGTTATATGATAATCTACCTGGTTAGAAGGTAGGGACCCCGTGCGTGCATGGGCCGTGAACCACCCTGCGCGTACAGCCGAAGTTAAGTAGGTTAGGGGTCACGGGCAAGGGTTGTGGTAAAGCCAATAGAAGGTGCCCTCGAGTAGGGATTGGCTTAGCAGCCCTGTCCCGGGGAGTTTAAGTCCCCATAGTAAAGCAAGTTGGGCGGTAGAGCTCCACCGTGAAAGACGGAAAACCCCTTATGATCATCTGGGTGATTTGTGCATGGTGTTGGTGGATGCACGGCGAGAGAGTTGGCCCTCTACATCGAAATAAAAGGCCCTATAGTAATGCCCGACCGGGGGCAGGATGAACAAAATATCCGGGGTTCACATTTTGATAGTGTGTGTTTCATCTATATGTGAATTTAGAATTGTATGACTGTTTACATGATGATCTCGTGACGTTAAATGAATGTCTTATTTAGTTTGTTCTTTAATGCTGTAGAACATTGAATGGACTTTAGGTTAGATAACCTAGTGACAGTAGGAATTGCATGTGAATATAGACAACTGATAGGTTTAGGTATCATTCTGCAAACATTGATCATACTAGAACTGCTAGATTATATCTTAATTTATTACGATTGGTCGTCTCATATTATTATAGACTATTAGGATGTCACTAGCCATTAATTTGGCTAATCTCCCAATTTCCTATTGGGGGCTACTCTTTCCCACGAGTAAGCTCAGTGCAGGTCCGGAGGCTCAGGAGTAGCAGTAGGAGTCCAGAGGCGGAGTTAGAGTTGCAGTGTTACCTTTCTACTTAGTACGTTGATCTTGTAGTCTTTTCTCTTCAGACATTGTAATTGTATTGGAATAAGTGTTTTTATCGGTTAGTTAGTATTCTATGGTTGTAGTTGCAATGGTTCCAGCTGAATTCTTTTGGGTAGGCCTCTCCTCAAGGCCCCAAGCCTAGGATAGATCATGATGAAAATATAAGTGCATATAAATGACTAAATTGATTAACCCTGTAGATAGGAACCCTATACTGGTGCACCTGAGTGTTAGGACGTGGATGAGACTACGTGACTAGCCGTAGGAGGCTTGAGCCTCGTGCTCCCTCAGATAGACTCCTATCAGTATGTAGTGGCACCGACAGGTCACACATACTGAAAGGATGTGACTTTTGAAGGTTGAGCTTGACTAGATAATATCTTTTCTCTGTTGATAATTTCTCTTTCTTTGCTTTTTAACAAAAATAGTTTTTTTGATAAATCAAATTTAAAAGATTCCCCTCTTGTTTCTCCCTCCTTCTTGTTTTTCATATTAGAGAGCGTAGAAGCCCTGTGAGAACCCAAATTGGTATAGTTAAGTAACCAGACCCAAAATCCTCTTCCTTTTCTCACCTCACACCCCAGGGATCGGTCTTTAGATTTCTGGGGCATGACAGCTGGTATCAGAGCTTAGGGATATATTCCTAGGGGTTTTGTTAGGTTGTGGTTCGTGTCTTGCGATTCTTTCTTCGGAAAGTTTAGACTCTAGTGGTGTTAGAATATTTTCTAGGGATTATATAGATAGTGAGTTGATAGAATTCTCGTAGTAGCTAGTGGTGGTATAGCGATTATTTCTAAGGATAAGGACCTAGGGTTAATCATACTTGGAGAACTGGTTTTGTTTGAGGAATTGATATGTAACGAAGAACTGTCTATGATTGAGTTTTTGATTGATCGAGAATCGTGAATCAATCTATATGTCGTATCCGTATGATTGTATTAGAACTCTGATGTGCTATAATGTTTAGGTTTAGAGTTAGTCGTTGTAACTCGGGTGATAGTTCTTAAGAAGGAGCCACGTGGAACATCTTAACCAAGGGTGGTGTTTCTTGATCTCTAGGCAGAAGCATAGTGTTTGAGTCTATATCGGAGTATAGGTTGGGTGTCTCCTAATATGGATTCTCTTGAACTTTCTAGTGGTAAGGAGCTGACCAAGTACTGGATATTCAACTATAGTTAGTAATTTGGTTGATTGGTTTTGGAAAGGATGTATTTGAATATGTCTGGAAGGATGTATATCCTTGATGGTTTATCTGGCATGGTTGTGAGGTTACTCTTTTTGTTGGTTTTGTTATTTTTCGTTGACCCTAAGCACTAGAAACCTAGTCAGTGTTTTATGATTCCTTGATCTTTGTTGACCCTTAGTATTAGAAACCTAGTCGGTGTTTAGGATCCCTTGATCTTCGTTGACCCTTAGTACTAGATTCTTAGTTGGTGTTTTAGGATTCCTTGATTCTTGTTGACCATTGGTACTAGAGACCTAGTTGGTGTTTTTAGGATTGTCCAATTTCTCGATAGAGGTGTATTAATTAAATTAGTTTACTTGTTATATCTCTTTTGTATATCGTGAGTTATAATTAGCTTGGTGTAGAGCTTGTGTGTTTTTTTTTAATAGATCTTATGAGTACTAATGATGACTCTTGGGGATAGTGGTTTCAATGAGTACACCAGGAGATGAAAATCTCAGGTGATAGTTTGAAATTCCCTTGGTTAGTAGATTACGGGATACCTTGATAGTGACTCTTGCGAAAGAGTACGCACTGTTCCTAGGGAACTTTGGCGGTGGATGATGATTGTCCGGTAGAGGACATACTGTGGCTTCGCACTGACTATGTGGCTTCGCACTGACTCTTCGGAGGCTTTGGCGGTTGGTTTCGCAGTTCTTATTGGAACTCGCGGGAAAGAATGCACTGGCCAGCTGACAGTGACGTTAAGATGGAATTGAGATAATTGAGTACTAGAAAGATGTTAGCGACGATGTCAAATGGATTGCCTATGTTTATAAAATTTGGGAATACCTTATCAGTTGGACTCTTAAGAATAATCATTATTCTGCTGATTCACCTCGCTTTGTTTTCAATCATTATTCGATTCTAGTAACTTTCGTTTGCTTCAGTTTCTTTTGAGTGATTGCCTTTAGTTCTTAGAATGTTAAGATTGTGCTAGTTCCCTCAGTTGTCCTTTTTCTAAGTTGTCTCTATTTGTCTCGGATCCTTTATTCTTATTTTTGTATGGTTGCGAGGTTTCCGTCTAGCTATCTCGATGATTAGTTTAGGGTAGAATTTAGTACTTGGTATCGATCTGCTCAGTCGATATTAGCTGGCCATTAGTTTTCTAGTAGGTAGTTTCTTCAGCCAACTCATAATAGTTCTGGCTTAGAATCGATCCCCTCGTTTGGGAGTGAGCCAATGAGATGACTATCTATTGTCAGAGTGTAGCTATCTAGTTTGGACCCACTTGAGAAATAGATTTTTTGGGCATTTGTTCTTTAGTTCCTTGAGCAGTATTGGTAGTTCGGTTAGTATAGGTGTTGGTCTCATGTGAATCTTATAGGATTTTAGTTTAGTATTAGATACACGTTAGGCGTACTAGTTGAGGCATCTCTTTTGTCAAATCATTCTGGAATGTGTACTTAATGTGTATGGGCGCATATGTGTAGTATACATTGCTATGATTATAGAGTCGATACCAAAAGTATAAATTATATATGGGTGTATGGGCACTCATATACATTGATATACCTTTTATATCGACACTGACAATTGAGTGCATTCTAATTTTCTGAATCTATGAGTTTTGGTAGTTACCCTACCGAGGAGGACACCCCTCGGCGGTACTAATAAGGGGGATGCGAGGCCCCTTATCAAGGCAGGGTTAATGATCAGAACTCATGATTTTGGTCTAATCCGTAATGCTTAGAATGAGAAATGGAAACCAAAACTCGAATTCGCGATGTGAGAATTTGGAGGTTCATTTCTATCCGAATAATTATGAGAGTCGATTTGTATAATGTTTAGGCTAGTAGAGAGAGTAGAATTGTGAATAATAGATGATCAGGGTTTTCCTTTAGTAAGATCTGGTGTAGTGACTTGACTTTCTTATTGGCAGTGTTAGTGAGAATGTTTGCGCTCGTTGTAGTTAACTTTTCATTGTTATATTGTTCTTGTTTTGGTAGTAGAGATGAGTGGACTCGTATATATGGTTTTTGTAGTTGAATTTTCGGGACGAAATTTTTTTTAAGCTGTGTAGGCTGTAACACCTGTGGTGTTAGATTTGAGAATAATGGAAATCCTCAATGGCTAGTTTCGTCTTTTTGCAGCCAGACTTTTTCTTTGGGCTTTTTTCCAATAAATGGATCATAAACCTATGAGATGTTTTACATTCACATTCTCCGTAACTTCGAGCATGTCACGATGGTGCGTTCCGTGCAACGATCATGTGTATGCGCAGCCAGTTTCGGCAGCCCGGCAGGTAAACCCTAGAAAAACGATAATTTGTCGATAGTTGTAGCTGTCTTGTTTCTTGCAAGAGATCGAGTGATCGGATCGTAATGAAACAAGATACGTTAGATGAGGCTCTGAGAGAGCCTTCCAATGAGCCTGAGTTAGGGTCGATCCGATACCCGGGTGAATAGTTATTACTATTTTGAGTTTTGGAGTCTTTCCTTCTTTTTGGGAGATCCAGAAGTCAGAAAATTATTTACCAAGCGCTAACACATTCACGTTGACGAGACCTTTCCAACGAATCCTCTCGGGCCCTATTCCGACTTCCGGTTTGATAGTTACGACCTATTATTCTTTTCAGCCTGGTTGATGGACGAATCGCACCCGGATTCCAACCGAGCCCGGTTCAGGGCTCGGGGCCGAGCCCGACCAGCCCTAGAGCCTACCTCTCGGTCTCCTAGCATAACTTAAGCTCTCCTGACCTCCCTCCCCAGTGATTTAAAATCCAAAATTCGGATGGTAATTATCGGGTAAGATTTCGGGGTGACAAATCCATATCTTTTAGCCCTTATCCCAATCTTTCTTCCTTATCCCCTACCCCTTAGTAGGAGGTCTTAACCGACCCTATCTCCCCAGCCCTACTTACCTTAACCACATGCCCTCATCACCCCTTTATATATGAACCGAGAGAGAGTGAAAGAAATAGAGAGAGAACGGGAGAGAGAGAGAAGGACGTAGTAGAGAGAGAGAGAGAACGGGAGAGAAAAAGAGAGAGAGAGAGAACGCGATGCAGAGAGAGACAGAGCGAGACGGAGATGGAGAAGGAGGAGAGATCGAGGGAGATGGAGCACCGACCCGCCCCTCGCCGGAGCCCCGGCGAGCACGCCGAGACCCCCAGGTCAACCACCCTTCTCCTCTCATCCCCTCCGCGACCCAACCCCGCGGCCCCGGCCCTTCCTTCTCCCTTGCCGCGGCCCACTCGGGCAGTGATCGCCGTCGCCCTGAGCCCCTCCCCGGCGCACCACCACCGGCCATAGATCGACCCCGCGCGAGCCCTCTCCGGCCGACCCCTCGGGCTCCGACGACCGCTTCGGCCGCCTCCCCCCGCGCCTCCTCCGTGGGGGTGGTGCGGGAGTGGCCGGCCGAGCGCTCACCGGCGCTCCAGGCCGCCCCTCCCGCCGGCCGCCGGCGCGCAAGAACCAGCTCCACCGCTGGTCTCGGTTTCATGGAGAAGATAGAGTTGGGGGGGGGGGGGGGGCAAAATGGTAATTTCTCGGGTTATAATTTAACCCCTGAACCCGACCCGACTCCCCACTGCAGACCCGACCCGACCCGACCAGAACAGTGAACCGGTCTGGTTCACCTGAACCAGACCCGTGAACCAGTGAATATTGGTTCGACTGCTATTTCTCCGTCCGAACTCGGAATTGGACGAAACCAGTGCCATTTCGACCGGCTCGGAAAATACTACCTGTTGGTCATAGTCTAGAATAGTAATTATACTGTTTAATACCCTATTTTATCCTTTGACCTGATATTATCGTGGTACCGTGGTTTGACCGTCGTTTCATCGTCCGAACTCGGATTCGGACAAAACTAGCGGCATTGTGCTCAGAACATTGAGCCCTACCTTTTAAACCTAGAAGATAACCCTAGAAACTCTTCTACCCTAGTGAACCAACCATGCGATCGGTTTCACCAGTTCTACGTGGTTTGACCCGAAACCATTCGACCGAAGTCGGATTCCAGCGAAACTGGAACCATCGGAAAGGGTTCTTCGAGCCCGATTCGATGAGTAGGTTTAGCTTCTATTTACTTATTTGGCTTAGTAGTGTTTAGGTTCGAGTTCTTCAGTCACACGGATTTGCGTGCTGTCGACTCAATGTTGGTACCCTATCGAGGGTGTCCGACTATCCTTAGCATAGAACCCTCGTCGTTGACTCTTATGTTTTAATCGATAGCATTGTGATGCAGAGCTATGGTTATTATCAGACCTTGATCATGGTGATCCAGCGGAGACGGATCAGAGACAACTAGCAGGAGTCGTGTGTAATCGACAGCCAGGTGACATCTACTACCCTTGCGTGGTCTTTAATAGTGGGAAATGAGAATGACTAAGGGTAGGTGTCCATGACACTGCATGCGGGCCCTGCCGGGCATCGTCGCATGTGGTCAAATGGACCCCGCCTTGCATGCAGAGTCGCGAGTCCGGCGACGCATGCTTAAAATATTAATAGAATAATAATAATGACTGCTTTTGTTTGTATGGACACCGTAATTAGGATTCCCTTAAATTAAATAATAAATTGAATAACTAATAACTATCGGAGCCCTCCCTCCTGAGAGGAGTATGGCAACCCTAGCACACGGGTCACTGGGATGAGTGTTTTACTTTATTGATTTATTATGTCGCATGGGTTGCGAGAGCAGTACGGGATCAGGGGTAAATTGTTGAAAATTGTTAAGCGTTAAATGTACCTTTGTTAGCTTCATTGTATATGTTGAAATATGTTATATGAGAATCTACCTGGTTAGAAGGTAGGGACCCCGTGCGCGCATGGGCCGTGAACCACCCTGCGCGTACAGCCGAAGTTAAGTAGGTTAGGGGTCACGGGCAAGGGTTGTGGTAAAGCCAATAGGAGGTGCCCTCGAGTAGGGATTGGCCTAGCAGCCCTGTCCCGGGGAGTTGAAGTCCCTATAGTAAAGCAAGTTGGGCGGTAGAGCTCCACCGTGAAAGACGGAAAACCCCTTATGATCATCTGGGTGATTTGTGCATGGTGTTGGTGAATGCACGGCGAGAGAGTTGGCCCTCTACATCGAAATAAAAGGCCCTATAGTAATGCCCGACCGGGGGCAGGATGAACAAAATATCCGGGGTTCACATTTTGATAGTGTGTGTTTCATCTAAATGTGAATTTAGAATTGTATGACTGTTCACATGATGATCTCGTGATGGTAAATAAATGTCTTATTTAGTTTGTTCTTTAATGCTGTAGAACATTGAATGGACTTTAGGTTAGATAACCTAGTAACAGTAGGAATTGCATGTGAATATGGACAACTGATAGGTTTAGGTATCATTCTGCAAACATTGATCATACTAGAACTACTAGATTATATCTTAATTTATTACGATTAGTCGTCTCATATTATTATAGACTATTAGGATGTCACTAGCCATTAATTTGGCTAATCTCCCAATTTCCTATTGGGAGCTACTCTTTCCCACGAGTAGGCTCAGTGCAGGTCCGGAGGCTCAGGAGTAGCAGTAGGAGTCCAGAGGCGGAGTTAGAGTTGCAGTGTTACCTTTCTACTTAGTACATTGATCTTGTAGTCTTTTCTCTTCAGACATTGTAATTGTATTGGAATAAGTGTTTTTATCGGTTAGTTAGTATTCTATGGTTGTAGTTGCAATGATTCCAGCTGAATTCTTTTGGGTAGGCCTCTCCTCAAGGCCCCAAGCCTAGGATAGATCATGATGAAAATATAAGTGCATATAAATGACTAAATTGATTAACCCTGTAGATAGGAACCCTATACTGGTGCACCTGAGTGTTAGGACGTGGATGAGACTACGTGACTAGCCGTAGGAGGCTTGAGCCTCGTGCTCCCTCAGATAGACTCCTATCAGTATGTAGTGGCACCGACAGGTCACACATACTGAAAGGATATGACTTTTGAAGGTTGAGCTTGACTAGATAATATCTTCTCTCTGTTGATAATTTCTCTTTCTTTGCTTTTTAACAAAAATGGTTTTTTTGATAAATCAAATTTAAAAGATTCCCCTCTTGTTTCTCCCTCCTCCTTGTTTTTCATATTAGAGAGCGTAGAAGTCCTGTGAGAACCCAAATTGGTATAGTTAAGTAACCAGACCCAAAATCCTCTTCCTTTTCTCACCTCACACCCCAGGGATCGGTCTTCAGATTTTTGGGGCGTGACAGGTTAAGTTCAACCGGTCGAGGTCGAAGTGATCGGTCAAAAAATTAAGTTTTTTGCCCGATCCAGTAGAAATTTGACCGATCGGTTAAACTTGATTGATCGGTCAAAGTTGACCGATCGGTTAAGTTCAACCAGTCGAGGTCGAAGTGATCGGTTAAAAAACCGAGTTTTTTGCCCGATCCAGTAGAAATTCGACCGATCGGTTAAACTTGACCAATCGGTTAAAGTTGACCGATCGGTTAAGTTCAACCGGTCGAGGTCGAAGTGATCGGTCAAAAAAACAAGTTTTTTGCCCGATCCAGTAGAAATTTGACCGATCGGTTAAACTTGACCGATCAGTTAAGTTCAACCAGTCGAGGTCGAGGTGATTGGTCAAAAAACCAAATTTTTTGCCCGATCCAGTAGAAATTCGACCGATCGGTCGACCTTGACCGATCGATCAAAGTTGACCGATCGGTTAAGTCAACCGGTCGAGGTTGATGTGATCGGGCAAAAGAGCCTATTTTCTGCCCGATTCTTTGGTAACTTACCCGATCGTCTGCCTGTCGAACGGGTAAAGTCTTCGAATTGCGCTTGAGAACGATCGCATTGCTCAAGTTGGCGGTTCGACTGGACCGGTGATTCTTCTGAACCGGCGGTTCGCTTGGACCAGTGGTTCGCTTGAACCGGCGGTTCATCTGGTTCGACGTTTCGTCTGGTCCGACGTTTCGCCTGGATTTGCGCTTGCCACGGATTGATGCCACGTGTCCCTTCAAAAACACGGGATTTGACTGGGTGATGCCACGTGTCTTGTTGGTTTCCGCACTAATTTCTTCGGGGTTTATAAGCCTCTCTGGGTTTCATTTTTGCCTCACGCTTTCAGAATTTTTTCAAACTCCAGAACTCTTGGCTCTCGGATTTCTATTTCTCATTCTCTCGATCAGCTTTGAAATGGCACCATCCGGCAGTTCGAAGAAGATGAACATCGTCCCTTCGAAGAGGAAAGGGAAGGAGAGGACTGAGGTTTCACCTGTTCAAAAAGGTCGGGGCAAGGGCAAAGCCACCCTTGGTGTGCTGGGAGAGAGGCACCAGGGCGTAGGGTTCGCATCGGCACCATCAAGGCCAGAGCATATCCCGAAGGCCAGCTTCGTGTTGGGCCCCTTGATGTCGCTGACGTTGGAGCCTGCCTACGAGTATAATACCGGAGGGAAGCTGACGGATGTGAAGAGGGCGAAGTGGCAGAAATTGCTTGCTTGCTTTACAGAGGGGAAGGTTCGACCATCTCTTCCTGGAGTCCAATCCGCGTTTGGGATCGACAAGCAGACGGTCTTCACAGCAATCGCCAGCAAGGAGCAGGTGATGGGGACAGTAGTTACCATCGGCCAGTTGAATTGCGGACTGTGCCTCCCACTGCTGCCGTTCGCCGCGAGGCTACTGAATACTTCGGGACTTTGCCCTGGATAGATTTTCGGGAATGCTTGGAGGATCATCTACGCCTTCTGCCGCGTAGAATCTGACTTCCAGGAGGAGATCAGGGAGTGCTACTCCAGCATCCCTGAGGGTGAAGAGGCCCGTATCGAGCTGGGATATTTCTTCTATCATTACAAATAGGCATCGAAGAAAGACAGCCCATTCTTTAATCTGACCGGCATCTCCGCCCTTCGCCTGATCGTCGACACCGTTGGCTCCGACAAGCTCTACACCGACTGGCCGATCTCGGTCTCTAGGGCATGGACCCCTCTCTCTGTTCCTGAGACTCCCCGATCTCAGGTGCACAAAGAGGTGGCCATGTACTGCGCTGGAGGGGCCTTCGCTTGGACGTTGGAGCGGGTTGGGGCCCTTGACAACCTCTTCCTGGAGCTGACGTGCGGCACCCAATCGTGGAAGCAGTTTTCGAACTGCCCAGTCAGGCACGGCAACACCAACCTTCTCCACCGACTGCAGGCCCGGTACGAAGACAACGAGATATTGTACTCCGATTATGAGGAGGATCCTCAATCGGGCAAGATCGTCAGAAAAATCCGGGTCGGGAAGAAGGTGTATGGAGCAAGGTGCCGTCTACCCACTGAGGAGAAATTGGTGATAAGCCACTGGGGCCAAGTGAAGAAACGGAGGGTTCTCATCGAGGAGAAGAAAGAAGAAGAGAAAAAAGAAGAAGAGGGAGGAAAAGAAGAAGAAGAAGAAAATGGAGGAGAAGAAGATGATGGCGATGATGATAACGACGACGGTGATGATGAAGACGACGATGACGATGATGATGACGATGTCGATGATGATGACGATGGAGGAAAAGGCGGAGAAGGCAGAGAAGGCGGAGAAAGGGGTGGCGAGGAAAAAATTCCTCCCACCCCCACAGGTGGTGGCGAAGAAGGGGGTGAAGAGGAGTCTCAACCTGTCCCCATCGACGAGGCTAAGGCCCGTCGAGTGGAAGATGTGATGGATGCTGTGGGTGATGGCCAGAAGGTGCCACCCACTTACCACTTCGAGGAGTTGAAGCGCCCTACGCGCATCCGCATTCGACTCTCGGGGAGTGATGAGGTTGGCAGCAACCCCACTCCCATCGCCCAAATACCTCCGAGCATCCCTCGCCTTGAGGGTGCTTCGACAAGCGACGGGATGGAGGTTGAGCAACCTCCACTTGCTGGCCGTCCTTCGGCTGCGCAAGTGGCGGAGGAGGCGGCTGCCCTTATGGCCAAGATTGAAATATCTGGCGGGCAACAGGAAGAAGGGGAGATTACTCCTCCTCGAGGTGTACCTTCCCCCGCACACATGGAGGGAGGGAGCCGCGTGGAGGCTGGGACTCCCCTACCTCAGCCAAAGATGTCCCCTGTCAAGGAGAAGTCGACCCCCAGGGGTAAGAGCTCCGATCGGGGGAAGAGCAAGGTTGAAGCGTCCCGAGCCGATGCCACAGGTATATATCCTTGTTGCCTTTCTGTCTTGATTGTATTGTTTTTGATGTTTGAAATATTCTAACTCTTTGAACTTTTGCCTTGATTGCAGATACTTCCGTTGGCACGGCTCAGATTTTGAAGGACTTGGGTAAGGTTGATATCAACCACCCAACTCCAGTGATCCAAAAGCTTTACAATCTTCCAGAGGCTACAATCGAAGAGGCCTACAACAGGCTTGAAATAGTGGTAAGTGCATCAGCTTGACTTGATCTTGAACTGTATCTTTAGAAATATTTCTAACTCTTTCCTATTGACCGTTTGCAGAATTCAGCTGTCTTGAAGTTCGCTACGCGGCTTTTCAAGAAGGTTGGAGAGCGGGGGGCTTCATCTGAGGTGTCCCGTTTGACAGCCGAACTGGATGATGTGAACGAGGAGAGGGATAAGCTGAAGGAACTTCTTTCTGCCAGGAAGGAAGCCCTTGCTGTGAAGAAGGAGGCTCTCCGCAAGGAGAAGATCGAGAGCAAGAGCTGGCACGATAACTATGTGGCTCAAGGTCATGAGCTTGAGCAGTTGAAGAATCGATTTTATAAGATAGAGACTCTGTCCATTGAGCGTGCGCTTGAGATAAAGGAGCTGAAGGCTCAACTTGATGCCAAGGATGCTGCGCTTACTGCCAAAGAAGCCGCCCTTGCTGCTAAGGAGGAGGCCTTCATGAAGGAGCTGACGGAGACACGCGCAGAATGCGAGAGCTTCCGATCGACGGTGGAAAAAGCGATAGAAGCTCTCAGGGTTCATACTGGCGTCATCCAATCTTCGAAGGCATCTGCAGCGAGCAAGGCTCGAGGTGGATCTAAAGGAGAGATGTCGCGTGCCCCAAGTGTAGCCAAGCCCGGACTAATTCTATCTCTTTTCTTTTGTTGTATTTGTAAACTCTTCACATATAGAAGCTCACTCCCGTACTCAAACTTTTTGAAAAATAGAGATATATTTTTGGTGTTTGAAATTGCATGTCTCTTGTGTCATATTCTTTGAATGTTTGTATTCTGGATTATACGATTGAATATATTCGACATTTGATTGTAAGAGGTCGAGTCGCAACTCGATCAACCAAACTTGTTAAGTAACTTGAAAATTGAAGGATGTGTTATAACACAACTTGAAACCGTTTAACATTCGTATGTGAGGGGTTGAGTCGCAACTCAAGCACCCAAACTTGTTAGATGATATTGCAATTGAAGGTCATTTAACATTTGTACGTAAGGGATAGTATCGCAACACAAACTCTCAAACTTGTTAAATTGACCCAGTAACTTGAAGGTTGCTTTGTTCGACAACCCGAAACCGTTTAACATCTGCCTATAAGGGGTTGAGTCGCAACTCAAGCACCCAAACTTGTTAAACAACCTGGTAATTTGAATGCAGATAATTTGGAACTTGAACGTAGACAACTTGAAATTGCTTCAGAACTTGAGCTGAGAAGATGAACATTTGAATATTCGAAAACGATCTTTATTCATCATGGAATTTACATCATGGATAGAATGTTTTGAGATTTTCAAAGCTCGTGGTAGTCTATCTCCTTCTGACGAAATCAGCCGATAAGATCCTTTGCCTCCTATAGATTCGACAATGTATGGACCTTTTCAGTTGGGAGCTAGTTTTCCGCTGCTGTGTTCTTTGGTGTTGTAGAAAACTGCTATGAGGACCAGGCTGCCAATCGGGAACTGTCTCTTGTAGATCTTTTGATCGTATACTTGTTTGATCTTCTGTTGATACTTGGCAACACGAATGATCACTTGGTCTTGTAGTTCTTCAGAGAAATCCAGATCATTGACTCGCAGCTCTTCATTAATTCCTTGTTCGACTGCTCTGGTCTTCAAAGTACTTGATATGTTTTCTGTTGGGAGTATTGCTTCAGAACCATATGTTAGGCGGAAGGGTGAAAACCCAGTTGATCTTCTTGGAGTTGTTCGATAGCCCCACAGGACTTCAGGTAGGACTTGTTCCCACAATCCTACTTATATGATTTCCTGGAAAGGAATCTGGGGCAAATGGCGTTTCTGCTGCCGTTTCTGGAGGATTCCACAGGCAGGGCTGGTGGATCCCGCCGTCATCTCTGGGGATTCCCCTGGCAGGGCCGGTGGGTCCCGCAGAAGTCTCTGTGGGCCCACCGGGCAGGGCCGGTGGGTCCCGCGGAAGTCCCTGTAGGCCCACCAGGCAGGGCCGGTGGGTCCCGTGGAGGTCCCTGTGGGCCCACCAGGCTGGGCCGACGAGTCCCGCGGAAGTCTCTGTGGGCCCACCAGGCAGGGCCGATGGGTCCCGCGGAAGTCTCTATGGGCCCACCAGGCAGGGCCGGTGGGTCCCGCGGAAGTCTCTGCGGGCCCACCAGGCACTACAAGAAATAGGGTCTTTACCGACGGACATTATTACCACCGTCGGTAATAATACACTTTTTACCGACGGTTACTATAATATCCGTCGGTATTATAACGTCAATTTTTTAAATTTTTTTTGCACATTTATTACCGACAGTCAAATATTATTCGTTGGTAAAATAATTTATACCGACGGTACATATATGTACCGTCGGTACTATAGTTTATACCGACGGCTACATAAAGACCGTCGGTAAAACTAATTATACCGACGGATATTTTATGGCTGTCGGTACGATACCGACGGTAATTAAATATCCGTCGGTAAAATTGTCCCGACGAAACTCAGGGTAAAAACCGAGCCTCTGGAAAAAAAATGGAACCCTGAGTTTCGTCAACGGTTTTTACCGACGGACTAAATATTTCCGTCGGCATAACTAATTATACCGACGGAAATTATATGTCCGTCGGTACAATACCGATGGTAATTAAATATCCGTCGGTAAAATTGTCCCGATGAAACTCAGGGTGAAAACCCGAGCCTCTGGAAAAAATAGAACCCTGAGTTTCGTCGCTGATTTGTACCGACGGACATTATTATACCGTCGGTATAAAGTAATTATACCGACGGAACTTATAGTTCCGTCGGTAAAAAGTCCTTACTTATCCACCGCAGCCTGCACCCTTTTCTTTTTGTGTTTCGACTCCGGCGCGCGCCCCTCTCTCAATCTCTCTCTCTCTCTCACCGACCCGACCCCCCGGCGACCCCGTCCCCCTCCGGCAGCCCCGCGATCCCCTCCGGCCACCTATCCCCCTCCCGGCCACCCATCCCCCTCCCGACCTCCGCCCCTCCCCGGCCTCCCGGCCCTCTCTCTCTCTCCCCGGCCTCCTCCCCCCCTCCCCGGCCTCCCTAGCCTTCCTCTCTCTCTCTCTCTCTCTCTCTCTCTCTCTCTCTCTCTCTCTCTCTCTACTTCCTTCCCTCACCTATCTCTCTCTCTCTCTCGATCTAAACCCCCCCTCCGGCCGGCCACCCATCCCCTCCCTTGCACCTCCGGCCACCCCTCCGCTTTCTCGCGCCACCGACTGCGACACCAGTGCTCCTCCTCCTTCTCGAGGCTTGCCGACCATCGCTGGTGAGCACCTCCTCCTCCTTCCTTTCCCCCTTCGGTTAATTTGTGGTAATATATTGTGGTAATTTTTATTTAGGTAAAATCACAGGAATTAAATATAGTGTGGTATTGTGGTAATATATTGTGGTAATTTATTTAGGTAATATATTGTGGTAATTTTTATTAGGTAATTTATTGTGGTAATTTTTATCTTGTGGTAATATATTGTGATTTACAACAATACCATAATTTGTGGTAATATATTTGTGGTAATATATTGTGGTTAATTCCCTCATTTGGTAATTTTTACACTGTTTTAAAACTCGCCGAGTCGACTCGAAACTCGGCCGAGTCGACTCGACTCGGCTGAGTTTCGATCCGACTCGGTCCAAAACTCGAGTTTCGATCCGACTCGGCTGAGTTTCGATCCGACTCGAGTTTTGTCGGGTTTTAGCCGAGTTGTCGTGTCTACTCGACTCATTAAGGTTTCGAGTCGAGTCGAGTTTTCGTGTTTTAAAACATTGATTTTTATCCTATCAAAACTGAATTGAATGGGGGAATGGGGGGCAAAATGTAGTTTTTAGACTAGGGTGAGCGTCGGTTTTGTCGGTCGGTTTCGGTGTGGGTTTTGTCGGTTATATTTTTTTCGGTTTACGAAAAATCAAAACCGAAACCGAAACTGAAACCGAAATGGTCGGTTTTTGTCGGTTCGGTGTGATATGAGGTATGCTAAAGCCATAAATCTACTCGAGCGACAGAGAGAACTGTCAGACCCCAAGTGTTTACTTGATGAGGCTCCCTGACTTGTTGACTTACTGTCGCATAACTTTGGTGCTATGCCTAGCATTCGAACTATCAGCAGTTCAAATGCTGGCCAGCAACCCTAGGTTTACTATGTGACTAGTCTACTCATCATAATACACTCATCCATTAGGGATGTGGATGGCCTGTAGAAGTTTTGGTTCGGTGTTCCATACCCGGGAACCGAAACCGAAATTGTGCGGAGTCTTATAACATTGTTTGAAATTATATGGTTTCGGATATGAAATAGGTTTGGATTCGATCCGATCGTCATCGGATCGGCATCCGATAATTCGAAGTTGAAATTATTCCGTATTTCGGACTTGCGAGCGGGTTCTAATTGGATATTTGACCAATTTACGCTCCGATTCACCGATTTAGAGTCTAAGTGTTGGAAAATCATAAGTTAGCGTGTTTCGGATATGAAATAGGTTTGGATTCGATCCGATCGTCATCGGATCGGCATCCGATAATTCGAACTTGGAATTATTCCGTATTTCGGACTTGCGAGCGGGTTCTAATTGGATATTTGACCAATTTACGCTCCGATTCACCGATTTAGAGTCTAAGTGTTGGAAAATCATAAGTTAGCGTGTTTCGGATATGAAATAGGTTTGGATTCGATCCGATCGTCATCAGATCGGCATCCGATAATTCGAACTTGGAATTATTCCATATTTCGGACTTGCGAGCAAGTTCTAATTGGATATTTGACCAATTTACGCTCCGATTCACCGATTTAGAGTCTAAGTGTTGGAAAATCATAAGTTAGCGTGTTTCGGATATGAAATAGGTTTGGATTCGATCCGATCGTCATCGGATCGGCATCCGATAATTCGAAGTTGGAATTATTCCGTATTTCGGACTTGCAAGCGGGTTCTAATTGGATATTTGACCAATTTACGCTCCGATTAACCGATTTAGAGTCTAACTGTTTCATATTGTTTCATATTGCGAGCGGGTTCATATTGTTTCATATTGTTTCATATGTAAATCATACTGTTTCATATGTAAATCAAACTATTTCATATTGTTTTATATATAAATCTTACTATTTTATATATAAATTAAATTGTTTCAGATGGCATCACGGTCATATGTTCGTAGAGGCAGAGGCAGGGGTGGGGTAGCTCGGAGCGCTCCGGCTGCCACCCCAGGGTGCGAGGCTGAGCCGTCCGGATCTGGTAGTGTTGTTCCTCTCTCCACACCAGCTCCTGCTGTGGTCGCAGCCTCCGAAGCTTCGAGCAGTGCTCAGCACTCGGCTACAGCGTCTACGCCCACAGGTAATGTTTAGATCTAAAGTTTTATACATGTTGTAAATACTTCTTCAGTACTGATGTATATTTTATTTGCAGGGTCGACCAGGCACGTAGGCGACCGGGGCGTGACGACTGCCAGGCACTTGTCGGCCTTACGCGAGCCGCTGTCCCTACAGTAGAGCGGCAGGACCTTTGTGGGCGAGCACGCTTCTGACGCCGCCACGTGGGTCGGCATGATAGTACGGGAGGAGAGGAATGCCCCGATTGTGGGGTTAAGGGGGTGGAAGAACATTGATGCATCCTATAAGGAGAGGATGTATCAGTAGTTTTTGGTACGTTAGTTTCATTAAAGCATTTTAGAATAATATCGTACTTCTTTATAATTTGATTTGATAAAATGACTTGTTTCTAAATTAATTTTACAGGAGAAATTTAAATGGGAGAACATGGAAACCGACACCCATCGGGAGGACTTGTGGAAGACGATGGGTGAGCGGTACAGGGATTACCGTCAAGAGCTCTACCAGCTCTACGATTACTTGGTCGGCCAGCCGGCTGAGGAGGTACAGGCTGCGGCCGGGACGAGAGACGCGCCACCGCTACACATTCTACAGTTTTTGGTCGCTCACTAGGCCACCCCTAGCTTTCAGGTATAATTATAATTTTGTTGATTCGTACTTGTTTTAATGTTATACTAAAAATTTGTATTGATGTTTCAAAATTTAATCGATTGACACAGGCGAAATCTGCTATTGGCAAGCAGAATAGAAGTGCCTCGACGACACCTGCTCCAGTGAAGGGGAGGACCTCCATGCCCCAGCTTGCCCAGCAGCTGGTAAATGATACAAACAATATTGTTATTATTTAAAGCTCTATACATGTTATATTAACTCATCTATTTATTTTATATGTCCAACAGACACAGTCCTTGGGCCACGAGCCTAATAGGATTGACCTTTTTGAGGCCTCTAGGAGGCGGCGTATCGATGGGGCATTTCTGGACGACAGGGTTGCCTCGCAAGTGGTAAGTAATTAAATTACTGTTAATATATTCTTATACATATGCCATAAAATATCATTGAATATCATTGGTTGTTTTTATATAGGAGAGGATACGACTTTTGGTGACCCCGTCGGGCGAGGCCGGCTCCTCCTCCAGCTCAGTATCTATCGACTCAGCGATGGATACTGTCCTGAGACCTGCCACGCACGGCCGTGTCCTCTGTACGGGCCTTGGAGTGACGCCCTCCTCCTACTTTGGACGAGAGGGTATGCGCTCAAGGGCACGGGACACCCAGACCGGTGCTATCACTCAGCTGCAGTCTGCGCTAGACGCGGAGCGAGAGCAGAGGCAGGCCCTCGAGCAGAGGATTGAGGCGGAGCGAGAGCAGAGGCAGGCCCTCGAGCAGAGGGTTGAGGCGGAGAAGAAGGCCCTCGATGAGGAAAGAGAAGCTCGCAGGGAACTGGAGCGTAAATTTAATGAATTCATAAGCCGGTCTAGCGGTGGCTCATCCTCATGATCAGGTACTTACTAATCTTTAAAATATTAGCAAAAAATATGAATCTTACTAATTTGAGTTTAGATCATATTATCACACTTATGATTTTCCAACACTTAGACTCTAAATAGGTAAATCGGATCGTAAATGGTCTCTCTCTCTCTCTCATGGTAATGATGTAGCCTCTGTTTTTCTTTTAAATTATAGAATTTTGGTTTTTAATCATGCTAGGTGTGTGCCTCGTTGGAAGAGGGATATCTCCCTCATGTGACATTTGTAGTGGACACAACAATATGCCACCCAACGGAGTTCGATTTCTATCTCTGCAGTTATGCTGGCATACAGGTAAACTTTGACTGAAGCTTTGTAAACAATGTCTGAAATTTTTCTGACGTAAAAGTAATTCCACAAGTGTTACTAATACTTCACCGCTTCATAAATACCTCAAAACAAGAAAAAATTTGTGGAATTCCAAAATACTTACGCCTAATACCTCAAAACTAGACGGTCATCTGGTGATCGACAAGATCCGACGCCTAATGCACCATCACGAATGGGTGATTATGCTGCCCCACTCTACTATATATATCTTGCGCACTGCTCTTCGTGGCTTTTTTTTTCTCTAATGTTTGAACTTTGTTATCAGAAAAAGGCCGTGGCAACGTCACACTGCTCACAGCCGAACACGATTGAGTACGAGATGGCGATGGACTGGATACTGGTGCAAGAGAAATCCATTTGTTGGTTCAACCGGTTACATAAGGTCAAAAAGTAGTACTACAAATATTTCTAAAATGCTAACAATAATGTTCAGCACCTCTGTCCGGTGTTTAAATGAGCCTTCTGAATCTTTTACAGGTGCATGGTGATGAACTGGATTATTTTAAGAAGAGGTTTACATACAAACTAGAGTAATAAACTGGTGTACTTACTAACAATCCTGCACAAGATTTATCTTTCAAGGTATGAAAATATTATCCTTCTCCCCCTCCTATTCATTGAACATAAAGTAAAGGGGAAAATTACAAAAACCTTCCCTTAACTTTACACCTCTACTCATATTGGTCCCTCAGCTGTTTTTTTAAACAATTTGAACCCTGAACTATGCTCCGTCTGCATTTAGCTTCCTCCGTAAACTTTTTGTCCAAAAAAACACTTATCAATTTCCAAAAGGCTCATGATTTTTTGAAATATTTAACTTATGCTTATTAGGATAAAGGTAATGGTACCGAAAGGCTCATGATTTTTGAAATATTTAACTTATGCTTACTTGGATAAGGGTATGGGTGTTTTCGGGATAAGGGTATGGGTGTTTGACGATCGGATCGAATCCAAACCTATTTCATATCCGAAACACGCTAACTTATGATTTTCCAACACTTAGACTCTAAATCGGTGAATCGGAGCGTAAATTGGTCAAATATCCAATTAGAATTCGCTCGCAAGTCCGAAATACAGAATAATTCCAAGTTCGAATTATCGGATGCCGATCCGATGACGATCCGATCGAATCCAACCCTAGCTATTTCATATCCGAAACACGGTAAGTTGTGATTTTAGAACACTTAGACTCTAAATCGGTGAATCGGAGCGTAAATTGGTCAAATATCCAATTAGAACCTGCTCGCAAGTCCGAAATACGGAATAATTCCAAGTTCGAATTATCGGATGCCGATCCGATGACGATCGGATCGAATCCAAACCTATTTCATATCCGAAACACGCTAACTTATGATTTTCCAACACTTAGACTCTAAATCGGTGAATCGGAGAGTAAATTGGTCAAATATCTAATTAGAACTCGCTCGCAAGTCCGAAATACGGAATAATTCTAAGTTCGAATTATCGGATGCCAATCCGATGACGATCGGATCGAATCCAAACCTATTTCATATCCGAAACACGCTAACTTATGATTTTCCAACACTTAGACTCTAAATCGGTGAATCGGAGCGTAAATTGGTCAAATATCCAATTAGAACTCGCTCGCAAGTCCGAAATACGGAATAATTCCAAGTTCGAATTATCGGATGCCGATCCGATGACGATCCGATCGAATCCAAACCTATTTCATATCCGAAACACGCTAACTTATGATTTTCCAACACTTAGACTCTAAATCGGTGAATCGGAGCGTAAATTGGTCAAATATCCAATTAGAACCCGCTCGCAAGTCCGAAATACGGAATAATTCCAACTTTGAATTATCGGATGCCGATCCGATGACGATCAGATCGAATCCAAACCTATTTCATATCCGAAACACGCTAACTTATGATTTTCCAACACTTAGACTCTAAATCGGTGAATCGGAGCGTAAATTGGTCAAATATCCAATTAGAACCCGCTCGCAAGTCCAAAATACGGAATAATTCCAAGTTCAAATTATCGGATGCCGATCCGATGATGATCGGATCGAATCCAAACATATTTCATATCCGAAACACGCTAACTTATGATTTTCCAACACTTAGACTCTAAATCGGTGAATCGGATCGTAAATTGGTCAAATATCCAATTAGAACCCGATCGCAAGTCCGAAATACGGAATAATTCCAAGTTCGAATTATCGGATGCCGATCCGATGACGACTGGATCGAATCCAAACCTATTTCATATCCGAAACACGCTAACTTATGATTTTCCAACACTTAGAATCTAAATCGGTGAATCGGATCGTAAATTGGTCAAATATCCAATTAGAACCCGATCGCAAGTCCGAAATACGGATTAATTCCAAGTTTGAATTATCGGATGCCGATCCGATGATGATCGGATCGAATCCAAACCTATTTCATATCCGAAACACGCTAACTTATGATTTTCCAACACTTAGACTCTAAATCGGTGAATCGGAGCGTAAATTGGTCAAATATCCAATTAGAACTCGCTCACAAGTCCGAAATACGGAATAATTCCAACTTCGAATTATCGGATGCCGATCCGATGACGATCAGATCGAATCCAAACCTATTTCATATCCGAAACACGCTAACTTATGATTTTCCAACACTTAGACTCTAAATCAGTGAATCGGAGCGTAAATTGGTCAAATATCCAATTAGAACCCGCTCGTAAGTCCGAAATACGGAATAATTCCAAGTTCGAATTATCGGATGCCGATCCGATGACGATCGGATCGAATCCAAACCTATTTCATATCCGAAACACGCTAACTTATGATTTTCCAACACTTAGACTCTAAATCGGTGAATCGGATCGTAAATTGGTCAAATATCCAATTAGAACCCGCTCGTAAGTCCGAAATACGGAATAATTCTAAGTTGGAATTATCGGATGCCGATCCGATGACGATCGAATCGAATCCAAACCAATTTCATATCCGAAACACGCTAACTTATGATTTTCCAACACTTAGACTCTAAATCGGTGAATCGGAGCGTAAATTGGTCAAATATCCAATTAGAACTCGCTCGCAAGTCCGAAATACAGAATAATTCCAAGTTCGAATTATCAGATGCCGATCCGATGACGATAGGATCGAATCCAAACCTATTTCATATCCGAAACACGCTAACTTATGATTTTCCAACACTTAGACTCTAAATCGGTGAATCGGAGCGTAAATTGGTCAAATATCCAATTAGAACCCGCTCGCAAGTCCGAAATACGGAATAATTCCAAGTTCGAATTATCGGATGCCGATCTGATGATGATCGGATCGAATCCAAACCTATTTCATATCCAAAACACGCTAACTTATGATTTTCCAACACTTAGACTCTAAATCGGTGAATCGGATCGTAAATCGGTCAAATATCCAATTAGAACCCGCTCGCAAGACCAAAATACGGAATAATTCCAAGTTGGAATTATCGGATGCCGATCCGATGACGACCGGATCGAATCCAAACCTATTTCATATCCGAAACACGCTAACTTATGATTTTCCAACACTTAGACTCTAAATCGGTGAATCGGAGCGTAAATTGGTCAAATATCCAATTAGAACCCGCTCGCAAGTTCGAAATACGGAATAATTCAAAGTTCGAATTACCGTATGCCGATCCGATGACGATCGGATCGAATCCAAACCTATTTCATATCCGAAACACGCTAACTTATGATTTTCCAACACTTAGACTCTAAATCGGTGAATCGGAGCGTAAATTGGTCAAATATCCAATTAGAACCCGCTCGCAAGTCCGAAATACGGAATAATTCCAAGTTGGAATTATCGGATGCCGATCCGATGACGATCGGATCGAATCCAAACCTATTTCATATCCGAAACACGCTAACTTATGATTTTCCAACACTTAGACTCTAAATCGGTGAATCGGAGCGTAAATTGGTCAAATATCCAATTAGAACCCGCTCGCAAGTCCGAAATACGGAATAATTCCAAGTTCGAATTATCGGATGCCGATCCGATGACGATCCGATCGAATCCAAACCTATTTCATATCCGAAACACGCTAACTTATGATTTTCCAACACTTAGACTCTAAATCGGTGAATCGGAGCGTAAATTGGTCAAATATCCAATTAGAACTCGCTCGCAAGTCCGAAATACGGAATAATTCCAACTTTGAATAATTGGATGCCGATCCGATGACGATCGGATCGAATCCAAACCTTTTTCATATCCGAAACACGCTAACTTATGATTTTTCAACACTTAGACTGTAAATCGGTGAATCGGAGCGTAAATCGGTCAAATATCCAATTAGAACTCGCTCGCAAGTCCGAAATATGGAATAATTCCAAGTTCGAATTATCGGATGCCGATCCGATGACGATCCGATCGAATCCAACCCTAGCTATTTCATATCCGAAACACGGTAAGTTATGATTTTTCAACACTTAGACTCTAAATCGGTGAATCGGAGCGTAAATTGGTCAAATATCCAATTAGAACCCGCTCGCAAGTCCGAAATACGGAATAATTCCAAGTTTGAATTATCGGATGCCGATCCGATGACGATCGGATCGAATCCAAACCTATTTCATATCCGAAACACGCTAACTTATGATTTTCCAACACTTAGACTCTAAATCGGTGAATCGGAGCGTAAATTGGTCAAATATCCAATTAGAACTCGCTCGCAAGTCCGAAATACGGAATAATTCCAAGTTCGAATTATCGGATGCCGATCCGATGACGATCGGATCGAATCCAAACCTATTTCATATCCGAAACACGCTAACTTATGATTTTCCAACACTTAGACTCTAAATCGGTGAATCGGAGCGCAAATTGGTCAAATATCCAATTAGAACTCGCTCGCAAGTCCGAAATATGGAAAAATTCCAAGTTCAAATTATCGGATACCGATCCGATGACGATCCGATCGAATCCAAACCTATTTCATATCCGAAACACGCTAACTTATGATTTTCCAACACTTAGACTCTAAATCGGTGAATCGGAGCATAAATTGGTCAAATATCCAATTAGAACCCGCTCGCAAGTCCGAAATACGGAATAATTCCAAGTTCGAATTATCGGATGCCAATCCGATGACGATCGGATCGAATCCAAACCTATTTCATATCCGAAACACGCTAACTTATGATTTTCCAACACTTAGACTCTAAATCGGTGAATCGGAGCGTAAATTGGTCAAATATTCAATTAGAACCCGCTCGCAAGTCCGAAATACGGAATAATTCCAAGTTCGAATTATCGGATGCCGATCCGATGACGTTCGGATCGAATCCAAACCTATTTCATATCCGAAACACGCTAACTTATGATTTTCCAACACTTAGACTCTAAATCGATGAATCGGAGCGTAAATTGGTCAAATATCCAATTAGAACTCGCTCGCAAGTCCGAAATACGGAATAATTCCAAGTTCGAATTATCGGATGCCGATCCGATGATGATCCGATCGAATCCAACCCTAGCTATTTCATATCCGAAACACGCTAAGTTATGATTTTTCAACACTTAGACTCTTAATCGGTGAATCGGAGCGTAAATTGGTCAAATATCCAATTAGAACCCGCTCGCAAGTCCGAAATACGGAATAATTCCAAGTTCGAATTATCGGATGCCGATCCGATGACGATCGGATCGAATCCAAACCTATTTCATATCCGAAACACGCTAACTTATGATTTTCCAACACTTAGACTCTAAATCGGTGAATCGGAGCGTAAATTGGTCAAATATCCAATTAGAAACTGCTCGCAAGTCCGAAATACGGAATAATTCCAACTTCGAATTATCGGATGCCGATTTGATCGAATCCAAACCTATTTCAAAACCGAAACACGCTAACTTATCATTTTTTAACGCTTAGACTCAGTTATAGATATAAACCATTTTTTAACAAATACATGTTAATTGCAGGAGCAGGGCGGCGTCAGGGGATCAATGAGAGCACCAGCGTTGGTGGTGGGCGGGCGTGGTTGAGATAGGGCGGCGTCAGGGGATCGATGAGAGCACCAGCGTTGGTGGCGGGCGGGGGTGGTTGAGATAGGGCATGTATCATCTCTCTGTTCTGGATTGTGTAAATATTATTTTGTAATATGTGATTATTTTTTGTTCTTGTCTATAATTGTCGGCCGGGTACTGTGGTAATATTTGATAATTTGCTGTAATTTTTTATCAATTTAGGTAATATTTTAAAATTTGCGGTAATATTTTATAAATTGTGGTAATATTTGATAAATTGTGGTAATATATTGTGGTATTGTTGTAAATCATAGGAATTAAATAACATTATTTAGGTAAATTTATTAAAAAAAAAAACATACTTATTACCGACGAAAATTAATTATTCCGTCGGTAATAATGTTTTTATTTTTTTAAAATTATAAATAATTTGCCGACGGTAAATAATATCTGTCGGTAATATATATATTATTACCGACGGTAATATATATATGCGTCGGTAATATATATAGTATTACCGACGGATATATAATATCTGTCGGTAATATATATATTATTACCGACGGGCAATATATATATGCATCGGTAATATATATAATATTACCGACAGTATAAACCATAACCGTCGGTAAAATGCTTATATATTACCGACGGAGTCTTAAGTTTCGTCGGTAATAATATATTATATTAATTTTTAATTGATTAAATATTACCGACGGCTTTAATATTACCGTCGGTATTAATTCTTATTACCGACGGTAATATTTGGTCCGTCGTATTGTTTTCCCCGACGCCGTTTTTCCCGACAGCCAGCGACGGAAATATCTTCCGTCGCTATAGAACATTACCGACGGAATATTAATATTACCGACGGATATTGTCCGTCGGTAATAACTATTTTTTTCGTAGTGAGGCAGGGCCGGTGGTCCCGCAGTTTCATAGACCTCTCTGCCAAAATTTGCACCCACAAAGGACGTAAGAGGGCTGCAGGTTAACATCGGGTAGATTAGAAAGTGCTGTTGAGATGAGATGCTCGGTTTTCTAAGGAAGGATACGGGTAGCTGGAACTGTCAAACCCATCGGATATCTTCCTAATCTATATAACATGGCACGACGGTTTTGTGTTGACTAGGACAAAATGGAACCAAAAACTGACTAGACAAAAAAGAGCAAGCTGACTAGACAAAAATAGACAAATCCGACCGTCGATCAAGATTCAATTATTCACTTTTATATTTTTAAAATTTTAGAAAAAAAGAAAGATCATAAAAAGGGATGAGAGAGAGAGAGAGAGAGAGCAAATCCTATAAGAGAGAGATAGAGAGAGAGTATCTCATATTAAATGATTATTACCATATTAACTCCCTCTCTTAGTTGTACACAAATCTCGTTAATACCATATTAGCATACTAGGAAGGAAGGTCATAAAAGGGATGAGAGAGAGAGAATCTCATAAATCTCTTGGCCATGCAAACCATATTAGCCCATAACAACTCAATGGTGCGATGACAGTCATCCAATTGTGCTTGCTTATATGCAGAGATCACATCAATATGAACCTATCGATTCAGCCGTGGTTGTCGGGTTCAGAGAAAGCGACCAACGCTAATCTGCTCCCCAACTTCTATATCTACCGTCCATTTGTATCAATGGAATGATGATCCACAACGCGCTTCGATTTTATGCGGGGTCCTGGAATCGATCCCCTATTCGTCGCCGTGAAGTCGCGTTATTCGGTACCATCTCTGATCGAACGGACTTACGACGACCACATGCAAATTTATACTCAACTGGACAGATGTCACCGACAGCCCCGCCGTACGATAACACGAGGGGATGCTCACGTGGCAACATCCAAATCGTCCAGCATCACAAGGTCCATAACCCGCAATCACATACGAAGAAAGTACCGGCAAGCGACAACATCCCAATAGACTGCCTATACAAACAAAGGACGGCGGTCTACATGCTAACTAGGATAAAATGGAACAAAAAGCTGACTAGATATAAAAGAACACTGACTAGACAAAACACTTCGTCTCTCTCTTCCCCTGATCTCCCACTCTTCATCTCTCTCTTTCTGTCTCTCTCTCTTTCCCCGATCTTTCTATCTAATAAGGAAGGAGAGAGAGATTCGGACTGGAGAAGGGACAGGTCTGCATGCATGGCTTGGAGATGGAGATGCATGGACTGTTGATCGAGGGTAAAATTTTTAGCACATCCTGTGTACGGTACAATCGCGGGGCCCACGCGATTCAAGAGACATGATATAGCTAGCCCCAACACATGGGGGTAGTGGTCCCCAGTACTTGGAGCGTGTTGATAGGCTCTGGGCAACGGTTGTAGCTAGCGTACGCAGGTTGTGTTGAAAATTTTTCCGCTGATCGGGTATCGGCTCGGACTAGAGAGAGAATCCCAAGGTGGTCTAGGATGAGAGCTAGATGCGAGGGACTCGGGTTCTTGGATTCACATGCATGGGTTGAGTTTTTGGACATGCATGGCTGGTTGGGTTTGGACGGTTGGTTTGCATACGAATCACGCAAGGTTGTAATGGGTTAAGTCGGGTGCGATGAGCAAAAGGAATAAGAAACGAAACGAGAAAATAAAGAGAAGAGAAGAGAAAGAGAAGAAAAAGGAAAGAAAGAAATAGATGAGAGAGAAATGGTGGCAGGCCTGGGTGTTCTCCATGCCACATTTGCAAGCCACCATCATACTCTGTTAAGCTCTGTAGAACGTTCGAGGTTTTACTCTGGTTCGAATCATGCAATGCGCTGATTCGATGATTTCATTTCTCGATCGAATTCCACAATTATTCTTTTTTTTTATTAATTTTTAAAAAACCTCCAAACGAGCTATTCATCCTCCATTGACTCGCCGTGAGAATATCCATCACTTAGTCACGATGCCCTTGAGCTAGCTGTTTTAGGCCGGTGTTGCCGTCGAAAATGTTTTGTTGCCGAAGGCGGTCAGATGTGTTGCCGCGCGAATACGATGGTATTGGTGGGGGTGGTGATGCCCGAGAGGTGTCTAGCCTTCGAAGGTGGCCCGTTGCAGTACCGACAGGTGTGTTGCCGTCGAAGGCGGTCTGCTGCAGTGCCGACAGGCACAGGCATGCACTAGTCTATATAACATGGCACGTCGGTTTTGTGCTAACTAGACAAAACGGAAGCTGACTGGACAAAAATGAACCGAATAGATCTAATCATTCGTTCAAAAATCAACGCATGATCTCTATTTTCCCGTCAACCAACTCCCTTACCTTGGTTTCAAATCCCAACCCATTTAAACTGCACTAAACCTCTAAAATCCCGACCCATTTAAACTACACTAAACTTGACCATTCATCCCGTAATCGTTGTTTGCATCAACGGCTATAAACCCGCCTGCTGAAATTTCGGCCGCCCCAAACCACAGGGTCGATCTCGAGGAATCCGTTCGAACAGAGACAGCTGTGATTGATCGATTATAAGGGGAGGGGGAGTTGGTCGCGCCGAAGGAGCCCGCTTCGTGCCAATCGCCACGGGCAAGAAAATGGGTGCCCCTGTGAATGCCGGTGTTGTCGTCGAAAGTGTTTTTTTGCCAAAGACGTTCAGGGGTGTTGCCACCCAAGACGGTCCGTTGTAGTACCGATAGGCACGGGCATACACTAGTCTATATAACATGGCACGAGGGTTTTGTGCTGACTAGGACAAAATGGAACGAAATGCTGACTAGACAAAAAGGAACAAGCTGACTTGACAAAAATGCACATGCTGACTAGACAAAAAATTAAGGCATCCCACATGCTCTCTTATTCCCAGGCACAGGATCACAACCGTCCCGTGTCAGACTCAATCCCGAGCACAGGATTACAGCCGTCCCATGTCAGATAGATCACCACCGTCCCGCGTGAGAGAGGCACGCAATCACAACCATACCGTGTAAGAGAGGTATGCAATCATAGCCGTTCCGTGTGATCACAGTCGTCCCGCGAGCTCTCTCATTACCGGGCACATGATCATAGCCGTCCGTCGTGAGAGAGTCATGCGATCACAGCCGTCCTGCGTGCTCTTTCCTTCTCCTTAAATTCCCGAGCCTCCCTCACCCCCTTCATCACAGTCATTCTCCCCTCATGCCCCTCCTCCAACCGAGCCGCCCTTCACGCCTCATCTTTCGAGCGAGATCATCGCCTCCCTCATCGCGGCCCCTCCCCCTCGAGCCGCCGATCATGCCCCCCTCGAGCCACCGATCACGTCCCCTCTTTCATGCTCCCCCCTTTCATCCTCCCTTTCAATCCCCGGCCACCATGTGATCCCCCCACCGGCCAACGTGGGATCCCCCCAAATCCGGCCGGATACCATGAGATCCCCCAAAATCCGACTGAAAACCATGCGATCCCCCCAAATCCCAGTCGGCCACCCTGCGATCCCCCCAAAATCCCCCTGTGATCAGTGAACTCCCTCTTTCACGCTCCCCCCCTTTCACACTTCCCTTCAATCCCGTGCGCAACCTAGCCAATCACACCCCCCCTTCGAGCAGCACAGATCGAGGCCCCCTTTTCACGATCCCCGCAATTCACGTCCCCCTCGCAGCAGCCGGTAAGATCGCCCCCCTTGGTAAATTCTTCAATTCAAATTCCAAAATAAGATTTTTTACCACATCTTTCAAGCAAGATGATCGCCCAAAATCCTCTCCTTTCTCCCTTCAAGAGAGGACATGATCCTGCAGAAGGACAGACCGTGCAGAAGGCATCGACCCCTTGCCCCACCACCGTGCAGAAGGCATATCCCTCTCGCCCACGTGCCCAGGCAGGCTTTCGGTCCTGAAAATTTCCTTTCCGTTGAGTGCTTGCATATTATCTGTTTCTCAGAAAAAAAATTCTTCATATTTTCAATCATGCAGAAGGACTGATACAGAACGACCCGATCGCTCAGCATCAACCCCTCACCACACTTAACCTCTCCGTCACTAGGTAGGGAAATGATCATATGTTTCTCAGAATAATTTCCTTCATTTTTTCTAATTAATTCTCTGAATTAGTCCGAGCCCGAAGTGGGGCATTCTTCTCAACAGTTTTTTACCAGAAAAAAAAAATACATAAATTGATTGAAAAATAATGGAGTGTGAGATACGATTTGATTTTGCCTTACAATACATAGATTGATTGAAACATAACACCATCAAATTTTGCCCTATTTTTTGAATTTTCCATACAAATTTTGCCCTATACATAGAATAAAACGTAAGGCCCATCAAATTGCCTATGAAAAATAAAAAATTAGAAATTTAAGTAGCACCAAGAGGTGGGTGCTTGATAATTGCATGGAATTTAAACGTCTCATTCCTTTGCTTTTCTTTTTCTTTACTTTTTTTTAAAAAGTATTTTGCTTTCATTTGCACTGCTTTTGAATATCTTTTTGTGACAATTGGTTGGAATGATTATTGAATACGAAATTCCGGTAGAAGTTGGTGAGCCAAGGCTAGCTCTGCATGTGCCCTACAAGCTAGAGTACGTACATGCATTTGGTTTTCTCGAAAGATTCGAGATGTTGGCAACATCTTGACATGGCACCTGATCATAGCCATCTAATGCCTACCGATCATGAACATCTTGTGTATGCAATCATATTCTTTTGTTTGTATTGTAGCTTTAAGAAATTTCTGCTATGGGATGCCAGCAGAAATTGTTAATTATATCATTGTGCACACTTAGCAATCACAACAATGCATCAACCAGATTTCTATAAAAGTGCGTATTTGGATTATCATTATGCTCTATAAGGATGGCATGGTGGAGCATTGATTGCAAACTTTTTATTTGAGTTGAACTTTTCAATAGCATCCACATATTGGTATAAAGCAGGCCATATATTGATTATTCTCTTTTACTATCTAAATTGGTTTTGGTGATGAATGTGAAAATCCCAATTGCTAACAGTATATATGATGCTTTCTTATGAGATTTGAGGTTCTATGATTAAGGTTTTGATGATGTATGTGATTTTCTATGTGATTTGTGTTATGTGGTTTTAAATTTTAATTTTTTTATTTATATTTATTTCCAATCAATCACAGAAAATATACTAATAATCCAAGTCACTCAAGGCACTCTTGGATGTGAACTGTTTAGTGGAAAAGGAGAGAAGCCAGAAGGAGCTAGAAACCTACACAGGTTGTATTGTTTGAAGTTATTGTTTCTGTCCAGCTGGATAGTCCAATGCGTGAGCACAACATGGGAATTGTTGGCCAAAATGCTGCTGAAGTTGGGTGCCCAAAGACTAGAATTGATCGTGACTATTCCGCACGAGTTCTAATACACCTGGAGCACTTCAAGCGACCTGTACTTTGATGGTTCCTTCTTTATGAATGATGCTCAGCCAAACGAGACTTTTGGAAGTAAAGTCTCAATTATTGCAGAAAGGAATATGAAGGTTGAGTTGAGTGCTTCTATCAACAACTTGGTTTCAAAAATAAAAGTAAGATAGCTATCCAGGTGTAATAGCTCCGGTAAATTGAATGTCAAGGAGGCTATTCAAGTATCTCTTCAAACATCAGTTATGGAGATATTACTGTCAGACCCTTTAACCTTTGGCTTCAGGCTGGCAAAGAAAGGAATTGCAATAGAGCATACTGATTCCCCAGAAGAATCCGTTATTCAAACCAACATATCAGATAGTACTTCTGGTCATGGGAGATATAAAAGGTCCAATGGTTCTATCTTAGCTAAATTGGTCATCGTAGTTGGCTCACACACACATTTCGGTTTGATCATAAAAGATAGGGGGAACAGTAGAGCTAGCAATGGGTCGGGACGGGTCGTGTCGTGTCTGGTTTCATGTCCAAAACCAAACCCCTAAACCCGGACCCAAACCGTTTAACTAATCGTGTCTAGAACCTAAACCATTCAACCCGTTTAAAAACGGGTAGACCCGCTAAGACCCAGTAAGATCCGTTTAAATATTTTTTTTTTTTTAATTTTATCTTTCGTTGCAACTCATCATCATGGGTGTCTTGATCACAGACGTCTATTAAATCCATCATACACTATGATCGGATGCTGGATAGATCATTGGAGTGCCAATCACATTTGTTTCTTTACATGCCGGTTCGGACTGAGTGCGATGCGCGGGTCGGGTATGGGTGCAACGGACGGCTGTGACTTGGGGTACAGATAAATGGTGTAGAAGATTTTGATTCGGGGGTTGGGGGTGTGGTGTGGTGGTTGCCCGCTTTGTGCTAATCGGGGGGTGTCTTGCTGCTGAAGACGGCCTGATCGGCTGCCCGCTGCAGTGCCGACGGCCAAGTGTGTTGTCGTCGCACCAAAGGCTCTCGCTTCGTGCCAATCGGCACGGACATACCGAAGGTGGTCAAGCTGTTGTTCGTCCGGCTTACTATCATAGTACTAGTATAGATTGATTACTATGCTGTCTCTAAGTGCTCCTCTTCGAGATTTACAACCTCTGCATGGCAGCCAACGCCATGGAAGCAAACGCTCTCCTACTCCTCCTCCAATTCCTCCTCCTCCTCTACACCACTGATGCTTCCGACCTCTCGTCGTGCCTCCTCGCCGCCAACGTTCGAAACGTCACCTTCGCCTCATCCTCCCCATCACCGTCGACGTACTACTATCAGCTCCTCAACAGCTCCATCCGAAACCTCCGTTTCACGGGGCCCGCGGTCCCCAAACCCATCGCCATTGTCATCCCGCAGACGGAGCAGCACCTCCGGAGCGCCGTCCTCTGCTTCCGCCGCGCCTCCATGGCTATCCGTGTACGGAGTGGCGGCCACAGCTATGAGGGCTTGTCGTACGCAGCAGGGCCTGGTATGCCATTCGCTGTCATCGACTTGGTGAACATGAACCGGGTCCGGGTCGACGCCGCCTCCGCCACCGCCTGGGTCGAGGCCGGCGCCACGCTAGGCGAGATCTACCACGCCGTCGCCCAGTCGAGCCGGTCGCTGGCCCTTTCGGCCGGATACTGCCCGACGGTTGGCAGCGGGGGCCACATCCTTGGCGGCGGGTTCGGGCTCCTCTCCCGGAAGTACGGGCTCGCCGCCGACAACGTGGTGGACGCAGTCATGGTCGACTCGGACGGACGGGTCCGTGACCGCAAGTCGATGGGGGAGGACGTGTTCTGGGCGATACGGGGCGGCGGCGGCGGCAGCTGGGGCGTGGTGTACGCGTGGCGGTTGCGGCTCGTCCCGGTCCCGGAGCGGGTCACCGGGTTCGCCGTAACCCGGTTGGGGACAACCCGGGGAGTCGCGGAGCTGTTGGAGAAGTGGCAGCACGTCGCTCCGCGACTGCCGGACGAGTTCTATCTCTACACCAACGTCAGCGGGAAGCTGAACGGCAGCGTCGCTGCTTCTTTCATGGGGTCGTTCCTCGGCCGGAAGCGAACCGCGGTCTCGATACTCCGGCGGTGGTTCCCCGAGTTGGGTGTACTGGAATCGGACTGTGTTGAGATGAGTTGGATCGACTCGGTTGTGTACTTCGCTGGTTTGGGGTCCGCGGACCAGTTGCTGGACCGGGTTTACCCATCGGGGTACTTCAAGGCCAAGTCCGACTATGTCCGGGCCCACATCTCGATCGAGGATCTAATGGGAGCGTTGGATTTGTTGGCCGGTGAACCCAAGGCGTGGGTTATCTTGGAGCCTTGCGGTGGGGCGATGGACCGGATAAGGAGCGATCATCTACCGTTCCCTCATCGGGCCGGGAACCTTTATTCGATCCAGTATGTAATCTTTTGGACGGCGGTTGATGGTGATGAGAAGGGAGAGGGGTACATCGAGTGGCTCCGAGGGTTCTACGCCTACACTGCGCCCTTGGTTTCACGGAACCCAAGGGCGGCCTACGTGAATTTCGTGGACCTGGATCTGGGGTCCACCGGATCGACAGGCCAGGATGCGGTGGAGGAGGCGAGGGTGTGGGTCAGAAGTATTTCTTGGGGAACTTTGACCGATTGGTCCGAGCGAAGACTGCAATCGATCCTGACAATGTGTTCAGTAACGCTCAGAGCATCCCGCCTTTACCCAAGGGAGTTGTTTGCAAGAATAGTTCGGCAGAATAAATAAAGTAAAGGATTAGAAAGAAAGTGACATTATTTTTATTAGGCTGTGAACCTATAAGAACATGTAATCCTATTATTTTAATAATGAGAATCTCATTTTGATTGTTCTCTAATTAGGTGGGTTATCCATTTTCTTTATCTCTTGAGGCATCTAACCCTAGGTGAGTTAAACTCCCCCCCCCCCCCCTCTCTCTCTCTCTCTCACTCTCTCTCTCTCTCTCTCTCTCTCTCTCTCTCTCTCTCTCTCTCTCTCTCTCTCTCTCTCTCTCTCTCTCTCTCCATCTAAACCGACGAGCATAGGGCCGACAGCTCCCAGTGGGAAGAAAGAAAGAAAAAACTCATGAAGACTTCAAGTATATTGATTTTACAAAAACAAACACACACACACACACACACACACACACACACACATATATATATATATATATATATATACAGAGGTGTGTTAGGCTGCGGCGTGCGGTGCGTGCGGCGTCGCACCGCAGCCGCCTGATGCACCGCTGCGGTGCGACACCGCACGCACCGCACGCCGCATTTTATCATTCCTCTCTCTCTCTCTCTCTCTCTCTCTCTCTCTCTATATATATATATATATATATATATATATATATATATATATATATATATAGGGCTGGGATCCGTTGACAACCCAAAATGGGAGGTAAATTTACCTCCCATTTTAAACTTGATTCAATCGGTGGATAGAGGTTTCCGAATTTGCTGATTTTTTGTGAGGATGATCAACATGGCAAGTTGATCATCCTCACAAAAAATCAGCAAATTCGAAAACTTATAAGGGCGTCAAATGTGTTATTCAAATTAACGGTTCAAATAGACGGTTCAGAAACGTTTGATTCAATCGGCGCCCTTAGAAGTTTCAGATTTTGTTGATTTTTTGTGAGGATGATCAACTTGCCATAGTGATCATCCTCACAAAAAATCAACAAAATCTGAAACTTCTAAGGGCGCCGATTGAATCAAATGTTTCCGAACCGTCTATTTGAACCGTTAATTTGAATAACACATTTGACGCCCTTATAAGTTTCAGAATTTGCTGATTTTTTGTGAGGATGATCAACATGCCATGTTGATCATCCTCACAAAAAATCAGCAAATTCGGAAACCTCTAACCAACAATTATGGCGAGTTATAAGTGGGAGGTAAATTTACCTCCCATTTTGGGTTGTCAACGGATCCCACCCCATATATATATATATATATATATATATATATATATATATATATATATATATATATATATATATATATATATATATATATATATATATATATATATATATATATATATATATATATATATATATATTAAATCAGTGGGTGTCTTGAAGCATTTCAGGCAAAAAACCAATTTCGGGCTTGGACTAATCCCTCCGGGATTATGCATCGACCCACTTAAAAGTTTCCCTGTGCACTCATGGGTAACGGGGGGGTTGAAACTACAACCTCCTCACCCAAGCATCAGTTACTTTACCAACTCCCCTATCCTTTGGTTGGTATTTTATTACTGTTTGGTTGTTGTCGGGGGAGATTTTTTGCTGGCTTGCGATCTCGACCTGCAAGGCAAAGAAGACGTGAGAACGGCTGGCTCCGTGAGGAGCGCAGACCCTCCGACGCTCAAGTCAGTGAAGGTTCAAACAAGGGAGAGCTGAAATAGTTGAAGAATGCTAGAGTTTCTCTGTTTTGAACATGTACTTTGGAGCTGGGGGTCGTACCTTTATAGACTCTTGCAGACCGCCAGAGATGGACACATGGCCGCTCTTTCCCGCACCTTCTACACCTTCCCGTGCTAGCCCACATGGGCCTTTAATGACCTTTGTCGTTTAGCCTACCAGGAGGTGACGAGGGGAGGCACGCCGGTCTTGTCCATGCAAGGTGGAGATTCTGGAAGGCTTCAGTCGAGAGTGTCCTAGACTGACTCAGGATGGCTCCTGCAGGTTGTAGTTGTCCACGTAGTTCCACGGGGGTGGTGACATGTGCCAGCTTGGTACCATCTTACTATGGGATACCTCTGTGGCTGTTTGCCTGATCGGGCAAGCTCCTGTCCGAGCTGCGGGTGTTGAGCCTTTCGACGTGTTCAAACCACACTAGGGGCGACCTCTTTCACACGTGAACCGATCGTGTGCGGTCAGAGCGAACTATGGGTGTTCGTGGATATCCTCCTAAGTTTCCTGTTAGCAAGGGGCGATATCTCCACGTGCGAGATAGAGCTGGGCTTTCAGTGGGCTACGGGCAGCGATCGAGATACTCTTTCCAGCCGGCGGGTTGCGTGGAAAGTTTTGACTCGCAGTACCTCAGGAATGAGGCCTCAAGGAAAACACTACTCTGTCTAAGGGATGCAATGATCCGCTGCTATAAGCTCCGGGTTAGTTGTGAGCACTAGCTGCGGACGACCTCTTCCGCGTGCAAGCTAATCACATGCGATCAGGGTAAGCTCTGCGCGGGCTGTGAGCACCTGCCACGGGTGACCTTTTCCGCGTGCGATCCGATCACGGCGGTTAGGGTAAGCCTCGAGCGGGCTGTGAGTGGCAGCCATGGGCGGCCTCTTCCGCGTATGATCTGATCATGTCAGTCAAGGCGAGCTACTTGGGGGTTAAAAAACTTTCATTGTTCTGTCGTGTCTTCCTCTGCTGTTGCCATGTGGATGACGAGCCGTATGCACATTTTGACACCATCTGTTGTCAATAAAGCATGGATATGACGAAATGTATATAATATGAGGTTCATATCATAAGAAAGTTATTTCTCAACAATATTATAAGAAAGTCAAACATAAAAGTTATATAAAAAAATTAAAAAATCAAATTTTAGATAATTTAGGAAATAATTTAGGGAGAAGAGGTCTGAGATACAAGGATGGAGATCCTACATTAACTATTGACTCCAATGACTTAAAATGTGGTTTTATTAAAAGTAATCATATGATCTTCTGTTTCTTCCTTCCCCACCTCTTTTTCTTCGTTTATTTTTCCAGTAAGATCACGAAAATTTTAATTTCAAATAAATGATTAGAAAGCACGATATACTACCCAACATTACTCAATGAGAGTTCACTTCTTTTGTTATAACTATTTGTTTTGTTTGTTAATGCGTTCACCTTCCATGATCAAAATCTAAAATACAAAATAGAAACCACAACAAAGAGAGGACTCAATATCCTAATAGTAATATGATTTGATTCACACACACATACACATACAAAAACATCCAAAAGATAATGTGAGTAACAAAATCTGCATGGACAAATGCGAGGACATTCTAACATGTTGAAGATTACCATCAAGAGCGAAATTACCTGATGATCCAGAACGATAGACTCTAAAATAACAAGTTTGAACGAACATTGACTCTAGACCGATAATTTAAAAGCCGGATTCGACAACATGGAGGATAGAGATTCATGGAGTCCATCCGACTTCCCGAAGGAGTCAGACAGAAACCCTAGCAAGTAAGTAGTACCGATACCAAACTTGGCACAACCACCTCATCATCGTGAAGAAATTACAGTGTGACTATGGGGAGATGACAGTCACCTATTGAGCATCATACCAAAAAGCAAGGAATGAGAAGACATGAGCTCCTATTATAACTGCATGGCGGCCCCGTCAGAATCATTACTTCTACTAGTAATAGCCCATACTATTCCATGAGGAGGGGGAAGATTCACAATATTTAAGGGTAACGATCAATCCTAAAGGATGGATGATTACCCATGAAATCTAAGGAGCGGATAAAGGCTTGTCACCCTCTATAAATGTATAGTAAGAAACATGACCTCGACTCAGACCCTAGAAGTGTTTAGGCTAGAGAAGATGCCTGGAAAATCCATCTCAGTGAATTGAAAAAATGAGGGGGGGGTTTGGTCCTGTACCTGTATAATAAAATAAAAAATATGTACATGAGAGAGAGAGAGAGAGAGAGAGAGAGAGAGAGAGAGAGAGAGAGAGAGAGAGAGAGAGAGAGAGAGAGGAGTACAATCAGAAGATTAGGTACATGATCGAGGGAATTCCTCATCCTCTAGATTAGGTGCTTTGCCAAAAGGTGAATCAGCGACCTGATCGTGTCAGTCACCCTCTCAATCGGAAGGAATCTGTTATGGATAAGAGGACAAAGGCTTGTATTCAAATTTTTCTAGCCACATTGTTTCTGTTTATTTAACCACACATTGCCACTCTTCATCAAGTATCTTTTGCCTTTTGTTATCGGTATTTTCACTTTTTATTTTGCCCCACTTTAATTTTAGTTGTCTTCATTGGAGGACTTTTTCTCCGGTAATCTCCCACTGCAAACCCCGTTATTCACGACTTTCTCCTCCATTGACATTGTCGTTCAAGTTGTCACACCATCAAGGGCGGAGCCATGATTTTCTTTCAAGGGGGAGCAAATATGAAATACCAATTATTTGCCGATTATTGATAGATAAAGAAAAAAAATTACTTTGCACAATTGCACTAAATTAGGCAAAATAAATTTAAAAAAAAAAAAAATTATGATGATTTTATATAATCTCTTTTTTTTTTTTTTGAGATCGGTAGGTTTCTCAAAACCTTTTGGGCAATGGCCCATTTCAGGCTCGAACTAATCCCTCCGTGAGTGAATCTCGACACAGCAATTTTGACTTCACTCCTGGGTAAATCGAGGGGAGGAACAGTAAAGCCCCAAACCTCCTCACCAAAGCATCAATTGCTATGCCTACAGTCCTATCCCCTGGTGGGTAGGTCAATCTGTGTGCTGTTGCACGGTGGAGAGAAGGGCATACAAAAAAAAGAAAGAAAAGAAGATGGGATTCGATCACCTGCATGCGTGATTGAGAAGTTGTAGATGGAAAGGAGGACGAGTTTCGACGGTTTTGCTGAACGACGGAACGAGCATTTTTGTTACCTGATTGATTTGCTGCACTTGCTTATGAGTTATAGCCCAATCGAGGTCTTGCAAAATATCGGTTAAAAAGGACATAATGGGGATGACCCTTGTTACCGGACCTACGCTACACTTACCATTCACTTCCCCATTATGCCTTTTCTAATAGATGACGTGGAATATCATGATTGGGCCATAAACAAGTGCAATAAACCCCTCTTTAACTCTAAATCTAATTTCAGTGCTTTCATTTTCAAGAACTATGCTACTTGCTCATTTCATTTGCCCTATTTACAAACTCTTAGAGGCAATACAAAATGTCCTCTTAATAAAGCCACTCAGAAGTTGCTTGCAGTTGGTTCCCTTTTGTTTTTTTGGTACTTCAAAGGAGAGGTCACAACTGGACCTCCGGGAGGCGCCACATGCCGGCGCTAGCAGAGAGAGTCCCTTGGCTATAGAACAACCGCCACGAATCAAGGGACAGACCCAACCCGCCACTCCGCGAGAACAAACAGATCGCCAACCTTCGAGCAAAACATAGTCCGTCACTGATGAAACACACCACCTACGCCACTCTGGCGCTTACTCCAGTCGCTGAATACCGACGATGAGACACAACCACGAAGGAAAGGGGAAAACAGAAGCCCAAAATCAACAACAAAAAAACAATAAAATAACAACCCAAAAAGTGGATCACACCCCGGATCCACCACTACCATCAGCACAGCGGAGAAGATCAGGAGTCGCACCTCCCCGATCTGCCACGAAACTCGGCTGTCGTCGCCTTGAACTACCCATGGATCCATTGCCGAGCTGAGGAGGATCTAGAACAACTACGACATACTCTGGCGGGGTCCAGAACACCACTTCGGCGGCCAATCGCAAGGGATCCCACAAGCCGATAGCTTTTGGTGCCGATCCAGGCAGGAGGGAGCCGTATTGCCTGAAATCGACAAAAAAACACCACTCTAATGGGGTACAACCCCCTAAGTACAAAAGGAGGAAAAAAGGGGCTAGATCCGTCCCCCCTGAAGCCTCGCGACCAGAGTCCCTGGCCTCCCTGGCACCGCCGCCGACGTCCAGAGAGGTCAAGAGGGGGAGGGGGGGGGATTAGAAACCCTAACAAGGGAAAAGCGGGGGGGGGGGGGGGGAGGTGCTTCACTGTCGGCGGTCACAGTTGGTTCCCAATACTTCCAATAAGTGCCCATGTTAGAAGTTAGACCAGCTCTAGCTAATCCTATGTAATGTACAAACTATTACGATGCTGCTTGATCGATCGAAATGCACATCAGACGACACATCCACATTTTGGAGAGAGAGAGAGAGAGAGAGAGAGAGAGAGAGAGAGAGAGAGAGAGAGAGAGAGAGAGAGGACTGTGTTTAATTATAAAAAAAAGTTAAAAGAAAAGATAGAGAGATGAGAGAGGGGGGCATGGAGAGACTGCAATGTGGCACCAAAGGCCTCAACATTATAAGAGTAGGATAACGATCCAGTGAGATAACTCTTCTATGAGATAACTTTGAGAAACCTATCTAGAGGTTTTAGAATTTGATGAAAATTGGTGGGCATGGTCTCTATGGCAAGTTGATCATCCTCCCAAAAAATCATCAAATTCTAAAACCTCTAGAGGCATCAAATGCACAATTCAAATTATTTATTTTAATGGAATGTCGATAAATCTTCTAACATTTGATGCCCTTAGAGGTTTTAGAATTTAATGATTTTTTGTGAGAATGATCAACTTGCCATAAAGAGCATGCCCACTAATTTTTATCAAATTCTAAAACCTCTAGATAGGTTTCTCAAAGTTATCTCATATCTCACTTGATCGCTTCCCCCCCCCCCTCTCTCTCTCTCTCTTTATTTATATATATATATATATATATATATATATATATATATATATATATATATATATATATATATATATATATATATATATATATATATATATATATATATATATATATATATATATATATATAGAGTAGTGATACATTGCGGCGGGTAACATGCGGGCTTAACGTGCGGCGACCCCCTTTGGGGGTATTTTTGGGATTTTTTTTTTGGGGATTGATCACCCACCCTTGGATTGGACACACAAAAAATTTCAGCCCGATCCAAGACTTGTAGGCCGTCCAAATGTGTTGATCTTTTATTGGTCGTTCAATTTTTTCGCCATTTTGATCAACACATTTGGACGGCCTATAGGTCTTGGATTGGGCTGAAATTTTTTGTGTGTCCAATCCAAGGGTGGGTGATCAATCCCCAAAAAAAAAAATCCCGAAAATAGCCCCGAAGGGGGTGCCGCACGTTAAGCCCGCATGTTACCCGCCGCAATGTATCACTACTCTGTATATATATATATATATATATATATAGAGAGAGAGAGAGAGAGAGAGAGAGAGAGAGAGAGAGAAATGCTATAATGCGGCATGCGGTAAGTGCGGCACCTCATCGCAGCCGTCTGATGCACCGCTGCGTGCATCGCATGCACGCAGCGCGTGCATCAGACGGCTGCGGTGCGGTGCCGCACGTACCGCATGCCGCAGCATAGCATGCCCCTATATATATATATATATATATATATATATATATATATATATATATATATATATAAGCAAGTTACGTTGCGCTGTGCACTACCGGCCGAAAATGAGCTGTCTGTTGTGCTCGTCTAATCGGAATGGATCGAATGGCACAACTAAATCCCCCGCCAAACACTGCTCCGCTGATCCAACGGATGTCTGTTGTGGTCGTCCGATCGGATGAATCGAGCGGACCAAAATTTTTTCGCTGTTATTGTAGCGGCTATAGTAACAGCGAAAATTGTTTTGGACCGTTTGATTCACATCTATCCAACGGATTCCCTTCCGTTGGTTTGGGACGATTCTCATCCGTTGGATCGATGAGAATCGAACAAACCAAAACAATTTTCGTTGTTACTGTAGCTGCTACAGTAACAGCGAAATAGTTTTGGGCCGTTTGATTTATTGATCCAACGGATTCACATCAATTGGTTTGGGACAATTAACATCCGTTGGATTGATATGAATCAAATGGTCAAAAACAATTTTCGTTGTTACTGTAACCGCTACAATAACAGCGAAAATTGTTTTGGATCGTTCGATTCCCATCGATCCAACGGATGGGAATCGTCCCAAACCAACGGAAGGGAATCCGTTGGATCGATATGAATCAAACAGTCCAAAACAATTTTTGCTGTTACTGTAGCCGCTACAGTAACAGTGAAGAAATTTTGGGCCGCTTGATTTATCCGATCGGATGGCCACAGCAGACATGCGTTGGATCAGCGGGGCAGTGTTGGTGGGGGATTTAGTTGTGCCGTTCGATCCATTCCGATCGGACGGGCACAACAGACAGCTCATTTTCGGCCGGCAGCGCACAACAACTGGTGCTTTGGTGAGGAGGTTGTGGGTTCAATTCCCCCCCTCATGTTACCCAGGAGTGTGTAGGGAAACTTCCGGAGTGGTACATGCATATTTCCCCTCAGGATTAGTCCGAGCCTGAGATTGATCCATTGCTTGAAAAAGCTACCACATGGCATCAAAGGCCTCAGCTTTATAAGAGTAGTATAGATTGGATTAATCCTCTCACGTGTGAACCAAACCGATTATAATTTATCATCACGCACCAAGGAGTAGGAGAGTTGGAAAGCAACAGATGCTTTTGGTGAGGTGGTTGTGGGTTTAATTCCTCTCCACCTCCAGAAACCCAGGAGTACATACGAAAACTTTCGACTAGATCGGTGCATATTTCCGGAGGGATTGGTTGCTCGAAAGGTTTCTAGACACTCGCTGATGTCATAAAAAAAAATCATATATCATTATTTTTGGAATATCATTGCTCTGCCAAAAATTCATACTATTTAAATGCCCTCATTTTTTTTTGGTAAATGCCATCATTTTGAGGTCACCTCACATCACTGATGGGGTGAGCATGGAGGTTCGTGCATTGGACGCACATGATTCCTTTCCGCATCTCAGATCACACTATGACCGGACGTTCCCTCTCCGGTCCGGTCCACAAGCTTTAGACCGGGGGCCAAGGGCGGCACACTCTGTGCATTACTGAAGACGTTGTTGGGATCAATGGCCGTCTTCGCCCGGACCAGCCGGTCGTAGTTCCCCAAGAAATACCTCTCCCCCCACGCCCTCGCCTCCGCCACCGCGTCACTGTAGCCACCCCCGGCCCATCCCGCGGTGCCCAAATCAAGGTCCAAATAGTTCACGTACGCCGCACGTGGGCCCTTCGACACCAACGGGCCCATGTAATCGTAGAGCCCGCGGAGCCACTGCATGTACCCCTCGCTCCTCGTATCCTCACCCTCCGTCCACTCGATCAGGTACTGGATCGAGTAGAGATTCCCGCTCCTGTGGGGGAACGGTAGGTGATCGCTCCGCACCCGATCCATGGCCCCACCGTACGGGTCCAAAACAAGGTACGCCTTGGGCTGTCTCTGCAGCTGATCAAGGGCTGGGATAAGATCGCCAATCGAGATGTGGGCCCGGACGTAGTCGGACTTAGCCTTGAAGTAGTTCTTCCCGTGGAACACCCGGTCCTTGAGATCCGATACCGAGCTCCCCTTCGCCAGACCCGCAAAGAACACCACCGACTCGACCCAACTCATCTCGGACCACTCCGAGCCCGAAACCCGTAGCTCCGGGAACCGCCGGTTGAGGATCGCGGCGGCATCCGACGCCGGCCCGAGGTAGAAGCCCTTGAACGTGGCCGACATCCCGGCCCGCTCCGCCTCCGGTAGGGCGGCGCCGACGAAGGCCGACAGGTAGAACTCGTCGGGGAGACGCGGGGCGACTCGCTGCCATTCATGGACGAGCTGCGCCACGTCGCGGGTTGTCCCTGGCCGGGAGACGATGAGGCACGAGACCCGGGTGGGCACGGGGACGAGCTGGACCCGCCACGCGTAGACCGCGCCCCACGCGCCACCGCCGCCGCCGCGGATCGCCCAGAACACGTCCTCACCCATCGACCCCCGGTCCAGGACTCGGCCCTCCGGGTCGACCAGGACGGCGTCAACGACGTTGTCCGCGGCGAGGCCGTACTTCCGGGACAGCAGCCCGAACCCCCCGCCGGCGATGTGGCCTCCGCTTCCGACGGTGGGGCAGGAGCCGGCGGAGAAGCCGAGGGCTCCGCTCGAGCTAGCGATCGCGTGGTAGGCCTCGCCAATCGTCGCCCCGGACTCGACCCAGGCCGTCCTCGTCACCGTATCGACTCGGACCCGGTTTAGGTTCATCAGGTCGACGACAGCGAAGGGGGTCTGCTGCCTCGCGAGGTAGGAAAGGCCCTCGTAGCTGTGGCCCCCGCTCCGGATCCGGATGGCCAGGGAGGAGCGGCGGCAGCACAGCACGGTGCTCTGCAGGTCCGTCATACTCACCGGGAGCACCACCGCGGCGGGCTTCGGGAGGGATGGCCGGGCGAAGCGGAGGTTCTGGATGGATTTGTTGAGGATGCGGTAGAAGGTCGAGGTGGCGCCTCCGGAGGACAGGGTGAAGTTCCTGACGCCGGCGGCTGTGAGACACGTGGCGAGGTCTTGTGGGGAAGCGGCGGCGGCGGCTCCTGCATGGTCTAACGCAGCGTGGAGAAGGAGGAGAAGGAGTAGGAGGAGGTGGAGAATGGGAGAAGAGGAGACGGTCACCATGGCCGCGGTGGGGGCAGTCGAGGACCGACCCCGGGGGCATTTGGGGGAGGGGGTTTTATCATGGGCGGGGGCTGATTGGGAATAGGACTACGCCATGCAGGACAAAAGAATAGACGAGACGAGGTGCCGATGTGAAGTTGGCCGGCCGGGGATCTTCATTACGTAACTCCGCAGGCTCGCAGCAATCCTCTGACTGCAATCTGCTAACCGACGGTGATCGTAGCCTTCCATTTACTTGATTGCAGTGGATGAGACGTGGGGGGACACTCAACAAGCTGGGCCATAGGTGAGAGGGGTCGCGTCAGTCCGAGTTGAACGGCGAGAGCGGTATAGTGACCGGGGGTTTTGGAAGTATTCGGGTGGAGGAGCCGGGGGGGTGGGGGTGCGCAATGGAGAGCCGGCAAGCCATTGGCTGCTTATGCGGCCTGCAGGAATTTATTATGTAATTATGCCCCTGATCTTGGAGAGGGTTGTTCTAGAAGGTTTTCATCGAAATGGCCATCGACTCTTAATTATTATTGATAATGGATCAAGTTGTTTTTGACTTCATCAAAATAGTCATAGAAATTCTTTTAGATCAAACTATCATTTTTATTAAATAAAATCTAGACAATAAGAAAACCCTATCTTCTGAAATCCAGTGAGTCTTCCTTCACTTCATCCGTTTGACCAGCGGCTTCCTTCACCTCTTTCGACGGCAACCTTTCGATGACGCCTGTGAATCAACCGGCAACCCATTTCAACGGGAATCATCAAAACCTGTGAGTCTTCCTTCACTTCACCCTTTTCGACAACTCATTCACTTTACCTCTTTCGACGACAACCTTTCGATGAGACTGTGAGATATCCCTTTTAAACCTCCATACTTTACAATATTATCCATATATGGTTGATTAACTCCTTTATTGTATCATTGATTATCCCTATGATTTTATTATCGACAATAATCAATCGAGAAAAAATATATTGGTTACAATCTTGTAAAACCAAGGTTAGAAATTTTAAAAATATGCAAAGTACTTTGTTATCTGAATGATCTTGTTATAATGAAATTCTTAATGCCAAGATTATCAACAAGGTTAGGACGAAAAATAGACGAAATAGAAAAAATTGGTTGAATATTAACATTATATTTTATATTTTGATCAAATAGTTTAAAAGTAAAAATTAAATAAAAATGGTTGGTCGTGATGAGTTTAGTATGTATTGGATGCGTATAATTGATCTTTGATATCAAATTTTGTATTAAAGAGTTTTGATATTGTGATTCTATGCTTACGTGAATTTGAAATATGGATTCAACATTGTTCATAATTTATTGTTACGAGGAAGAATTATTATATTTGAAAGAAAAGTACGAGTACAGAGATGGAAGAACTAAAAATATCATTTTAACTAGAAATTCGGATTATGACTATAATTTTCAAAAAATTTATAAGATTACAAATGATAGTCTCAAAGAGTACGAAACCACAATGAAAGTTTTATATCCACGTACACTTGCATGTCCTCTTGTCGAAATTGTGGATTATAATGATGCGCAGTGTTTATTGCTCATAACATCCGAGCCAATAAAAGAAATATCCCATTGCTAATAAACATACATAGTGCTAAAAAATCCACGATCTATTCACAGGTCGATTAAAATCGAACCACTCAGTCAAGATAAGTTAAAAGAAACGACACAGATTTCTTGTAAAACATCTTGTGTGATTATCCCTCCAATTGTCTTAAAACATATCTCGATATCTTCAGTTGTTCATGGCTCGATGGCGTCATCATTCGGTGATTTGCATGCGTATGAAAATAATAATATTAATTATATTGATGATTTTAGTTTTGTAGCATGCAAGATGTCAATAAAGATGACACTCAACGTGTTAAGTACAAGGCCAGTACGGAGAAACCTAATGACAATCCTATATTATTTGACATTATTATGAATAACAAAATGTATGAATAATTTTTCTAATTATCTTCTGTTATTATTTCGATAATTCATTAGTTCATATACTTATATATTTCAAAATAAAATATGCCTAGTGAGATGAATACATATAACGATCATAGTGGGTTAAGAAGAGATGCAAAATTATCTATAGATCTTAATTAAAAGTCTGTTGATTGTGGTGTATTGAATGAATTATTCGTTGACATTCATTCAGATATGGTAGTACCTTTAAAGCACACTCAACGGAATAGTCAGCAAATGAATAAGGATACTATCTATAAGCAAACAGTTGCCATAACAGTCTATGTCGGGATGAAATTAGACGAAATGATATATTTCGTCATATTTTCTTACAGGCTCAAGTTTGCCAGTCTTAGGTAAGATAACAGTTGCTACGGCAGTCTATATCGGGATGAAATTAGACGAAATGACACATTTCATCATATTTTCTTACAGACTCATGTTTTTCAGTATTGGGTAAGATATACAGTTGCCATGACAGTCTAATATCGGGACAAAAAGTGGACGAAATTGATTTAATGACAACTTTCGTCATATTTTCTTACATGCTCAAATTTTTTTTTTCTCTTCTCAAGAAACTTATCAAGATTTCACACTTAATGATCCCATCACCTGAAATACCCTTTCTATGCATAGGGCTACACGGCTTTAGTGAAATTATAAGAATTCCCCCATAAATTTTGTCGGTGCTCAAACCCCGACCGTTGATGCATGCTGCGTGCTTTATTGGGCTGAGCATTCAGTGTCTTCACACCCTCCTGTAAGCCCCTTGGATCGAGATTGAGCTACAAACTCAGCACTCTTTGCACATGTCATATGTGAAAAGAATCACATGTGACCAAAAAACTCCCACCATCCAAATGATACCTTTGGCTTTGTGAGTTAAAAAAAAAAAAATTAATTATCTTTTTGGAAGATTTTGGGGAACCAAAACATCGTTGAAATGGCAATGGAACAACTTAGTGTCCATTGACAAAGAAATAAATTAAACTTTATGAAAGAACTTTATCATGAAAGGCAAGAGATTATATAGGTTAGGAGAAAGAATAGTACTTCATTGACATATATTTTGTAAAAAGTGATCCATTAAGATGACATATTCCCTAACAGTCTAAAGTTGGACAAACAATCCGACCCGATATTTCTAGCTAGCATCTGAACTAGGCCTGGCAATTTCGGACCCGACACGAAGTTTGGGGGTCTTAGTCAAGGCTAAACAGGTTCGGGTCATAAACGGGTCGACACGATAGACCCGTTTAAGAAACGGGTCGGGTCCGGGTTTAGGGTCTGGACACGGTAGACCCAGAAAGACCCGTTTAAAATTCAACAGGTCGTTTCGGGTCGGCTCGGGTCTACCCGCGATCCGATACTGTAATATATAGTATCAGCGGGTCTATTGGGTTAGGTCGGGTCGTGTCGGATCGGGTCAACTGAATAAACCCGTGTGGTAAACGGGTCTAACGGATCTTATCGGGTCTACCCGTTTATAAATGGGTCGGGTACGGGTTTAGGATCTAGAAACGATTAGTTAAACGGGTCGGATCCAGATCTAGGGGTTTTGGACACGATCCGAAGCCCGACCCGACCCGACCCATTGCCACCCCCTAATCTGAAGAATTGGTCAAAAGTGATTTCTAAGAGGACATATCAAGAAAGGCAAAGAAACATATATTTTGAAAGAGAGCATAATTCTTTCATTAATCGATTCAACCGCCGATCATCAATCCATCTGAGGTTGAGTCCAAGTCATCCTCTAAGTCCTCAAGTGACCAAGTCCCTAAAGGAGTCCCAATGCACGGCATTATGGGAGTCCAACGGACTCCTATTGGGGCCAACCAAGATGAGAGACTTCCACATAGGAAATCCAACACTGCAGAGATTCCCAGACCTCCCATAACAATAAACTGATCTAAACCCATACGATTTAGATCAGTTTGTTGTTATAGGAGGTGGTTTCTTGTTCAATGAACATACGAGTTGTTTTCTCGAGGTTGCAAAACATCATGTCCATAGGTTTTTAATTAAATATGTGAGGTATCAGCTCTTATAATCCTTAAATTATTTGTTGCCTATGGTGCTAATCCTCTGATCCAATAGAAAACGTGTAAGTGATTCGATCCTTTCACTAAGAGCCATCGAGAAGCACATCTGAAAAACACAAAGCTCTCTCTCTCTCTCTCTCTCTCTCTCTCTCTCTCTCTCTCTCTCTCTCACGCGCGCGCGCGCACGGGAGGGGAAGGGTTTTAGAGATACTTGCACATATAATATATTTTTAGTGAAACCCCCCAAAAATGGGGGATGTGGTTAAAAGATAGAATAAGGTAAATGCTTAACCCTAAAAAAGGAAAATCAAAGCGACCGATCTTCTTCGTCTCCTGTACGGAGATCTCTCTTAGCCAAAACTGCATCCAGCTCTTAATTGTATTCGATCCTCCGAGACCGAAGAGTCTTTCCGCCTAAAGACTCTAGAATTACATTCCTTCCAAATCCCCCAGAAACATTGGCCACGGTAAAATCGAAAGATTTTCTAACCTTGAAAGATTCTATATTTAGTACAAAGAGAGTGCAGACACCCCCGGGTGGCCTTTCAAGCTCAACTGGCAAAAGCCATATTTGCCTAGCAAAAGAGCAGTGCAGAAGAAGATGATTCACATCTTCTTTGTGGACATACAAAAAAAAATAGTGCAAATGAAAAAAAATAAATAACAAGTGTTTAGCAACTGAGCAAACGATACCCCACTAGCATTGATGAAGGAGTAGAAGGTCTAGAGAGAGAACTTCCTAGACCTCCGCCATTTACATTCAATAGCATCACGTTCGTCTTTGATCGAGAAAGAGTTTAGATTGTCATAGAGATCAGTGAGTTGTGCAAGATGATGAAGTGACATTGACCTTTAAATCTTGAGAGAGGGTTGTTGGGTCCAGAGTCTGGTTTCCTCTCTTCCTTCCCTGGGCTAGGGTTTCGCCAGAATCCTCTTGGCCTCCTTGATTGCCGCCGCTGGCGGTGATTGGAGAGTCGGGATCTTTGACAGTAATCATTTTCAGGATCCAGATCTGGGTTTCCCCCCTTCCACTTTTCTGTAGAAATGGGTGGACAGGGTTTTGATTCTTTTTTTTTGGGGGGATTTGGTCTCACGGTCCGGCTCCGGCGGCCCTTCAACTCTGGCGAGATGCGGAGGCCTCTGTATAGATCCATGAACCTCGCCTCGGCTCGTTGCAGCGACTCCCGACCTGGATGGAGGTTCTTGTTCGGCGTGGAGTGGCGGTCCCGGAGTACTGGCTGGCGTCGTCCTTTCCTGCAGTGGTGCCGACTAGATCGAGTGCGGCTCTTCCGGTTTTGGGCTTGTGATGGCCATTAGAATGGTATTTTTTTTTCCTTTTCTTTGTGGATGTGATCGTATGTAGGCTTGTGATAGGCTGTTGTCCCTGATGTTGCGTAGCCGGTGTGGCGGTTTTGGGACTAGTGTCCCTGTGGTTGTTCGCCAGTGTGGCATTGTATATATGTGCCGGTTTTAGGCCGTGGGTGTTTCCTCCGAGATGTGGCAGTTTCTTTTTTGCCGAAATGACGACTCTCTGTTGCTTGCACTAGACTGTGGTGCCTCCTAAGGCCTGTTGTCATCTCCCCTTCAATGCACCAAAAAAAAAGGCATTGACCTCCTCAATTTGATTTCCCAAGTCATCAAACCTTTCCCCAGCTTACATTGCGAATTAACAAAGCGGTCTTGCTTCCACATGATGTCAAAGAGGTCAGCAAAGAGCGTGGTTAGTTTAAAACGATCGAAGAACCAATCCTTAATAACCTTCTCCCAAGAGTCACCTTGCTTATTATTGAGAAGTCAAAACCACTTACCCAGCATAGATTTGTTGAAATTGATAAGGTTGATCATGCCCAAGTGACATCGATTTTTAGATTTACAAACAGCTTCATACTAGAATTAAAATATCGATGCATTTGATGACCCACATAGAATTAAAATAGAAAGATACATACTAGAAAGGGATAGCAGACAAGAGAGAATTGATGAGCATTGATCTCCCCCAAGTAGAGTTTCCCTTTCCTTTCTTCCCAGATATTGACAAGGAATACAGGTAAACTTGTGCATATGCTTTGTTTTTTTTTACTACTGTAATTTTTAGCCATGGTGACCACTCCCATATTCATTTTTGTATTTGTGGCCCAATGTCCTATCTTGCTCAATTTGGTCTTCACCTGATGCTAATTATATTTTTTTTTAATATTTTATCTTATGAATGTGGTCTTTATTATGACAACTAGGGATGGCAGCGATGCAGTTTAAAACCGAAAACCACGGTAAACCGCACGACATGGTGCTGTTTTGGTTTGCCAAAATATAAAGTGTCGCGGTGCGGTGCGGTTCAGTTTCAGTTTTCTGTTTCAGTGTAGCGGTGCGATTTCGGTTTCGGTTTTGATCAAAATAGCATAAAACCGCACTGTTTAGACCTTTTATAATGATAAACCGCGGTGCACCGCACCACACCGCATGGTGCGATTTTGGTTTTACATAATGGTAAATTATCGCGGTGTGGTACGGTTTCGATATGGCGGTTCGGTGTTGCGGTGCGGTTTTGATTTTGCCCAAAACCGCACCGTTGCCATCCCTAATGACAACCCTCGCTCCCATTCTGTAAACGACGAAAGTGATTGAGCAAGATACAGTCTCCAACTGATAGCTCATTTGGTAAGACATGTGCAACCCATGGCCTTAGCAAGTGGTTCGAATAATTGTTGCGGTATATTTCCTCCCACTCAGTAGTGGCAGGTCTCTCTCTTGCCTTACTGGCGATCTTTCTTGTTTGTGGGGTTCTTAAAAACCAGGGCATTTATCTAACTCTTGCGACGAGTTTCGATCATAGGAATATTTTGTGTCAGCGCATTAACATGTGATGTACTGACCACTGTTAGGGGTGTAAATGGGCGGCCCATCGGACCTCAACTTACACTGTTAAGGTCTAGCTCATTCAAAATATTGGTTTTGCTAGGTCCAAGCCAGACCCATTTACAACCCTAACCATTGTAGTGGTCCCTTCCACAAAAAAAGAGAGACTTAGTCTAAAGCCCTTTTTTAGAGATGCTTTTGAGCTATAGTCCCAACAACAAGATCATTTGAGCTCCAACCCCTCCTGAAAAGACAGTTTACATCAAACCATCCAACCACCAGTCTTGACTTTTCAACCCCTTACAAATGACAAATACCATTCATTCACTATATTACAATACCAATTCGGTTGAGTATCAATTCGGCAGCAACAATGGTTTGGAGTATCAATTCAGTTGCTACAGTGATTTCACTGTAGGAACAATAAAATCACTTTCAACCAATATTGTTACCGCAACGATGAAATCACTATAGCAATTTGGAGTATCAATTCAGGCAGCAAAGTAACAATTGCTACAATGATTTCACTATAGCTACATTAAATTCACTCCCGCTCGAATTGATACTCTACTACAGTGAAATCATTACTGGTACTACAGCGAAATCACCATAGTAGTCACTGTGCATGCACTATTACTGAATTGTTACTCTAACTTGCCGAATTGATAGTCAGGGGTAAAGTCCATCAAAATAAATAAATAACCAAAGGATAATGGACATTTTAAAAATAGGGTGTGACGGAGGGACTTATCGCTAAATGCAACAGACACAAGAGTTTATCATAGTACATGGTTAGTTAGAAGGCTTTAGACTAATGACCGAAAAGAAAAGGGGCCAAATACACATTTTTTAAAAGTTTTCTTTTGTTGTACATTTGACCTTTAGCCACTTCCAAATAAAAGGAACAATGAATAGTCCTCTCCATTTGTATAGGGCATCATGTCCTACACTAGGGTCACACTGTTTGGAGTTGACCCTGCCTCCCCTCCTGTGCTTGGGCGGGCACCACTGCAGACTTCTGGGCCTCTTTGCTCTTACCCCACAGAAGGAAGTAAAGGCCTGCAATTACCAGAATCGAGCCCAAAACACTGCCCAATAGCAGCACATTCCAAATGTCAGCTTCCATATAGATTATAAAAAAGGGTAAATTATAATTTCCCCCCTAAAGTTTAGCTGAAAAACACTTAACCCTCCTATAGTTAAAAAACTACAATTTACCGCCCTTGAATTTAGTTTTGATCATATAAAAATTACCAAAAGAGGAAAACAAAAGAGGGTATTGTGGTAACATTTCAAACTTTAGGGAGCGATTTGGAACAAAATAAACTACAGGGGGGTTAAGTGTTTAAAGAGCTGCAAACGAGCCGAGCTGAGATTTGGTTTGGTCTGTTTGAACTTGGTTCGGTTAAAAGCTTGGCTGTTCAAGCTTGCGCTTGGCTTGAGCTTTGGTATGTTTGAGCTTGGCTTGTTTACTTGAACAAGCTCTTAATGAGCTTGTTCATGAACTCTATCTTAAGCCAAATATTGTACGAAATATATTTGGTCAATTCATGCCTTAACGGGCTTGCTCACGATCCCTATACAAACATGTTCATGAGGCCAATCGAGCCGAGTTTTAGTATGTCTGAGCTTTGCTTGTTTATTAAACAGGCCTATACTATACTCTAGGCTTGGGCTTGGCTCAAATAGTAATCGAACAAGCTCGAATGGTCATTTACCGAGCATGTTCCTGAGCTACTCATGAACGGCTTGGTTCATTTGCAGCCCTAAGTGTTTTTGAGCTAAACTTCAGGGGGCAAAATATAATTTATCTAAAAGGAAAAGAAAAGAAAAGAAAGAGAATGAAAGGAAGGAAATTTTGGGTGGCGGATCTTTCCCCTCACCTTCCGAGATGAAGTGGTTTATGGAGGATCGAGAAGTCGATGCCGGCTACGGTGATTTGAATGAGAGGACTGAATGCCGCAGTGAAGACGGGTCCCCTCTTTTTGATGCACCATGACATCCCCAAGAAATTGAGCCCAGAGCCGATAATCCCCTGCATCGAACGTCCAAATTAATTGAGGCCATTTAGAGACGTTTATTTGTTTATTTTTTGAGAAATCCCTCTTAGTGGATGAGGGGGGTTCGGCTTAGATCCCAACCAGTATATCGCAAGTCCTCTGCGACGCCGGCGACGCCCCGGCCCTGGCTCTGACCCGTGAGGAGAGTCCACATTTATTTATAACTTTGATGTATCAGTAACATGATTGGAACTCTTGCGTATAACCTCTTGATAGACATTGATATTATAAACATAATCATTGTTTTTAAAGTTTTCTGAATAATCCTGTCACATAATAAAATCCCCCATAGTTACCCTTTTTTCCCTCACTTTAAACCAAGGGGAGTTTTAATTAAATATAAGAATAGATGAGGGGTTATTTATAAAACTTAAAAGTGAGAGGGTTATTTGTCTAGGGAGTTATATGAAAAAACCCTAATATGATTACTGATTAGTCCTTGATATTAAGAAGTCAAACAACCAACTATCATTGGTGCCACATACATGAATGTAATGTTATACATCAAATCTCAAGGAAAAAATATCCAAAATTCGTTTCTATATTTAAATGCCGAAAAAAAGGATATCCATTTCTATTGAAACGATGGAAAATCATCTGGTTTCGTGTTTCCTTCAGAAAGGAAAACGATAAATCTTTTCCCCGCTTAAACTTGGTGGCAATCTAACACACCCTAAGGGTTTGACATCAAGTTGACAGTAGAAACCCACTAGGGGACAGGAGAGTTGACAAAGCAATTGATGCTTTGGTGATCGATGAGAGGCTGTGGGTTCAACTCCTCATGCTTTCAATTTACTCATGAGTGAAGTGGGAATTGCCGAGTGGGTCGGGCTACACTCCCGAAGCGATTAATCCAAGCCTAAAGTGGACCATTGTCCGAAACATTTCAGGTCACCTGTGCACCAATCTTAAAAAAAAGAAAAAAAGGTTAAAAGTAGAAGAATCTAAGATTCTACTTGTCAATATTTCTGTAGAGCCTTTTTATTAGATTCTAGCTCCATTAGTTGATTATATGTTAATGAGATTTTCATGTTTGAGAAACCCATCAACATCACATTTGATGCCCTACCAGTTATTTATTCGATGACGGCGGGATTCGATCTCAGGTGTATGTTACAACCACTGAGAGACTTTACCGGCCAGCTGAGCTAAGCAGCACTTCGAATGCTTACAACAAGATGAAATGGATTAAGGGCTGCTTACTGAAAACAGGACGGTTATGATCACCACCTTCCTTCTCAAAGCCCACAAGGAGAGCCCCCTCTGGGTTGCCAAGCTCATGGCCGCCGCCTGGAGGAAACTAAGGAAGAAGATAATGGCGGTGCCGGAGTAGAGGGAGGGGTACTTCTTGCCCGCCCTGGATTGGAGGAGGAACCACGAGGACCAGGTGAAGCTCCCCGCGAGCAGCGCGATCGACCCCGCCATCCAATTCACCTTGCCGTAGCCCGCATTGGGTCCGGCCTGTTGCCCCGGTGCCGTCGGGGGTTGCGCTGTGTTCGTCAAGGCCGGGCCGTTGTAGAACGTCAGCAGCATCGCGCCGGTGAGGCACACCACCGTCCCTAGCACCTTCGCGATCCCCGCCTTGCTCCTCACATTCACTGTCTCTGAACTGCAGAATTTTCAGAAGCAGCTGAAATCTTAGCAGCCAAGATTCACCATATGCCACAGAACATAGTGTGCTGATGCTTCTTCAGAGCCACCATAAGTGTTTGTGTTTTTGTCTCAGAGAGAGAGAGAGAGAGAGAGAGAGAGAGAGTGACCCGAAGGGTAAGATTCACCATATGCAGCTGAGTATAGTGTTTTCTTTACAGCCACCACACGTGTTTGTGTTTAGCAGCCAAGATTCACCATATGCAATAGAATATAGTGTGCTGATGCTTCTTCAGAGTCACCATAAGTGTTTGTGTTTTTGTCTCACAGAGAGAGAGAGAGAGAGAGAGAGAGAGAGAGAGAGAGAGAGAGAGAGAGAGAGAGATCCGAAGGGTAAGATTCACCATATGCAGCAGAATATAGTGTTTTCTTTACAGCAACCACAAGTGTTTGTGTTTAGCAGCCAAGATTTACCATATGCAACAGAATATAGTGTGCTGATGCTTCTTCATAGCTACCACAAGTGTTTGTGTTTTTGTCTCAGAGAGAGAGAGAGAGAGAGAGAGAGAGAGAGAGAGAGAGAGAGAGAGACCCGAAGGGTAAGGCGATGAGGAAAGTCATGACCGGGGCTGTGTTGAGGAAAGCGCAGGCGAAGGTGGCCGAAGTGTACTGCAATCCGAGGAAGAAGAGGTATTGTGTGAGAGAAGCCCTGCAACATGATCACTCTCTTTCAGTTGCTCACCACAATTCAAAGATAATACAGGAATGAATGAGTTGGGTATCCATCAAGATCACCAAAAGTATCATTCAGTACCCGAGCAGCGCGCTGAAGAAAAGGTACACGAAGATCTCAGTGGTGAGCTTGGGTCTCGTCTTCCTGCTCGAATCCGAAATCAGCATTCTTTGACACCCAAAATTAAGCTCTACAGGGAGAGGAATGAACTACAGGTTTGCATTGGCAGCCACCGTACCTTTCCCGGAAGTAGGCGATGGGCGCCATGAACAGCGTGGCCACGAGCTGGCGGAGGGTGATGAGGAGCAGATGGTCCATCCCTGAGTCGATCACCGTCTTGATCAACAAGGTGTTCATCGCAGCGAAAACCAGGTCGACCGCAAGCATGACAACCACCGGCATCCACTCGACCCAGCACACCATCGCGATCATCAACCAGTGGAGCTCGACTTCAACGATCGATGGATGGACCGCTATTTAAGGCCTGAGGGTACAGGAAGCAGCTAGGATTTGCATTATTCTCCGCAGGTCAAGTCACTGCTTTTGCGACTACTTCACCATGTGCTTGTTGTCGACGGCGCTCATCAGGCTTGGTGATATCACCGACTGCCGGTCGCCAGCAAATTGGCATCAGATCTGTGCTTGTTCCTCCCCGACTTTCGGATCCATGGTTAGCTTTCTCTTATACTATACAAAATTTCAGTAAATGGGTTTTGCTTTGCATCTTCCCTATGGGAAGGTGGTGGGACTGGAGCATTGCTCCCACTGCTTCTGTTCCCAGTCTCTTCAAGGTATCTAATGCTCTTTCCATCACAGGAAATTTAAGCACACTCCTTATTTTGCCACATGGGGATGTATATGATGCATGCTCATCCCACTGATATCAGGAACTAGATTCCCATTAGGGTTGCAACACTTGTCATGAGCTCATGACTATAGGGCTTTTTTTTTTGTGCAAGTCATGACTATAGGATTTTGTAGCATGTTAAGGAAGTGCAACAGTGTTCATAGAGGCACAATATGTGTGTTCAAATAGCTTATTGTAGGGTTTGGGAAAGATGCATCTTATTCCATGGAACAAAGGCCCTATATATAACAAAGTGTAGAAAGGAATCTGTCATTAATAAACAATGTGGGAATAATAACTATCTACAAAATATATACATCTAACACCCCCCTCCTCCTCAAAACTTAGATGGATCAACCTGAGTGTTTGCAAATTAAATACGGAAAACATGCCAAGTTGAGATGACATGGTGTTGATGAAGATGGTCAATTGAGGAAGTATCATCATCCGTAATAATTATGTCGTTGATGTAAGTGAAGAGATTCGTCATCTCCCGTGCGGCGAACGGCGAGTAAACATGATAAAATCATAACAGTTCTCAGTGAAGCTGACCTCAACAATTGTATGATAACTATGCTCAAACCACGCTCGAGGAGCCTGCTGTGAGGGATTATTTTGTCTTGTAAAGTTTTCTACCAACAGTCAATAGAATATGAGTGTGGTCTACTATAGCTTGCTGAGCTGTTACGAAGCCCCTGCTGTACGTAGAGAGTATAGTAGAGAATTGACACAAGGTTATGGTGTCGAAGTTCGGCCGAAGCCTACGCCTCCATGCGGTAAGATACAATCTTGAATCCACTAACTCTAAAAAAGGTAGAGTCACTCTAAACAGGTTGATGAGTGCTTGCACAAATAAGCAAATAGCAAAGTTGGAGGTAGGGAGTGGATTCAAGAATTCTATCTTATCTTGGAGAGTGGTTTTCAGAATCTTATCTATTCTTGGTGGAAAGGAATAATAACTCTGGAATGGAAAAATGGATCTGATCTAGAGTTGACATCGGGTCAGTTATTTATAGGGCTTGGGGGCTGGTGGGCTCTCAAGGTGTCGTCATGAGCCCAGACAAGGTTGGCGGGCCCCTATATTGTTCGTGTGGGTCCTAGGTAGGGCTGGTGAGTCCCCAAGGTTTGTAAAATTCACTAATTCTGAATAATAAATGTCTACAAAATCTATTACACTTGACCTTATAAAATCTTCGCACACGATCGCCTGCCCTTTCGGCACAATGCATATAAGTTGATGGGTCACACTTTTAAATCTTGTTTATGTTTCGCTCGCTAACTATTCACTATCTTAAAAGGTTTTATCTTGTGATGCAAAGGTAGGTGTGCTCCTCTCATCTCAAAGGTACAATCACTGGTGAGGACCTAGGAGCCAACTACGTGCTAAGGGAATAAACATTCACGGCTAAGCATAATAGTAAAGCACACAGTCATTTTTACATGGAAACTCTAAAGGGAAAAACCATATCGGAACCGTGATCCCGGAGGTGCAAGTGATCCATTAGAAAGGTGAATGTACAAAAGTCCATAGCGTTACCCTAGTAGATGTGCTGCGATTCACAATCCGACCATAATGTTTCCCACAAACAGACGTTCCACGAGTTACTCAACCCGGCGCACTACAGTCGTCACTCACAATCCCCCGTAACCTCATTTACGTAAATTGATGTCCTTCCCACCTTGGTCTCCCACCCACTGCTAGTTTCACACCCAACTTGCAAATACACATTGGAAGTTCTCAATCCACATGAGGTACCAACTACCCTTCAACAAAGGATGGACCCAGGGTTCCACCCCATCAAATCCGTAATGGTGGGAACCCTCCAAAGATTTGTCACCCCCAATTCCTTATGGGGGGACATTCAAGCCGTAGTGAAAGATTTCTGCCCAAGGGTATCCGACCCTCCAAGGACTTGTCTTTCTCAATTCTCTATGAGGGGACCTTCAAGCCGTAACGAAGGATTTGCAATCAATGCACATATGCGACCCAATGCACATGGGATTTAAGGTAGTTCAGAATCAATTCGAAATCAATTTGGAAAAGTGATTCAACCGACGAAAACCTCCATCACAAGAAGGATAGGAAACCAAAGTTATTCAAATGGAAAACTAAATGTACCAACTTAAAGCACTCAAGGAAGTGCACAAATATCACCAAAGGATGGAGGAGCGATTACCGCTTGCACTAGATGAAAACCCAGAGGGAAGGTGGATGTGACAAAATAATTCTCAAGAGCTTCACCCATAACAAACCTCCAAGCTTTAGTCCCAAATGAGCAAGCAATGCCTTATACAGGGTTGAAAATCATTTTGAAGGTCCGAACCACTTAAGTCGCAATCTGGACCGAGGAACATATGTCCAAACACAGGTGGGGACCCAAGACACAAAAAAAAACAGCCTTGCTACAGTCCACGATTCGGACCGTACGCGGTCCAGACCGGACAATGAACTATAGAAATTCAGCACTTTAAACTTTTTCTAAGGGTGCGTTTGTCATTGGTTTTGAAATTTTAGGTTTTGATTTTGGAATACCAAAAACTAGTTTTGTGCAAAACCAATTTTAGCTTATCGAAAACCAGTTCTAGAATTATCAACATTTGAGCATTTGGCAATAAAACCAATTTTGAGCATAAAACTAGTTTTGTAGTTATTTCCTCTATTTTTAAATATTCTATTTGTAAAGTATTATCTATATAACATGCTCTATCCGCCACATTCTTTTTCTATAGTATATTCTCTCTATAATATTTTCTCTATATCATTTTTTCTCCAATAAGTTTTCATTCTAAATATTATTTGTGTAATACTCTTTCTGCTTATATTCTCTCTATATAATATTTCTCTTTACAGTACTTTCTCTCTCTATAATATTTTTTATCTATAATATTTTCTCTCTATGATAATTTCTTCTTCTCTCTTATGTCAATTTCTCTCTACAATTATTTTTCTAAAATGTTCTCTTCATTTTTTTCTCTCTATGATATTTTCTCTTTCTACAATATTTTCTTTCCATCATTATCTCTATGATATTTTCTCTCTATAATATTTTCTCCTTCTACAATATTTTATCTCTCTACAATATTCTCTCTAAATTATACTCATTCTATAATATTTTCTCTCTCTAAAATATTCTCTTGCTACAAGATTTTCTCTCTCTAAAAATATTCTCTAACTCTATAACACTTTCTCTCTAAAATATTATTTCTCCTCTCTATCCCATTTTTTCTCTCTATGATATTTTCTCTTTATAATATTTTCTCTCATTCAGTTTCTCTTTTAAATATTTGCTCTTTAAAATATTTTGTCTTTACAATATTTTCTCTCTCTAAAATATTTTTTTTGTACAATGTTTTCTCTCTCTATAATATTCTCTTTCTACAATATTTTCTATTTATAAAATATTATCTTTCTATAACATTTTTTCTATTTGCAATATCTTCGATCTCTTTCAACAATATTTTTTCTCTATACCATTTTTTCTCTATGATATTTCCTCTGTATAATATTTTTTCCTCTTTATGTTATTTTCTCTCACTACAATATTTTCTCTTTCTAAAATATTCTCTTTCTATAAAATTTTCTCTCTAAAATATCATATTCTATAATGTTTTCTCTCTACAACATTTCTCTCTCTTAAATATTCTCTTTGTATATTATTTTCTCTCTCTAAAATATTCTTTCTATAATATTCTCTCTTGAATATTTTCTCTCTCTATGATATCTTCTCTCTCTATAATTAATATTTTTCTCCCCTCTACGTTGTTTTATCTCTTTATAATATTTCTTTTCTAAATTTTACTATCTATAATATATTCTCTCTCTAAAATATTTTTTTTCTATAATATTTTATCTCTATAAAATATTCTCTTTCTATAATATTTTCTCTCTCTATAACATTTTTTCTTTCTAAAATATTCTCTCTATAATATTTTCTCTCTCTAAAATATTATCTTTCTACAATATTTTCTCTCTCTAAAATATCCTATTTGTATGACGTTTCCACTCTATAACATTTCTCTCTCTAAAATATTCTCTTTTTATAATATTTTCTCTCTCTATAATATTTTTTTTTTCTACAATATTTTCTCTCTACAATATTTTCTCTCTATAATATTTCCTCTTTATAATATTTTTTATCTTCAATATTTTCTCTCACTATATATTTATTTATTTAATACTCTCTATCTATAATCTTCTTTTTAGAATTTTCTCTATATAATATTTTTATATCTATCATATATTTTCTCTAAAGTATTCTTTCTATAATAATTTTCTCTCTGTACAATATGATATGTATATATTCTCCCGGTTTTAATTTTTTCTCTTTACAATAGTTTCTCTCTACAACATATATGTTATTCACAATAATTTTTTTTAATTATTGTTTTGCCTTCTTGTCTCAAGAACCTAAAAGAAGAACCCAAAAGCAGAAAATTTTTGCTTTTGGGTTTTGATGATTTTTTGGTTTTGGTTTTGGAAAATTAATTTTTTAATCGAATCCCAAACGCACAAAAATCTTATACCTAAACCAGTTTGGCAAGCGTAACTAGTTTTGACGCAAAACTAGGCCTCCAAAACCAATGCCAAACACACCCTAAGATTTGGAATTGCATACTGCGGTTCGAATCCAACAAGGGCTCCTGTTGCGATTCGGAACCAGTAGAAACAATAGGTTTCCAGCACTTAGAAAAAATAATTTTTTAATCTTCTCTATTTACATATATACCCCTATAAAGTCAATATTTATATATAAACCCTTAAATCATCCAATATTTACATATCGACCACTACAGTTTGTTGGCATCCATAATGGAGGAATATTTTTAAAATATTCCTTCATTCAGTTGTTATTTTCTTAATGTAAAGAGGAAATAATTGATTTACCCATAGTTTTAATTACTTAAATTGACATATCTTTATTGAACATGGGCTTAATCCAAAACCAAACACAAACATAACCCGGATCTAATTTGGACCTAATCCGAAGAATCCTCGCATTGAAGGGGAATTTACAAAGTTTAGGTAAAACATTTGGGATGAAAATCGAAAATATTCTCTCGTTTAGGATGTCAGCTAACTGCAGGGGTCAATATATATTGTTTGAATGAATTGAGGGGTTTATAAGTAGATCACTTTTATAGGAGTTTATATGTAAATAGAAAAGATTGTAAGGGTTGATTTGTAAAAAATTGTAGAAAAAATTATAGCACCACAATGGTAAAATTGTAAAACCGTCAAAACTGTATTTTCGTAATTCGAGAAATCCATAAACACCGTCAAACTATTTTAAAGGAAAAAACATTTTAGAAAGGCTCAAACCTTAGAAAGTATTAAAAATAATATTGAAATATGAATGAACCTCGAAAAGCATGAAAATGATGAATCGATCAAAATGCACGCCAATCGATGACAATGGTTTCACAACCAAAACACAAATTAAACCCTTTCCACCCCGTGGATTTGCAACGTTGTACATACAAGTGGGTGTGTTAGCTAGGTAGTCTAATATGAGCTGATACCTAGCTGTACTACTGAATTGATATTGTGCTGCATTGCTGAACTCTTCAATGGGTTGTGAATGTGCATGCTATCCTAACTCAGAAGATACACAAACCTCATCGAGTCAGTTTGCGCTCATAAATTTCGCCAACAAAACAAATGTACAACAAATGATGTAATACAATAAACAACAAACGATCTTTAGGGTTGCATAGGAAAGCACGAACACGACGATTTAGACAACACAAGGACCTACAAACCGAGAACTTGTTTTGGATCGCACGAGTTTTGTCAATCAAAGGTGGAACCACATTATGGCTTCACCAAGTTCTATAGTAGTACCACGCACACCATACCGTCTCTGAATGGCTCCTCTCTCATACCATCCCTTTGATTGGAAAAGCTCGAACCTAACAAACTTAAGTTCGGCATAGACTAGGGCCTCTTGGACCGGTGGTACTTCCACTCTCCCTTGTTGGAGTGGTTCCCCTTTCGACTCCGATATGGACAGGTGGACATCGTGGAGCGAACTTTCACTCAAGGCTGTCGTGACTTGTTTGCGAGTGCGAATTTGCTCACAGGATTATGGAATTAATAAATCACCGATGCTGCCTCCCCCAGTTTCGATCTCCAGCCCTCTTTGAGCCTTTGCTCTAGCGCCATGCCCTATGAACACCTGGCCGGTCCAGCAGAAGAAAAAAAAATCCGAAGAATCCGAAAGGATAGTGTCGACAGGTTGGTCAGACACTGAACAACCTATGATCTCACTATTTTTTTTTTGGTACAGGGTAACAGGTGGATCCTTACAGCAGGACCGGAAGTCCTCATACACGAGGGCGGATATAGCATCTGGGACCTCACGCTCACAGTACCCTTCGACGTTCGAGACTATAGCTCTTGGGCTAACCAGTGGGCCGCACTATTAGCAACGCGCGGCACCCACTGAGTCGATACCTTGTCTCGCTGATCCCAGACTTGGCAACAATCCAAAACTAGGGGGCAGAGGTAGGGCTGGCAATTTCGGACCCGACACGACCCAACACGAAGTTAGCGGGTCTGGGTCTGGGTTAAACGGGTTCGGGTCGTAAACGGGTCGACAAGATAGACCCGTTTAATAAACGGGTCTGGTCTGGACACGGTAGACCCGATAAGACCCATTTACTATTCAACAGGTCGTGTCAGGTTGGGTCGGGTCTACCCGCAATCCGATACTATAATATATAGTATCAGCGGGTCTATCGGGTTAGGTCGGGTCAAGTCGGATCGGGTCAACTGAATAAACACGTGTGGTAAACGGGTCTTATCGGGTCTACCCGTTTATAAACGGGTCGGGTACGGGTTTAGGATCTAGACACGATTAGTTAAACGGGTCGGGTCCGGGTTTTGGACCCGACCTGAAATTAGATCCGGCCCTAACCCGACCCGACCCGACCCATTGCCATGACCCCACATAAAGTCCCTGCAAATACGATCCAACCGGTGAAGTAAACCCACATCCAAACCCCCGGCCGCAACGAGATCTCACTACTCTTAGTATTGGAGACAGGATTGGATTCTTCAAGAAATCAATGTTTTTTCTATCCAATCATCAAATATAGTTAAGCAAAAGGGCTGATATGCCTGACGCTGCTTGAGAATAAACAGTACCAGCTGCATCTCCAAAAGTAGTGTTCTAGTTGGGATTTCCTTCCGAGAAATGCTATTCAGTCCGAAGGTTTGTCCCGAATTCGTCGGCCCAAAAGGCGTGGTAGCATGCAACTTGTGCTGTTTAAAATCGCTACTGGGTTTCAGCCACCAGTTGCACGCTGGCGCATCTTTCGGGCCGACTAATTCGGGACAAACCTTCGGGCTGAATTCCTTCCACCATCAAATTTCTCACATCTTTTACAGACCTGGAAAGTTCTGATTTCAGATCATGAGCTTAGTCGGCAAACATAAGAACTTCCTCGAATATTAGAATTTTTCCCAAATAAATTATTAGATGTAGTGTGTTAGTATTCTATTAGTCCCACCTCGGTTGTGGTAACGTAATGGTGTGTGTTCTCTCTCTATATAAAGAGAGGTAGTCTTATGTAATGTTAATGTGAGATTAATGAGATAATACAAGGAGATTTTCTCCCCAATCCTATTCTCTCTCCTCCCTCTCTTCGTAACATGGTATCAGAGCCAACTCTATTAGCCTAGGGTTTCGACGCTCTCCTTCCGGCCTCGGCCTCCTTGGTCGTCGTCGACGACATCGAGGAGGCCGGGAACAATAAATTTTTTTTCCCCCTTGTTTCTCCCCTGTGAGAACACCGGCAGCAACTCCATGATCGGCGCCCTCATCAACGACGCATGAAACCTCCGGCAACCCATCTCCATGTACGTGGAGTCGGTGTCCAACCCGACGCTGGTGGTGGCCGACGTGCCGCGGTGATGGAGCCGAAGTCGATGCGCCAGATGTTCATCACCGGCGAGCTCGGCCCGGACCGCGACTTCTTCATCTACAGCCGCTTTCGGTCCGTCCAACGATCTGGACCCCGGATGCCCCGCGGATCTCCTGCAGGAACTGGCGGCAGTGGCCGCATGGGGCGGAGGACACCGCGATACGCCGGATCCCGGCCTCGCCATGGGCGGCGGCGTTGGCGACCAGGAACTGCTCCACGTGGACGGAGTGGTGGAGCGGCACCCCAGGGAACTCCAGGTTGGCCCCGATGTAGATCCGCCTGCTGGTCCCCAACCCGACGGCTCCGACGTGATAGTTCGAGATCGGCGGCCGGGCCAGCCCCTGCGCCCGGCCCTCCACTCGCCGTCTGCTGCCGCAGAGTCCGCACCGGCCGGCCTCGAGCTCGGCCGCCAGCGCCTGCTGGTCCGCCGGCCCCGCCGTACCTTGCGCCCGCGCCGAGCCCTGCGCCGCCCGGATCTGCCTCGCCAGCGCTCCGATTTCCTCTCCTGTCTCCGACTCTCTCGCTCTCTCCCAGACTTCTCTCTCTCCGATCCGATCTTCTCTCCTTTCTCTCCTCCTTTCTCTCTCTCTTTCCTTATCTCATCTCTCTCTCTCTCTCCTAAAAATCCAGCTGATCCCTTTGAAACCGAATCACAGCCGTCCATGTATCCATTCTCCCAAAATCCGATCCCCTTTGAAACCGATCACAGCCTACCTCTTTTATTCCCCTTCTCTCTATAGCTGTTCACAGCCATCCGATTTGCATCGGATGGCTGTGCTTTAAGATTTGGTGCCCCCATGCAGGACTGCCGGCTATGATTTGGTGCACCTGTGCTTTACACCGGACTGCCGGCTATGATTTGTTGCATCGGATGGCTCTACACCCGATCCAACTCAGTGATCCCTTTTTTTTTTTTGAGTTTGAGCCTGACGCTGTGCTTTACGCTTCACCTATGCTTTACACCCGACCCGATCACGGCCTAAAAACCCGTGAGTTTGCGCCCGTGACTGCACTGTGCCCTACACCCGATCACAGCCGTTGGTGTCTATTTTCTCTCGGATCCCTTTGAGTTTGAGCCTATGCTTTGCGACTTACTACACCCGATGCGATCCTCTTTGCGCTGTGCGTTCTCTCTGCGGCCCTGCGCTCGAGCTACCGCTCCTCCTTCCGCTCCAGCCCGAGACCATCGGTCTTCCTGGCTGCCGAAGCCCTAAGCCGTTTGATCCGGCCGCCTTAGCGTCCCGCGTCCGCCGTCCGCTGCACCTTAAGCTTTGTCAGCCCGCCTTGCACCATATGCCCTTGCGCTTTGTCGATTCGCCTGCCCCATCGCCTGGCTCTGTGCCCTTGCGCCTTGCTATTTTTGCGCTCTGCGCCCTACCGATCCGCCTTGCACCTTTTTTGATCCTCTCTAGTTCCGGTCACACTTGTTTTGTGCCGGCTTTTGGATCCTCTCTCGTTCCGGTCACACTTGTCTTGTGCCGGCTTTTAGATCCTCTCTAGTTCCGGTCACACTTGTTTTGTGCCGGCTTTTGGATCCTTTCTCGTTCCGGTCACACTTGTCTTGTGCCGGCTTTTAGATCCTCTTTAGTTCCGGTCACACTTGTTTTGTGCCGGCTTTTGGATCTTTTCTCGTTCCGGTCACACACTTGTCTTGTGCCGGCTTTTAGATCCTTTCTAGTTCCGGTCACACTTGTTTTGTGCCGGCTTTTGAATCCTTTCTCGTTCCGGTCACACTTGTCTTGTGCCGGCTTTTAGATCCTCTCTAGTTCTGGTCACACTTGTTTTGTGCCGGTTTTTTGGATCTTTTCTTGTTCCGGTCACACTTGTCTTGTGCCGGATTTTGGATTCACTCTCGTTCCGGTCATTCTTGCGCCAGCTTTCGGATCCTCTTCCTTTCCTTGGTCATGTGACCCTATCACCTCCCTCTCTTTGTAACATAAATATTAAAGTTTCTATAATGCCCCGATAAATACCCATTGAAAACCGATTCCCCTAGTAAACTATTTACCAGATTGGAAGCCGTGATGTTTTTTTTTTTTTTTGAGATCGGCGGGTGTTCCGAAACCTTCTGGGCAATGGCCCACTTTGGGCTCGGACTAACCCCTCTGGAAGTGAAGCCCGACCCACTTGGAAGCCATGATGTTGCCAAATCAGACTGTGGGTTCTGAATAAAACCGCTACCTGTGATAGCGGTTTTCACGTCCTATGAAAATTGTCTAATGAATAGTGGTTGGGAGCCGATTCTATGAGGTTATCAGATAGGTTAAAGTCACAGTCGTTCATTTGGGGCTGAGTGCAATTATCCGATCAGGCTAGGTGTAACAGATGATTGTGATTCAGTTCAGACTTAACCTAACTTAATCCTCTTAGGTTATAACCTCAGAGGATCCCATGCCATAGTAGGTTATTCTAGAGTTGACAAGCAGATTGATGTGGAACCTTCAGCTTCTCTTGTAAACTGCTATTTCTCAGCGTCGTTTTCTGCGAGATTTTTTTTAAGAGCAATGCTAGCCCGATGGTGTACATATTCCGCTCAGCCCAATTGACGTGGTAGTGTGCAACTGGTGGTGTAAAAGACATAAATATCGCTAGTGGGTTTTAGCCGCCAGTTTACGCTGCCATGTAAATCGAGCCGACGAAATCGGAAAATCCTTCGGGCTGAATAGCATTTCTCTTTTTTTAAAGGTTATACCGCAACTTGGGTACCGTTTTTCTTTAGAGCCTACCTGGTATCAGACCTTGTGATAGCATGGTGTCCAAGCTATAGGAATAGACTACTTTATAAATTGGTTTCGGATGAGTACTTATGTGTCATTTTTTAAAAATATTTATTTGGGAAAATTCTAAATATTATCATGACATCAAGTGGTATTATAGTTTGTGAGAAACATTAGCCCATTAACTATAGGAGGATTTATTAAAACGAAAATGTGTTGTTCAAGCTCTAATCTGATCTATCTTTTGTTTTTCTGGTAATTCAAAGGGGGAGGTCACCACTTGACCTCTGGGAGGTGCCACACGCCGGCACAACAAGAGCCTAACGAGTCATGAAGAAATTGCCACCAGACGACGGGGGAGACTCAATACACCGGCGCTACAGGACACACACACCACAAAAAAAAAAAACAAATAGCAGATAACAACCACCGTCACCAGAGAAAGGGGAGGCACCACCACCGGTGCGCGGTAGAGAGAGGCTCACTGGCCGGAATCTAGAATGATCCTTCCACCAAAAAGGAACCCAAAATAACTAGGCGACTCACCGCCAGCTCCAGCAGTACGGCATGACCTTGATTTGGATTCGCAACAGCCACAACCCACCGTCGACCGCCGCCGTCGCCACAGCACCGCCAAGAGACCACCCGCCATTGCCGAGGATTAGCTATGAAAAGCCATCGACGGAGAACCTCGACGCCGGGGTCAGATCCGACCTCCCCACTACATCCGGCGCGAAATTGGAGCCCGACGACGAGCGAGGACCAACGGCCTATTGAGGATTTGTTTTAAGCCAACATCCTCAGCAATCTCCACCTTGGCTTCAAACAAGACAATAGCCAAAACCTTGCACGTGAACTTTATCTCTTTGAACTATGAATCCATATCTTGATCATTGTCGCCCCTTTGCCCCCGCACTGGGAGCCCAATCACCAAGCTTGGTAATTGCTAAAGTCTTTCGACTTGGCCGACTTCCTGATCAATCTCGCCCCTGAGCCTGCTCCACCAGCACCCTTGTCCTTCACCGAACACCGTGCATGTGCCGCCGCGCTCCCGGCTAATGTCATGATTATGGAAGATCCACCCATCGTCCGTCAACGACCTCGCCGTAAACCACGGCCCTTGATTCGCTCTGTGACGCTGCTCTCGAGCCATTGCCCGTCGGCCAATGCTCGAATATCTTCTGCACTCTGTTGCACCACAGGTGTGCCCACAGTTGAGTCCGCCGCCACCATGATCGTTGTCGTCTTTTTCCCGCCATCCATCGACAGCCACTGCACCTTGTTAAACCGCAGGTGTGTCCGCGACTGTGCCAGCCACTACCGCGCCCGTCAGTGCCCACATCGTCCGTCGGCGATCCGCACCGGTGCCCGTCGGCACCTCCACCAGTTGCTCGTCGGTAATCCACATCAGTCCGCTCGTCGGCAGTTGAACACAATACCATCAGCGACTCCCGTGCCATCAAGGTGATCCCACTTGATCCAGGCACCCGCACATACCGTGCCATCGTGACTATTCCTGTCGCGAACCATCAAACCGAGGAGTAGGTTCCAAGACCGCACCTCCTCCCAGCTAACGCCTTCGGTGTCTCAAACCGCCTCGAGGGATGACGTGCTTGACCGTAACCTCCTCCTCAAAGCCTCCTCCGAAGACCCGAACCAGGAGAGCACTGGACCATACCTCTCCCCGACGTGCCCTTCGCTTAGGGCATCGACCGTCGTCGTCAACAATCCTCCCCGGGGAAGAGGTACTATACCGCAACCTCCCTCCGAGCTTCTAGCTTCCTCCTTGGATGTCGTTCCCGGGTCCTCTGTCACACCATGTGTCGCGAGTGCATCTCGGGCCCTTTTCCTCGGTCTACCTTGGTTTACGTAATTAAACTAGAGCCTCCCAGGATCACTAACAAGAAGCTATGATACTAATTTTTGTTACGATCCAAGGCCCTCGCGCAACGGCACACGACTTGCGTAGTACCACCACGGTGAAGACCACCACCGACAAGACCGAGCAATAGAGATTGTTAACGATGTTGGCTTAAAACAAGCCCTCAACATGTCCAAGGTTTGTGCGTGAAGGATGGCGGAAGACAGAGCGGCTACGGAGCGAAAAAGGGCCTGGCGGGCCCTGGGCGCCAACCTGAGGCGGCCCGGCCCGCACGTAGGAAACTGGCACCCAAGGTGCCAATTCTGGCACCCAGGGCGCCAGGTCCGGATAGGCACGTGTGTAACGTGTTTTCGGTTGCGATTTTTCATGGGTTTTCGAGAGAACTTTTAGGAGTTTGTTTCTATCTTCTCTCCTAGGTCTTGCACAAATTTGGGGTTATAAAAAGACCCCTAGGAATGAAGAAATGATGATCATGGTGGCACATGTGTATCCCGGGTAAGGGTTTAGAAGGTACCCGTCATCAAGGGAGAGGAAGAGGAAACCATTGGAGACCAGAGAATTTTCGGAAAGGGTTTCTTCTTGTCTTTGGGGTGTAAGACTACGGGATCTATTCTCCTTAGGAGGATCTCTTTGTGGGTGTATGAGGGATTGGTTAGAGACAATTCTTCTTGTACTCAGGTTTTCCCCATACTAGTAAATCCATTGATCGGTCGTTGCCGGAATTTTCTTGTGGTGTTTTGCTTGTTTATTCTATTGCTCGGTCTTATCGGTGTTCATCTCCACCGTGGTGGTATTACGCAAGTCTTGTTCCACTGCGCGAGGGCCTTGGATCGCAGCAACACCGCCGGTCGATGGGGGGGGAAGCTGCGACACCGGCGCTACGAACACAAAATCGCCGGCGCTACAAACACAAAATCATCGGCTGCTGGAGACCCCTTGAAATGAGAGCTCAAGCCTCTACGTATATTGTAGCAATTGTTGGACTTTTTCAAAATCTTTGGTGGCTATTTTTGAAAATTTATAGTTTTGCCTTTTTGTATTCTTGCTAGCACATTGAGGGTGGTGTTATGCCCACAAATTCCAACGGTTAAATCTAGTCGTGATCCCTTGGGGTGTGAAGAAGAATTCAACTTGCTACCATACATTTCCATTCCAAAAGAAAGGAAATAAAGCAATTTTATTCCATTCAAATATATGATTACAAGCCGAGTATTGCAAAGGAAATGCAAAATACATTAAAGTGATAGTCTTGAATCTCCTCACCCTTCAAGCTTCGAGCTCGCCTTTCTCATTTTAGAATGGTTCGTACATGGGTCTTTGATCTCAATAGGTTCAACATCTTCATTGGCACCCTCCGAACTTCAAATGAGGTGAGCCACAATTTTTAAATTATAAGCCCACTGCTATCACATGTTATAGAATTAATCAGATTATTTCATGTCAAAGTATGGACTAGTCACCAAGTTGGGGACTTTTAAGCCTCGGACCGAGATAGTCTCACACCCAAGGATAAATTTTAGGCCTTAGCCAGGGAAAGCCTCCCACATAAGGATATCTTTTAGACCAAAGTTAGGGCTAGCCTCACACCTAAGGATATCTTTTAGACTGAAGTCAGAGTTGGCCTCACACCCATGTATATCTTTTAGACTGAAGTCAGGGCTAGCCTCACACCCAGTGATATATTTTAGACCATAGTTCCACACCTCTAAAATGGTCACATTCCCATAATTTTAGTATGATTAATACAATTAATACAAAAATCAGATGTATGACATTCAGCCAAAGTAAGATTCAACTCCCCTACATATTTGATTTGTGGTAAGTTCCAGAGTGTGCTATCTATCATCAGCTATCAAAATTCCTAAAGCTGGCATTAGTATGCATCATGGTTTTAAAACCCGTCGGGTCGACCCGAAACTCGCCCGAGTCAACCCGACCCGGCAAGAAATTGAGCCGACCCGGCTGATTAACTCGGCCTGTCGGGTTTTGGTTAAAACCCTCCTGGTTTTCAGCGATTCGGGTCGGGTTTCAAACCCGAAAGACTCGCCCGGGTCGGGTTTTAAAAAAAAACCCGCAGCCCTTTATAAAAGCCCGAGCGGAGCGGACCGACTGAGGGACTGAGAGCGACGGCTCGGGTTAGGGTTTCGGAGTCTCGCGACCCTCGCCGTCGCCCTTGCCGTTGCCGTCGCCCTTCGCCGTCGCCGTCTCCCTTCGCCGTCGCCGTCTGCCGTCACCGTCGCCGTCTCTTTTCCCCCCTTTTGAAATCAGGCGCAGCAGACCAAAGAAGAGAAGAGGGAGGAAGAAAGAGGAGAAGAGGGAGGAAGAAGAGAAGAGAAGATGGAGGAAGAAAGAAGAGGAAAAGGCCAAAAAAGGTAAGCACACAGCTGCCGAATTGCAGATCTCTTTTCCCCCTTTTGATTTTTTTTTTGTTAAAAACAAGTGAAAACAGTGCCGAATTACAGATCTCTACTTTTTTTTTTCTTCTGATTCTTCCTTTTTCCTGTTAAAAAATAGTGAAACAGTCTCACAGTCATCTCATGATTCTCATCTCTGATTCTTCCTCTGCTCTGCTCTCTTCCTTTTTTGAAATTTTTTCTGATTCTTCCTCTGCTTTTCTCTAACAAGACTAATTGTTGATTCTTCCTCTGCATTCCCCTTCTATTTCCCGGTTTCCCCTTCTCTCCCTCTCCCCATGCTCGATTCATATTTGTTGATGCTGTGTGAATCAACCAACCTGAAACCGAAATAAATCAGCTATCAGTTCCTTTTGATAACTATTCTAGCAAACAAAAATTCTTCAACTGAAAGAGCAAATATTGTCAATAGCAGAAGTTGTAGAATTTGACTGGCACCTGTTCGACTGCCTGAAGGCTCATTCCTCACTTGCTTCACAAATTTCCACAGGTATTTCTATTATTTTTTCCATGGATTTGAATCTATCATTATTGCAATCTCTTATAGTTAATTTCTTTCTGCACTGCTAGTACAAATTCCATGGATAGTCAGAATGTGGCTGCTACTGCTAGTACAAATTCATCAGTCAATGCACCTATGGACACAGTGATAGACACTTCTCACTTATCTGATCCTGGTTGGCTTCATTGCTCATCACTCACTGCTGATAAGAAGAGAAACCGATGCAACTATTGTGGAAAAACAATGTCTGGGTGGATTAACAGATTTAAACACCATCTAGCTAGAATTCCTGGTGATGCAGCACCTTGTAAGAAGGTCACTGATGTAATTGCTAAATCAATGAAGGATCTTTTAAGTAAAAAGACAACGGAAACTAAGAAAAGAAAACAGTACAAAAGTGATTTGGGTGCATTTGGGAGTATACAAGAGCATGATGAGGAAGAAGACAATGATTCTTTGAGGACAAAAAGGAGTAAAGAAGTAGTTAACTCTAGAAGAGTGCAGCAAAAAATAGAAACATGCATTGATAAGAACTCTAGGAAACGTGTTTGCGAAGTAATTGCAAGGTGGTTTTATCATGCTGCCATTCCATTCAATGCCGCAGATTCTATTTATTTTCCAAAGGTATGTGAAGCCATTGGATTTTATGGGCAAGGCTTCAAGCCTCCAACACCATATGAGTTGTCTGGGCCACTTCTAAAAGAGGAGGTGGAAACTCTACAAGTTTATTTGAATGAGTTCAAGTCTTCATGGAGTGAAACTGGTTGTTCCATCATGTCGGATGGGTGGAGGGATCAAAAAGGAAGGACACTAATAAACTTTTTAGTGTCGTGTCCGCGGGGGATTATGTTCATAAGATCCGTGGATGCATCTGATATAGTCAAGGATGCAAATAATATCTTTAAATTGCTTGATGAGATAGTTGAGGAGGTTGGGGAGGAGAACATTGTTCAAGTGGTAACGGACAATGCTGCAAATTATGTTGCCGCCGGCAAACTTCTTATGGTAAAGAGGAAGCATTTGTTTTGGAGTTCTTGTGCCGCTCATTGTCTTGACCTTATTCTTGAGAAAATTGGTAAGTTGAAACCGATTGAGTTTGTCATAGAGAAGTGCAAAAAGATTGTGAAGTTCATATACAACAAAAGTATGGTATTGCATATGATGCGGACTTTCACGGGTGAGAGAAAGATCCATCGACCCGGGGCAACTCATTTTGAAACAAACTTTATTCTTTTGATAGTCTCGTTGAGCAGGCAACTTCAAACTTTATGTTTGTTTTAGTTTCGATTTTCATGTCAACTCTTTTGTTCTATTTCTATTTGTCATATGTTGCATTGCATCTTTTTATTCTTTTCATTAGAGGGGTGCTTTAAAGAAGATGTTTCTCTCCGAAGAATGGGCCACTTCTAAATTTGCAAAGCTCGAGGAGGGAAAAGAATCCGAGAAGATTGTAACCGACACTTCCTTTTGGCGGAAGATGGAGCAAATACATAAGACAGTTCTTCCTATCATTTTGGTATTAAAGGCAGTGGATGGTGAAAAACCGGTAATGGATGAGATATATGATCGTATAGATAAAGCAAAGATGGAGATTGACGTAGCTCACAACAACAATGAAAGGTCCTATAAGAAATATTGGGATATCATTGATGAAAGGTGGGATTCTACTCTCCATTCTCCCCTTCATGGGGCAGGTTATTTTTTGAACCCGCATATTCACTATCGTCCAGATGTCTCAAAACATCCCGAAATTCGACGTGGTTTGCAACAAGTAATTGCGGTTCTTGAACCGGATATAGATGTTCAGATAGAAGCAATACAACAGGTATATGTTTCACATAATTGTGAATTTGTGATAATCTCAATTGAAAGTCGTTTACAACTTGTCACGTTTTCATTTTGTTATTAGATTTTAAAATTTAACGATGCAACACATTCATTTGCAACTGAACAAAGTATTCGTAGTAGAAGCAAGTTATCTCCGGGTAACTTTTTTTTCCCAAATGCCCCTAAATCACCTTTGTATGCTTTTTCCAAATGCTCCCAAATTGCTTGAATTTGAATCATTACATGTTCACTATACCTGCAGTTGCTTGGTGGCAAGCTTTTGGGATAGATACTCCAGACCTCCAACGGATTGCAATTCGTATCCTGAGTCAAAATTGCTCATCTTCGGGTTGTGAAAGAAATTGGAGTACATTTGACCAAATCTATACAAGGAAGAGGAATCACTTGAAGCAAGAAAAGTTGAACAACTTGGTCTTTATTCACTACAATTTGAGGTTGCGGGAAAGACAACTAAGAAGGAATGCTTCGAGTTTTGATCCAGTCAATCTCGACAACATTTTACTTGAAAATGAGATTGACAAGTGGATTCATGAGAATGAAAGAGGTGACTTTGATGGGGATGATTTGAGATGGTTGGATAATGAGGATGATGCCGATATTGCAACGATGAGCACACACCGCACTGAAGGGGAGGAATTTGATGTTGAGGAGACCAACAATGAAGATGATCTTTGAATTTTATTTGGAATGTTGAAACTTGATGTTATTTGAGTCTTTGACTATCATTTTGAACTGTATGTTTATCTTTGGGACTATGTAATTGAACTCTTGAACTTGTCATTAGCTTGTTGAACTTGTCTTTTGAAGTTGGAACTTGGAAGTTGGAACTAGCTTGTTGAACTTCTCTTGCTTTAGTTCATTTGAAATGATGATGTTATGTCTATGTTTCATGACTTATGTTTATCTTTATTATTTAGTATAGTTACTAATTGTGTTACTTTGCTTATCATTGGAAGTTGGAAATAGGTATTTGAACTTGTCTTACTTTAGTTTTATATATATATATATATCCGAGTCGGACCGAGTCGAGTTTTTTCCGAGTTGCCCGAGTTACTCGACTCGGTCAATTTTCGAGTCGAGTCGAGTTTCCGAGTTTTTGAACCATGGTATGCATTAGCATGATTGCTATATTTTGTCATGAAAATATTGTCACAAACGGAATTGAATTCTGATGTCGGATTGTGAAGTTATGGTCATTATATGTCGAGGGCAAAATGATCATTTTTTTTATTATTCGTTTAGATTTTCTGAATTAACACTGTAAGATTGTTGACGGTGTCACCAAGAGGGTTGAGCCGTAGACGAAATCAAATTCCGAGCTCATTTGGCCAAGATATGGCCGAAAAGGCTTTCTAGGTCAAATAAGGCTATTGGACTATCTAAAGTAGAATTCCTGGGTTGCACTAATAGATAAGACACGTAATATTGAAAACAAGGGTGAGTCTATCAAAGGTTTTTAATGGCTTAGCCTAACAGAGATGGATTCATTCATTTGGGCTTGGCCTACTATGAATGGGCTCGGCTAATTTGGTCGGATAGCTAGGCTCGGCCAGAATTAGTTATCTTACTTATTTAGCTTCGGCCCAATTATTACCTAATCAATGTTGGCCCTCGTCCCAAGTTAATTAGTAAAATTAATGGGCTTTGGCCCAATCAACCAAATGGGTATCGGCCCACATACCTGATGGGAATCAGGTAGCTAAGGGTGGTGGCGAGCAGGGGGTGTGGCGGCAGTCCGGCGATGATTAGCGATGTTTAGGGGTGTGCATCGGTTCGAAACCGACCTATTTAGGCAAAATCCAAACCGATCCAACCTTGGTCGATTTTGAGGATTTTCAATCTGATCCAAACCGAACTAAGATTGGACTCCAATCCAACTAAAATCGGTTTGGCTCGGATTGGATTGGATGGTCGGTTTAGGCTTTGGGTCATGTTCTTATTGGGCTCCCCCCTTCTATTAGGATCTAGTTCAAACTTAAAAAATAATAATTGTTATCAAATCATTAGGTCTAAATATGATTTTTAACTGATTTTGAGTCATCCTATTGTATTGCAATGGTTGTTGGTAGCAAGTGTATATAAGGACATATGATATATTTAACAAAATATTATATGTATATACATATATCGGTTCGGTTCAGTTTAGGTCGATTTTGAATTTACAAATCCATCAACCGATCCAATCATGTCGGTTTTTTAAAAACCAAATCCGATCCGTTTCATTGAGTGTGTCAAAACAGATCAAAATTGGTCGGTTAGTTTGGATCCTGCACACCCCTAGCGACGATCCCGCAACAACGACTGGCGGTCCGGGAGGAGTGGCTGGCAGTGTTATGGCAGCGATCGGGGTGGTCCAGTGAGGTTGGTGGTGATAACGGGGAGAAAAATCCTTGGGAAATGTGGAGAAAAAGGGAGGGATTCACTCCCTTATGTAGGCTAAGGTAACATTTTGATAGGTTAGGGGCTTCTCTGAAATATATATGTCCTTAATTCTAACAGTTATTTTCAGTTTTAAGACTGATGAGTCTCTTACCTCCAAAGAGAGAAAAGGAAAGGTCTTTCAGTGGTCCGAAGGATGTCTACTCGCACCTCTTGATGATATTAAATAGACAAGGCCCCTCTCTCATTAGATACATCTAAAAACCCAAAAATATTTTGACGATCAAGATCCGATAGCCAATAGCCAAGACATCTGAGACCGTGATGCTAAGATGAGGTGAGGTGAGGTGAGGTGAGGTGAGGTGAGGTGTCCAAGGCTAGGAGTTAGTCCCACATTACCTGAAGAAAAGAAGATCATGAGCTACTTATATATTTTTCCCTCCCAAATATAGAAGACATGGTTTTAAATCGTGCGCCGCTACAGATTTCGTAAGAACTCCGTAGTTAAGCATGCTCGGGCGAGAGTAGTACTAGGTTAGGTGACCTCCTAGGAAGTCCTAATGCAGCCACGGACAAAGATGACAATATCTTATGTGTTTGAGGTGGATGTTACAGATATCAATAGTTTTTTTTCCTAGTGCTTTTCTTTCATGAAATATCATAGAGTGCTCCAGGCCAAATCAGACAGTGCATATCCAGTCTCAGCATCGATCAAGAGATTTTACTATATTCCAAAGGCGATTCTCATATCCAATTGAATAGAAAATCACAAATAGAGACAAAATGATATTTATAAAATTAAAGGAGAATTCTGAACTCATACCCGATCCTAGCTTGACGCATGCATGTGGTGTAGTGTTGCAATTTGCGAGAGCGGTGGAGCACAAAGATAACTGGGAGAATCAAGACAAGCCAAACATCCAGAGGAGACACGTAGCAGTGTAGCACACAATTATTTTTCTTTACGTGGTTCACCTCAAAACAGGCTACATCCATGGGACCTCGTCCAGAATGCAACTCTCCATTATAAACGTAACATGATTGTATAAAAGGGGCCATGCTCTTCAAGAGATACTGCCTCTCATCCAGCCATACACCGCGCTCATGCGCTCCGGTCCATCTATGACCCATTGGTCAATCCAAGACTGTCTACAATGGCAAGTGTTCTGCGTCCGACGCCATCTTGCCTCTTGCACCAGAGGCGTGGCCTATTGGTGATGCTCGGCACCATGCGCCGTTGGTGCCTCGATTGGTACCCGTCAATGCCTCTTGCACTGTAGTACTGTAGGCATGTCTGCTGCCATGTTTGCCGCCATTGCGCACATCAGCACCTTTGTCGTCCGTCAATGACCCAAGTACCTATTGTAGTATAGATGTGTGTGCGACCGTGTTTGCCACTACAACGCTCCATCGACACCCTTTGTCGTCCATCGACAACCCAATCACCTTATTGCACTATTTTGAAAACCGGACCGGATCGGAAGGTTCGACCGGTTTGGACCGGAACCAGAATGTGTTTCGGTTCAGTATTTGGGTAAACTGGTTCATTTGTAAAATTCTATTAAAAAATAAATTACATGCTATTTTTGGGGCAAATTTGGATGTTAGATTTTGAACATGGACTTATGATTAAATAACCTTTATGCATATCTTGGTAACCAAGGAATTATATTTTTCATCAATGAATTTAGTAAGTATATATCTATATAACATGGCACGGCGGTCTACATGCTGACTAGATAAAACGGAACTTGCTGACTAGACAAAAATGAATGGATAGATTTGATCATCATCTCTTGATCTAACCATAGAGTGGGGCTCATCCCTTCACTTCTTCACAAGGGAAGTTCCTCAATTAATATAGAATTAATTGGCTCACAAAGAAGGCAACCCAATCACCCGAAAATTCCTCACGAAAATCACTCTCAAATCTCAATTAATAGAAGAATCTTTAGAGTAAAGTATACTTTGCAACCCAATCACCCGAAATTCCTCACGAAAATCACTCTCAAATCTCAATTAATATAAGAATCTTTAGAGTAAATTATACTTTGCCCCCTGAAGTTTAGCTTTAAAGCACTAAACCCCCTTATAGGTACAAAACAACATTTTACCCCCTTCAAGTCAGTTTCGATCAGATAAAAATCACCAAACAAGGAAATTATGTAGTTGACAAAAGGGTGTATTGTGCTAACATTTCAAACTTTAAGGAGCAATTTGGAACAAAATAAACTACATGGGGGTTAAGTGTTTTTGAGCAAAACTACAGAGGGGCAAAGTGTAATTTATCATAATCTTTGGAAAATTTTATTCATACCCCAAAAATCTGTAACTAGCCCCCGTCTCCCTATCGTTTCTCAATAACTTACTCAGCAACCCTTTAATACCAACATTGTCCTTTTCATTTGTACCCCAAACCTCAAAGCCCTAACTTAGCATCTTTTGTACCCCCAACCAAACCCAACCCAAGGTCTGTTTGAACTTCCTTACCCCTAGCCTAATCCGTCGGGTTGGCCAGGTTGATTAGGTTGTGCGAGATGGGTTGATCGGCTTCAATATGGTAGAGGAGAAATAATTCGGGTTGGGTTCAGGTTAGCCCGCCCAAATTTGGGTTGGGTTCGGGTTGGGCTCCGGTTGGGTTCCAATTGGCATGCCCAAGTTGCAGCCCTACGTCTGCCTTCAAGTAGGGGTGGCAATGGGTCGAGTCGGGTCGAGTTGAGACATAGGTATAAGGGCAAAACACCCAACCCGAACCCGACCCGTTTAATAAACGGGTCAAAAACTTAAACCCAAACCCGACCTGACCCGTTTAACCCGTTTAATAAACGGGTCAAAAACTTAAACCCAAACCCGACCCGACCCGTTTAACCCGTTTACTAAACGGGTCGGGTCGAGTTGGCTCAACAGAACCCATGTAAACCTACCGGGTTGGGTCAAGACAAGTCGGATTGGGCCTGATTTGATCGGATTGGGTCAAGTTGGCTCGGGTCGGGTCGGGTTGACACGACCCATTTGGTAAACTGGTCAAGTCGGGTCAATCGGGCTATAAGTACAAACCCGAACCCGACCCATTAAATAAACGGGTCAATCGGGTTGACCCTTATATGACCCGAACCCATTTAGGCCAAATCTAAACCCGCTAACTTCGGGTCGGGTCATGGATTACCACCCCTACCTTCAAATACCAGCCAACTGCATGGGGTTTATTTAAGAGGGGTGTATTCAAGAGTGCATATAATCTATATAACATGGCACGACGCTTTCGTGCTGACTAGACAAAATGGCACCAAAAGCTGACTAGACAAAAAAATTGCTGACTAGACAAAACGAAACAAGTTGACTAGATAAAAAAAATAACTACGTATCATCACAACCATCCATACATAAAGGAATAGAAGCTGCACTTGATGGTTCCTTCAGATATTAAATAAATGCTCTATATAGAATATTAATTGTATTTAATTGCATGCATATAAGGTATTAATGGCTAGGTGTAAGGAACGATTATGTAAGGAAATTAATGTGGATAGAGAGAGGATCACAAGGGTGTTGCGGGATTTAGATGAGGAGAGACGGATGGTAAAATAAGGAAAGAGAATCAATTAGAGAGAAAATAGGAGAGATAGGAGGGGGTGCGATCAGATGGTTTTGAATAACACGGACGGTTGCGATCAGGTTTTGATTAAATGGAAATAAAGGAAAAAAGAGAGATAGGGATAGTGGGGAGTTGATATCAGGTTGGGTGGTTGGGATTTAAAAGAGAGAGACTTGGATAAGAGCATGCATGCATGGCTTCGCATGGGTTGATGCGGGCATGGAGTTATGTACATGAGATGTGGACTTGCATGGCGTTGGATTTTTTGTTCACTACCTAGAGCTCGAATGAGCTGGTAAGGATGGGTCGACGGCTAATAGCGAGTAAATTCGTACGTGCATGACTTTGAGATTGGGTGAGATGTCTACAGATATGGCAAAAAGGTGGGGAGGAGGAAAAAGAACAGTGGACTTAGCAGTAAGTTCCTCCTCCCCACCTTTTTGTCATATCTGTAGACAGCCCCGGATTACGTACCAAAAAAATTACATGGGAATGATGAGATGCGTTCGCACGTGTGATGTGTGTGTGTGTGTGTGTGTGTGAGAGAGAGAGAGAGAGAGAGAGAGACGTATGTGTAGGGGTGTCAATGGGTCGTGTTGGGTCAGTTTTACATATGGTACACCATTGTGGTGCGGTGCGGTTTCGGTGTTGCGGTGCGGTTTCAGTTTCGTGTCAGTTGGGGGGTGTCTTGCTACCGAAGACAGTCTGACAAGTGTATTGCCGCCTAATGCGGCCCGCTGCAGTGCCGACGGCCAAGTGTGTTGTCGTCGCACCGAATGCTCCCGCTTCGTGCCAATCGACATGGGCATGCCGAAGGCAGTCAAGTGTGTTGTCGTCGCATACGACGGTGGGGGAGGGGTGGGGGTGGTGATGCTCGGAGGGTGTTTTGCTGCCGAAGGTGGCCCGCTGTATTGTTGACAGGTGTGTTGCAGCCGAAGGCGGCCCGCTGCAGTGCCAACAGGCATGGGCATGCACTAGTTTTTAAATAGGTTAAAATAGTTGAACCAATGGTTTGAGCCGGTTTGGACCGGACCGGATACCTTTTAAGTTCACCTTCCGATCCGGTTTTGAAATCATTGCGCTATTATACTGTAGGTGTGCGTGTGATCGTGCTCGCCACCACAGCTCCCATTGATGCCTTTGTCACCTATAGAGGACCCAAGCACCTTGTTGTATTGCAAGTGTTCGTGCGGTTGTGTCTGCCGCCACAACACCCCATCGACACCCTTTGTCGTCAGTCGATGACTCACGCACCCATTTATATTGCAGGTGTGCGTGTGACCGTGTCTACCGCTACAATGCGTCATCGACTCTCTCTGTCGTCCGTTGATGACCCAAGCATCATTATTGTACTGTAGGTGTTCATGCAGCTATGTATGCTTCCACAGCACCCCATAGGTGCCCTTTGTCATCATCGATGACCCAAGCACCCGATCGTTTCCGCCACCAAAGCGCCAAGTCAGTACCTCCGTAATGGTGGCCGTTGGCACGTTCGCACAGGTGCCCATCGGCAACTCCACCAGCCATCCGTTGGTGATCTTGTCAGACCGCTCGTCGGTGTCTAGAATGGTCGCCCATCGATGACTTCATAGCCTTGATTGGCTGCCACAATATGAAATTCGGTGCCTTTTTTTTTTTTTTGTTACATCTGATGGGGATCACGACATCATGATCCTGATATCCTCATACACAAGGGCCGAAATAGGAGGAGGTATATCATTAACCCAGTACCTTTCAACCCCGGAGACTCGAGCATCAGAAGCCAACCAGTGGGCTGCACTATTGGCTATTCTTGGAATCCACTGCACTGAAATTCGGTGCCTTAAAAGTTTTGCTTGGCGCCTCTACACAGCGAGATTTGTCGTGTCATCGTGGTGCTTTCTCCGAGATTTGGCTGGTTCTCACTTGATGTTTGAGCCGATCACCAAGCTTGGATGCCGCTTGCAGCCTGACATCACCATCCCCAGCACATCCCCGACATCACCTTGACTTTCTTGGGCCCACCTCGCTGCCAGACATTGCTCGTCATGAGCCTAGTTCGATGTCCTACAGACATGCAGTGCGCACCATGGTGCTCACCTAGGTGCATATAGTGATACGCACCACACGGCATCTAGGGCAGTTGTTGTTGCTGATGGTGCCCTAAAATTAGCGACATCCCGCCAAGAAAGCGCACGAAGTCGCACAAGGAGATCGCCTCCTTTTCTTAACATTAGGAGTCCCATACTGTAAAGTGACTCTCGCATGTCGCCTGCAGCTGCCGATCAAAGATTGGCCACAATCAGCTTGCCCGCGAGGTCGCCAGCGGTTAGCTCGCACGCGAGCCTGGATACAAAGATTGACCGCAATTAGCTCGCCCGTGAGGTCGCTAGTGGTGATACAAAGATTGCCCATAACCAGCTTGCCCGCGAGGTCGCCAACGGTTAGCTCGCACACGAGCCTGGATACCAAGATCACCAGCGGTTAGCTCGCATGCAAGCTTGGATACTAAGATCGCCCATGGTTAGCTCGCACGCCTGGATACCAAGATCGCCAGCGGTTAGCTTGCACGCGAGCCTGGATACTAAGATCGCCCGTGAGCCTGGATACCAAGATCGCCCGCGATCAGTTTGCACGTGAGCTATCGCTTCCTGGTAGAAGCCCAGAACACTTCAGAAGATTCAAACACCAACAACTCGGATATCCACCTCACATGCGGAGACAACTAACTCGCCCGTAGAAGAGGTCGCCTTTTACCTATAGATGTCACATACCGTAAGGCCGTACTAGATAGACAGGTGTCCTCGTTCCAGAGGCACTGCGTGGATGATTGTAGGCCAAGTTCGCTCCGCGCGAACCTGCTTGGCTGCAAGTAAAACCAACTCTGCTTGGAGCCTTCTGGAGTGCCACCTGGAACAAACAAGATCGATGCAGCCCCCCTTTTTACCATGAAACACCCAGTTGGACCGCAAAACAGCAAAACACATTCAAAGATCCATGTGCGAGCACGATGGTGCTCGAAGGAACATGCGAATCTACACGTGTCGATATGCAGGGGTCATATAAGGGTGTGACTCCAGGCTCGAACGTACAGGTTCGAATTCAAAAAACTCAAATTACTAGCTGATTATTTCACAGTCCCCCTTTTTTGAGAGCTCTGCTGACTTGATCGTCGGAGGGTCTGCGCTCCAAAAGGTGCTATACGTTCTAACCCTTTTGTTTTGCAGGTCGCGGGAACCATCTTACGAGATTTCACCCTGACAGTTGCAATTCTCCCAGCTGCTCCACGTGTCGACCAGCAATGGCCAGGGCGTGTCCTTCCAGCATCTACTACCGACCACCAAGCCACCCGGGAGTGGGTCTCCCGGATTCCCGTGTGTCCGTCTACCACGATTCCAACTATCAAGGGTCGGGGGTGGGTCTCCCAGTTTCATGTGTGTCCATGTGCCACCATGCTGACTACCAAGGGGGAAGGGGGAGGAGATGGCGAGAGGGCGATCCCGAGGCTCCTCGAGGACCAGGGAGATCCGGGGGAGATCTAGGGGTAAATCTCCCATGCCCGATTCCCACATCCATTTTAATTCTTCGGCGCGTTCCCGAGGTGTGTCGCGCTCGGGAGGTAGGTCTCTCGGTGGGAGGGGTTCGGGAGGGGTGGAGGCGGAGCGTCGTTCCCGGGATAGGCGTCCCGGGGGCGTTTCAAAACCCCCCTCTTCAACGATCTCCCAGCCCAGAGTCTCCTTCGCGGACATAGTGCGCCGCCCGGCCCGATCTCCAGGGTTTTCAGGGAAATCTAGGGTTCCGTCCGGGCGACCTTCTCGGCCATATCGCGGAGGGCCTCCGGTTCGTCGCTGCCATCGGTGTGGTGAGCGCGACCACACTGTTGCCGCCTGCCGGAATCCGCTCGTCTGCTTCGCCTGTGGGAAGGTGGGGCATACCTCCCACCGGTGCGGGATGGCCCGGTCCTCTGGTTCGACTGGTTCCTCTGCTGCGGGTTCGGGGACCTCCTTGGAGCTGCCGGTGGACCCCCGAAGGGGGGAGATAATGGAGGTCTTGGATCGTTCCGGGGTCTGCCGGGTCTTCCGGAAGGCGGTGACGTCCGGCCTCTTGGAAATAAATCCCTGGCAGAGGCCCGCAGCGGAAGCAAAGTGATGGTCCGAGGACCGAGAGCGGTGTGCGTTACATATCAAAAATTTCATCGAAACAATCTACATATGCGTGTATGAAACTAGCAAGGCAACTACTCGAACCCCTAACGACGATCTAACGCAAAAGAACAATCTAGCATGAATGCATGTTCTAATTATGTTAGATCTACTTGTTAGAGATCATACCTGCGTGCGGAATCTTTCACCGCGACAAATTTCTTCTTTATCGATGGAGACGGGCTACGGATCTGCTCGACATAGCTTCGGTACGACGGCCATAACTTTCTGCTCCGAACTCCGATTGGGCTGAAATTTGGACTGCAGGTAGCCAACTTCGAGACGCAACTTTTCCAACAAGTTTCACGTCGTTTGGACTTCTGTAGCTCCCGGAATCGCAGAAACAACATTGATTTTCTGTGCAGATTCTGGACAGCAAAAGGTTGCGGGAGACTCCTTCTAGTTCACCCGATCTCACACGATGCACGGCACCTCGTCGATGGATCTCTGAGTGCCTCCATACGACGAGCCTTCTCCTTCTACGAAAACACCATGCGAGGAAGACGAGTCGCCATCCAATGGCGCAAGCGAGGGAGAGAGAGACGAGAGAGGAGATGCGAAGAGAGAAGAGGGGCTTCGGTTTCCCCATGGCTTGCATGGCCGGCCCTAGGGCTTGCCCATGCTACTAATTTCGTGCACCCTCTCTCTCCTTCTCATATATATAGCCGGCCTATCCATATGGATAAGGACAGTATGGATAAGGATGATTGATTCAAACCTTATCCCTATATATCTCTTCTTTATCTCTATCCTTTCCTTGTTTTCGAAAACGGTCAAAACCAGCCCGTTTTCTGCGCCTCATAACCGGCCCCTTTATCGGAGGCAACAACCTCCCGAAACTAATGGGGCCGGCCTTGACCAGTCTCTCAACACTTAGGGCCGGCCCCCTTAGTGCATAGTGGCGCATGGTATGACCAAAACGCCCTTATGCCACTAGTTGATCGTTCCTCGTGTACGAGACTTTACAAGGCACACATAAGTGAAGTGCACCAGTGATTTCACTATTCTCTGAGGTTCCCGTAGGGTGCCCCTAGTGAAGTCAACTAGTCAACTCGCAACATGTCCCGGTGCATCGCACCAATGTGGCAAAGTCCACTTATGGCAAGGAATTGCTACATGCGTCTCTGCACTAACATAGGGTTTCCCCTTAGTGCACACACGTAGCTACGCATCTACCGTGCACTAGTGCGAAGCACTCACGGAGCGTATGCTTGGACTTCTCGCTTCCTCTAATTACGTTCTGTGTTTCGAGGAGATGGTATAAGAACCGTACATAATGTCGATAAGGTGGAACCTTCAGGGACCAGGGTTCATGGCTTCCAACTCAGACTCGATCGACACACTACCCGAGTGTACCATCGATCCTCTGAGTCCGAGTTAACCTGCGTAGCCACCCAGAGTGCGACGCAGGCTGCACTCCAATCCCCCCGGACTTACTATGTTCTCCCACATACCCCTGCTCTCCGCTTAGTATGGTAAACTCGCTGTCCCTCCACTGGTGCCATGACGCAACTCGAGCGGTGGAGAATACCGTCAGACTCGAGTGCTCATATGGCTCGGTTCCTTCCAGGTTGACCACGTACATCGTACCTCCGATAACTCTGCCGAGTAACCGGATCCGTCACCAGTCGAACTGATGACCACCTGGTCAGGGTTTAATACGACGTAGGTCAGACCAAGGAACGCACCTCCCGTTAGGGGTGTGGATAGCCTGCAGGAGTGACATGCTGATGCAACGCCAGCCGGGTAACCCAGTACACCGTGGTTTTGGATCACTGCATCCGGATCCTCACACATTGGTGCGCCAAAGCACCACACAACTGGTTAGTCCACCAGACATGGCTCCTCAGGGTTTAGGACCGTTTTACCCTAAGCAGAAACACGGTTTAGTGCACCGGTGTCTGCTCACCGATCTGTGCACCGTGTTGGTTCCGTTCGGCCACAGACACTGTGCCTGGTAATGACCGTGGTGGAGACACCCACGCTCTGTCATCCCAACAGCTTAACCTGATAGGGCGACCAACCCTAATCAGAGCTGCGAACGTATTTAGGTTACATGGGACCAGTCCCTTGAGTCTCCCACTCAAGAGGATTACCATGTAGCCATGGCTCTCTGTTCTGTAATCAGAACATGTACTAAGGTACGTACCTAGATGCAATCTTATACTATCAACCATATATAGCTAAACTATAGGTTTTTACGAGCTATAGACCTCACCAATTCTAACAATCTCCCACTAGGTCTAACGAGGAATAACAGTGTTGAGCTCTGTAGCTTCTACATGCTACCCAAAAGCCTTTGCAGGAATTCCCTAATGGAATTGGCAACATTGTCTGTAGATTCCACCTCAGTACCGCTACTTGCATTTCCTCCTATAACTGTCAGATCAAGTGAAGTTTGTACTTGATGGGTTTTCCCTCACGGTGGTGCCTAGTCTCCTTGGACCTTGCTTACCGCTCTTCTGTTGCAACAACAGATAACTGAGCTTCTGGTATGCGTCCCAAGTTCTCTAAGAACTTCCTAAGCCTTACCACCTGATATATTACCTAGCACGCAACAACGTGCTAAGCCTCTGTGGTAGAGTCTATGATTCACTCTTGCTTCACACTCTACCAACTACCGCTTCTAATCCCAAGATAAAAATAATCCCTGAAATCGATCCTCTGGAACACACATCTGACACTAAAGTTAGATCCTGTGTGTCCAATCGATATCAGGACCTGTGAAGTGCAAGCTAACTCACAATCCTTACTTAACGAGGATTTCTGAGTATACCCTTCACATCGGTCCAAAGATCTGGACCCGGGTTCGACTGAAACCGACCCACCTTCCTGCTGCGCAATAGATATCTAGCCTCGTAAAACGAATCTGGCTAGAATCTTATCTTCATGCGTAGCCTGTGACAGCAAGAGAATCTTGCTCTGGTTATCTAGAGTTACCTTGATTCCCAGAGCATAACTCGCCTCACTAGGGTCTTTCACATCGAATTGTGATGACTACAAACCTTTACCGTAAACAATATTCTTACGTCATTTTCAATCAGTAGGATATCGTTAACGTAAAGTACTACGTACACCCTTGTAGCTTTTTCACCTTTCTTGTACCCACTTGGTTTATCATCATTCTGATCAAATCCGTATGAGCGGATTTCCTTGATCAAAATATATATTCCAACTTGGATGCTTGCATCAGTCCATAAATGGACCTTTGCAACTTACATCATATATGTTCCTGACCTGCTGACACAAAGCCTGGGGCGATATCATCCATATGTCCTTTCCAAATTCCCGTTAGGGAATAACTGTCTTGACATCCATCAACCAGATCTCCCAACTATAATGGGCTGTGATGGATTAAGAGGATCCGTTATAGACTTAGGCATAGCTACCAGTGAGATGGTTTTGATATAGTCAATCCCTTCTCCTTTGGTAACTAATCTAGCTACTTAAGTCTTAATCGGGTGCTCTTTTAATGCACCTTCTACACCCTGAAGGGTGATAGTGCTATAAGTGTCAAGACTATTCCAAGGGACATTGATGCAAATTTGCCTCCATGGTCTTTTGTCAGTCAGAGCTGTCGGAAGCTCCCACTACTTCTTCGTAGCTCTAGGGATCATCCTCCTGAAACTCTGGATTAACTATCAAAGTTTCTCCATAGTATCTTTCAGGAGCTCTGATAGTCCCACAACGACGAGGTGGTGGTGGTACAAAGGAAGCTCCCACTACTTCTTCGTAGCTCTAGGGATCATCCTCCTGAAACTCTGGATTAACTATCAAAGTTTCTCCATAGCATCTTTCAGGAGCTCTGATGGTCCCACAACGACGAAGTGGTGGTGGTACAAAAGTGAATTGAATCTACAGTACCTGGTATACTAGTTTCTTGTATCATCTACTCCCACTACATTTTCAGATGCGCACTCTCTACCAGTACCCAGTAGTTCACCCAGAACTACCTTACCGGTAAACTTATGGTCTATAATATAATCCTGGTCTAGGTAGATGGTATTCGTAGAAACGATTACCTTCCAAACCTCAAGATCATAGAACAGTCCACCTTATGCCTCCTAAGGGTAACCTACAAACAGATATACCTGGAACTACATCTCCATCTCATCCCTCTTGTCCTTTTGCACAAGTGCAGGACAACCCTATATCTCGAGACTCTATAGTGTCAGCTTTCGCTTAGACCATAGCTCTCTATAGGTCTGAGGCACTGATCTAGATGAGAGAGAGTTTCAGATATAAGCTACTGTTTTATGGTACAACCCCACCAAAGGGTGGGTAGTACATTTGGCAATATTCATCAGACTACGGACCATGTCAAACAGGGTCCGATTCCTTTTCTCGGAGACTTTATTCTGACGTGTCATCTTGGAGCATTTAACAGGGAGCTAATCCCATGCTCCATCAGGATCCTATGGAACCCATCCGATAGGTTCTTGTTTCCTCGATAAGTCGAAGAGACTCCTATCGTCTGGACGCTCTTAGAACCATAGACGTCAAAATTAACTAACTCCCATACCTTCATGGCCCTTTTAGTTATTCTGCCTTCCAGATTACACTCATAGGTTAGAAGGATCTTCGATGATTCTGTGAACAGAAACTCAGCCTTCTTTTACCTCTGAATTTATCTGAGGAAGAATATCTAAATCAGAGGGGTCACAAATGGGATAGCTTCTCCAAAGGATTTAGATAAATTTCAATTAGACGCTGCAGCTGTCATGAAATCTATTTCCGAATTCAGATTAAATACAAAGAGATTTTTCTGATCTATTCCTCTAACTATGAAGCTATCAATTTAGTCTAGGATACACACCTACGGTGCTATCTAAAACTAAAAAACTTCATTTACTAAGGAAGAAACAGAACTACATCTCTAAAAAACAAAATCTGTATTTCGGAAAAACTAAGACAATCATATCTAACAGCTTCCACAGCGGCTTATGACATCAGTACCTATGTTAGGATTACTTCACTATAAAGTAGCCTTCTGCTTTCCTTGAATCTCTGTAGACCCGAAGTCTACATTCTAAGAAGCATAAGAACTGCTACTAGATAGCGACTCAAATCCTAACATCCTGAGGCCATACTCAATCTTCAAATACCCCCTACACTTGCCAAAACGGAAACACTTCCGTCCTTAGCGTTACCAGACTTAGGAGTCCACACTAGTTTCTGCACTAGAATAGTTTTCGATCTCTTATAAGTTACTCCCTTAGGTTCTTCTAAAGAAGACCTAGGTTAAGCACTAAAGGCTTTGCCTTTAATCTTGATCCCATCCTTTGTCTCTTAGAAATCTCCTTAGAAGTTCTGCGTTTGTCATCTCTAGCTTGTTAAAGCTAAAGTCTCTGACAACGCCTTCGAGGTTCCAGACAAGGATGCAAGACAGACGTCTTCCACCACCTCGTCATCTGGTACTATGTCTTTGGAATCTAGTTCGATCTGGAACTCAAGTATGTATTCCCGAACAAACATACCCTCAGACATCTCGGTACCGACAAGTATCTTGGTGGATAAGCGATGAGTCTACCGACTTCGCCTCGCAGACATCTTATGCAAGTAAAACTTTATTAGAGAAGACCCGGCATATCTCTGACTCGCTTCTAAAGAGTTGTCCGCAAGTCTGCTATAACATAGCACTTGCACATCTCCTTAGACTCTTGCTAGTCGTCATATGCCCTAGTTAGTGCCCTAGTGATATCTGGACCCATTAGGTCTAGTACAGGGATATTAAGATTACAAGCCAATGTACGTTTTCTACCCTATGCATAAGCTAAAGTTAGCGCTTTCGCTCTACGTAGTTAGAGACCCGATAACTGGTTCTCTTATGGGATAGCGGATAGGGGAACTATATGGTTGAATGAAGAAGAATGCAGGAAAACTTATTTTATGGATTTTTAAAACAAGCTAATTATATCCAAATGTCAGCGCTACCCTCACAGCGAAGACACCTCTATGGATTAATTTAACCATGTATGTAAGATCTCGGAATAGGCTGCACCTGTCCGAGGGGGCAGTGTGCAGGTCATCCGCTTACACGGGTCTTTCCCTTGACCCTATCCAAATCTGCCAACTAAGGGCTTTGATGAACCATGGTTATCTTTTGGCCAGTACCACGTGATCACCATTGTCTTCGCAACGAATACCTCACGTGTACTTCGGATGCTTAACCACGAGCCTAGGCAATTACGGAACGGAAGTTCTAACGGCCCCCACGAGGGTGAGTAAAGCCTGAACCCTTGGCGCCGTAACCGCCATATCCCGAGGGAGATCACTAAGTAACTTGGCATGGAAAAACACAGCTCTCACCCGAGGGGGTTGTTGAGTTATGCCCTCCCACCCGAGCACGAAGTGATTGGCCGTGGAGGCCAGAGGATCTCTAAAAGTCCTCTCTTGCATCCCTTATTAAATTTGAGGGTTATTTAATGCAAGTATGAGTGTATACTAAGGTCACGACAACCTATACACTAGACCCTGGTCATACCATGCTCCCACTAGCGTTTCAAGCCTTTCGTGAAGCATTAATCGATCTCGGAATATCATAGTCCCTGCCTCAAGTGGATTTCTCCACTCAAGGGTCACATTACATATCCCAAGAACATAGATGCTTCGCAAACTTGGCTATCACACTAATGCCCTGGAGCCTAACCTAAGGTCAGACTGAAAGGAAAGGTCTTCCACTACCATGACGCCTCGCTTATAAATTTGACGAATGATGTCATAGTAGAATTCCAACTCATTCTAGGTTTCGATGCTTGCCAAATAGGCACACCCGACTAATCGGGTGTTGACCTAATGGGGGCATAACCAAATGTGAAGAATTCATGCTATCATCAAGGGTCAATTAAATAATAGGCGTCACTAGTGGAATCCTATCCTAATAAGGTTGCTAGAACCCGAGGGGAAAGGGCATCCCTCTAACACAGATAATCAAATTATCGCATCGGGGTTCTCTACAGAAATATAAAGAACTACTGAAAGAAACAAGCACACAACTGAATCAAGTTCAGGGTCCGACCCCTGAACCTGACTGGCACAGCGCAGGCTCTCTGTCTCCTTCGCAAGGCTCCTCGATCCGGTGCAAGCCTCTGTATACGATCTCCTGACGCTTTCTGTCCTTTGCCGTCATCGTGTACGCTTCGCCGGATCGCCATCGTCCTCCAAGGTTCCGCTCGTCCTCCCGGTGGTGGATCTTCACGGTAGGTCCTCCTCTTCAATCTGTAACCGGAAAAGATCTAGTACGCTTCGAGCAAGTGCTCGCTCGTACACAATTTCCTAGAACAAAACGGAAAACAAACCTAGCTAAAAGCCTGGGAATCAAGGGTGGTAAATCTTCACCTCTTGCCCGACTATGGCTCTAAAATATATCCACACACAGAAGAAAAAATATCCAGACAAAATCGCTAACACGGGGTCCGACCCCCGGTAGCAAGCAATCACATATCCAGAATAATTTTAGAAGCGGCGCCCTGCAAGAACGATTCATAGAACATACAAAAAATATAATATGCATGATCTACTCGTAGAACCCCGATGGCGGCACATACTATTCATGCGCGCACATGACGGTTTCATGAAAAACATAAAACGCACACCACTAGCGTGCCCTGATACCAATTCTTGGAAATAAATCCCTGGCAGAGGCCCGCAGCGGAAGCAAAGTGATGGTCCGAGGACCGAGAGCGGTGTGCGTTACATATCAAAAATTTCATCGAAACGATCTACATATGCGTGTATGAAACTAGCATGGCAACTACTCGAACCCCTAACGACGATCTAACGCAAAAGAACAATCTAGCATGAATGCATGTTCTAATTATGTTAGATCTACTTGTTAGAGATCATACCTGCGTGCGGAATCTTTCACCGCGACAAATTTCTTCTTTGTCGATGGAGACGGGCTACGGATCTGCTCGACATAGCTTCGGTATGATGGCCATAACTTTCTGCTCCGAACTCCGATTGGGCTGAAATTTGGACTGCAGGTAGCCAACTTCGAGACGCAACTTTTCCAACAAGTTTCACGTCGTTTGGACTTCTGTAGCTCCCGAAATCGCAGAAACAACGTTGATTTTCTGTGCAGATTCTGGACAGCAAAAGGTTGCGGGAGACTCCTTCTAGTTCACCCGATCTCACACGATGCACGGCACCTCGTCGATGGATCTCTGAGTGCCTCCATACGACGAGCCTTCTCCTTCTACGAAAACACCATGCGAGGAAGACGAGTCGCCATCCAATGACGCAAGCGAGGAAGAGAGAGACGAGAGAGGAGATGCGAAGAGAGAAGAGGGGCTTCGGTTTCCCAATGGCTTGCATGGCCGGCCCTAGGGCTTGCCCATGCTACTAATTTCGTGCACCCTATCTCTCCTTCTCATATATATAGCCGGCCTATCCATATGGATAAGGACAGTATGGATAAGGATGATTGATTCAAACCTTATCCCTATATATCTCTTCTTTATCTCTATCCTTTCCTTGTTTTCGAAAACGGTCAAAACCAGCCCGTTTTCTGCGCCTCATAACCGGCCCCTTTATCGGAGGAAACAACCTCCCGAAACTAATGGGGCCGGCCTTGACCAGTCTCTCAACACTTAGGGCCGGCCCCCTTAGTGCATAGTGGCGCATGGTATGACCAAAACGCCCTTATACCACTAGTTGACCATTCCTCGTGTACGAGACTTTACAAGGCACACATAAGTGAAGTGCACCAGTGATTTCACTATTCTCTGAGGTTCCCGTAGGGTGCCTCTAGTGAAGTCAACTAGTCAACTCGCAACATGTCCCGGTGCATCGCACCCATGTGGCAAAGTCCACTTATGGCAAGGAATTGCTACATGCGTCTCTGCACTAACATAGGGTTTCCCCTTAGTGCACACACGTAGCTACGCATCTACCGTGCACTAGTGCGAAGCACTCACGAAGCGTATGCTTGGACTTCTCGCTTCCTCTAACTACGTTCTGTGTTTCGAGGAGATGGTATAAGAACCGTACATAATGTCGATAAGGTGGAACCTTCAGGGACCAGGGTTCATGGCTTCCAACTCAGACTCGATCGACACACTACCCGAGTGTACCATCGATCCTCTGAGTCCGAGTTAACCTGCGTAGCCACCCAGAGTGCGACGTAGGCTGCACTCCAATCCCCCCGGACTTACTATGTTCTCCCACATACCCCTGCTCTCCGCTTAGTATGGTAAACTTGCTGTCCCTCCACTGGTGCCATGACGCAACTCGAGCGGTGGAGAATACCGTCAGACTCGAGTGCTCATATGACTCGGTTCCTTCCAGGTTGACCACGTACATCGTACCTCCGATAACTCTGCCGAGTAACCGGATCCGTCACCAGTCGAACTGATGACCACCTGGCCAGGGTTTAATACGACGTAGGTCAGACCAAGGAACGCACCTCCCGTTAGGGGTGTGGATAGCCTGCAGGAGTGACATACTGATGCAACGCCAGCCGGGTAACCCAGTACACCGTGGTTTTGGATCACTGCATCCGGATCCTCACACATTGGTGCACCAAAGCACCACACAACTGGTTAGTCCACCAGACATGGCTCCTCAAGGTTTAGGACCGTTTTACCCTAAGCAGAAACACGGTTTAGTGCACCGGTGTCTGCTCACCGATCTGTGCACCGTGTTGGTTCCGTTCGGCCACAGACACTGTGCCTGGTAATGACCGTGGTGGAGACACCCACGCTCTGTCATCCCAACAGCTTAACCTGATAGGGCGACCAACCCTAATCAGAGCTGCGAACGTATTTAGGTTACATGGGACCAGTCCCTTGAGTCTCCCACTCAAGAGGATTACCATGTAGCCATGGCTCTCTGTTCTGTAATCAGAACACGTACTAAGGTACGTACCTAGATGCAATCTTATACTATCAACCATACATAGCTAAACTATAGATTTTTACGAGCTATAGACCTCACCAATTCTAACACGGCCACCTCAGGCATGCTTGGCAGGGGTCTTGGGAGTGGCCGGCGCAAGAGATTGGAAATGGTGAATTCCTTGTGGAATTCCCATTCCGGCAATTCTTGGAGATCGAGGTAGGTCGGGGAGTGAGGGATCTGGGAGCGGTTTCCGTCTCCTTCCGGCCTTGGGAGGAGCTGTCAGGGGCGGTTTCGCGCAGGCGGCGGACGGCTTTGCGCGTCACAGTCTTCGGGTTGCCTTTTGATGCCTGGGGAGAAGGATCGCTGCGGACGCTGCTCGATCCCTACGGAGAGGTGCGCGAGTGCCATAACGTCTTCCCCTCTATCTCTCACCGCCGCTTCTGCCAGGCCACCATGCTCTGTTACGAGCCGATCCTTATCCCCCCCTCGATTCAGTTTGCCCATGGGTGCGGAGTCTTCCGGGTCCGGCTCTCCACCCAGGTGCTCGGAGACTGTACTGCACTCCCTCCACCCCCCGTTGGGCACCTGCCTCCGCTGGATCATGGATTCGGAGATCGAATGCCCGCTGGTGAGCCTGTGATTCCTCCGGGATTCGGTCCGTCGGTGGTTTCGTCGCAGCCCACTCGGTTCAGGCAACCGTCCACCGGGCCACCGCGGTTCCCTGGTCCGCCAGCCACCGGGATGGGTCCGGCGGGAGGAGAGGCGGGCAGCAGCCAGGAGCCAGGTACGCCTTCCTTGCAGCAATTCTCCCAGGATGCAGGTAATGGCTCTAACCAAGGGCTGGGCGCTATTGGAGACGTTGGGCTTTTTTTGCTCGAAGGGGCGCACGTAGCCACTACTGCTGCTCTGCATGAAGGAATCAATGTGGGGTTGGAGGAGGAGGGGGGCCCTACCTTGGGCCCCCATCTTGGTGACGGTGCTTCTTTTATTGTGGATAGTCCCATCTTGAGGATTCCTCATGTGCCTAACGTTGGTGTCGACAGCAGCACTGTGACAGGTCAGGGGGACGGGATGCAGATGTCCGCAGCTGTGCAGTGCGTGAACCAGGCGTCGTCGGACTCGGCAGGAGCAGCCCATCTTCAGTCGGCGAGGAGGAGCTTCCGGCAGATTTTCCAGCGCTCTGCGGACGACCCTGTGCTGGCCCAGGCTCTTGTTCGATCCAAGATGCGGCTTTTGGATATGGATCAGGCTGACCCTTATGTGTCCCTTCCCCTGTCTTTTTTGGAGGATGATGTAATTCTGGATATTGCTAGGAAGTGTGGTTTTATCACTACCCCTGAGTTAGATAGTGTGAGGTTCTTTCTTGATTTTATCAGGGCTCTAGAGGAGAAGAGGGCGAAGTTGGCCTCCTGAGTGGGCTAGTCTTCGAGTGTGGGGTGTGGTGTGGAGTGTGCCGGGTTTCATGAAGATTTTATCTTGGAATGTTAGAGGCTTGGGGAAATCTGAGAAGAGGAGAGCGGCCAGTTCTTTTGCGTCCATTCATGACGTGGACATCATCTGTATTCAGGAGTCGAAGCGGGAGAACCCGACGAGCCATTTCTTTCGCTCGCTCAGCACTAGAAAGATTGCAAAGTAGGAGGCTAAGGATGCTACAGGCGCGTCGGGGGGCATTCTGATAGGCTTCAGCGATGACCTCTTCATTTTGAAGAGCACGAATGTTGGGGTCTTCTCACTATCTCTGGTGCTTCTGAATCGTTTGGATGGCTTGGAGTGGATGCTGTCCTTGGTTTATGGTCCCACGGATCACAGTAGGGGAGATGATTTTTGGACGGAGCTGTCCCTGCTCAGGATAAATTTTCGTGGGCCATGGGTCGTAGCGGGGGATTTCAATGTCACTCGAGGTTCGGGGGAGCGGCTTCGCAGTGGAGGGGACGTCTCGGCTATGAGGGCTTTCTCCCATTTTATAAGGCACCAGGAGCTGGTTGACCTGCCGTTGACCGGGCGTACCTTCACGTGGAGTAACAAGCGGGAGGATCCCATTCTGGCTAGGCTGGATAGGTTCTTGATCTCGTCGGATTGGGACGTGCTTTTTCCCGGTTCGATCCAGACCGGTCTTGCTTCATGTGTCTCTGACCACGCTCCGATCCTCCTCGCGACCGACTCGATTGCTCTTGTCCGGCCACCCTTCAGGTTCGAGTCGATTTGGTCAATGGAGGACGGTTTCAGAGGCATGCTGGAGGGTTGGTGGATTGAGGCAGGTCGAACTGAGAACTCGGCCTTGAACATGGTGAGGAAACTCAGGTTCGTTAAGAGGAAGCTGCAGTGTTGGAGCAAGAGCCATTTCGATAATGTTTTGAGGCAGAAGTCCTCGATCTTGGCAGAGATTCAGGCTCTCAAGGTGAAGGGGGAGTCGACCACTCTTTCACCGCCGGAGTCGGTGAGGCTGAAGGAGCTCAACGAGAGCCTTGTACTGGTCTTGAGGAAGGAAGAGGAGATGTGGCGGCAGCGCTCGAAGGAACGATGGGTGAAGTCGGGGGATGCAAATACATCATACTTCCACAGAGTCGCTAACGCCCGGAGAAGGAAGAATTTTATCACCTCCTTGAGGCACGACGAGAGAGAGTTATCGACCACGACAGACATCTTGGAGGCCTCCACCTCCTTCTTCAAGTCTTCTTTCTTGGCGTCGGAGGCTCTTACGGGGATTTCTTTCGACTGGGAGGGTGCGGACTTTCCGAGGCTGCCGGCTGGATCTGGCATCGATGCTGATTTTTCTGACGACGAATTCAGGAGGGCTGTCTTTCAATCCAAAGGAGATGGGGCCCCGGGTCCGGACGGTTTCCCTATGTCCTTCTATCAGGATTACTGGGACATGTTGGCCAGTGACCTCTGCCGGCTACTGCGGGACTTCTTCTCCGGAAAGGTGCGTCTCCACTGTTTGAACCACTCGTGGATTATCCTCCTTCCTAAGAAATCTTCTGCAGAGACTATTCGGGACTACAGGCCGATCTCCCTCTCGAACTGTCTTTACAAGATTATTTCGAAGGTCCTCGCCAACAGGCTAGCGGACAACATATCCCTGCTTGTCTCTCCCTCCCAGACCGCTTTCATCAAGGGGCGTCTCATACTGGACAGTGTAGCGGCGGCACATGAGGCGATTTTTCACCTTCGCGAGTCTGGAGAAGAAGGGGTTTTGCTGAAGATCGATTTCGAGAGGGCTTTTGATCAAGTCAGGTGGGACTTCTTGCTTAACCTTATGAGGGCTAAAGGATTCTCTAGCGGATGACTGGGCTGGATTAGAAAAATTTTGGTCTCCTCGAAGTTATCCTGTCTGATCAATGGGGAGCAAGGCAAAGACTTCAAGGTGTACAAGGGATTGAAGCAGGGGTGCCCGTTATCCCGTTATCTGTTCATTTTTGTAGTGGACGCCTTTGATGCCGCAGTCCGGAAGGCAAACGCAGAGGGGCTGGTTAGGGGAGTGGGCGGTCACGGTTGGACTACATCTAATTTGCACTATGCTGATGACTCTCTCTTATTCATAGCGGCGTGTCCCTTCCAGATGGTATCCCTTAAGATCCTACTCTACGGGTTAGAGCTGACTTCTGGCATGAGGATCAACTTCCAGAAGAGCAGCCTTTACTACATTGGTTCAGGGGATGCAGGTAGTGGGCTAGCCAGGCTTCTGAACTGTAAGGTTGCTTTCCTGCCTATGACGTATTTGGGACTGCCTATTAGTGACAGAGCCCTGAAAAGGGAGGATTGGGAGCAGCTAATTCTCAAGATCGAGAGGAGGCTTGAGGGCTGGAAAGGTAGATTTCTATCTTCGGGAGGCAGGCTGGTGCTGGTGAACTCAGTTCTTTCTTCTATTCCCTGCTACTACCTTTCCTTTTACTACCTGCCGTCTTGGGTAATTGACCGGATTGACAGGATCCGGAGATCTTTCCTTTGGCATGGGGTGGATGCTACAGGGGGCTATAACCTTATGAGATGGGATCAGGTTTGCCTCCTGAAGAAGATGGGTGGTCTGGGCGTTCTTGATCTTCGCAGATTCAATATTTCCATGTTAGGGAAATGGGAAATCTGGAACCGATCCCTGGGGTGTGAGTTGAAGAAAAACCATGGGATTTAGGGTTTGGTCGACTAACCATGACAATTAGGGTTCCTCACAGGACTGCGACTCTCTCATAAATGAAGAAGGAGGAGGGAGAGGGTATTTTAAAACTTGGTTTTTATGAAAACATTTTTATTTTAAAATAGAGATAAAATTTTTGTCAACAGAGAGATGATCACGCTCGACCTTCAACCGGGTTATCCTCTCAACATGTGCGGCTAGCCAGTGCCCCACATGCTGACAGATGTCCCTCTTAAGGGAGCACGAGGCTCAAACCTCTAACGGCGAGCCAAGTATCTCACCCGCTCCCTAACACTCGGTGCATCGGTTTGGAGGTCCTATCTACTGGGCTTGTCAAATTAGGTCAATTATTCTTCTTATATTTTCATTGTGATCTAATCTAGGCTTGGAGCCTTGAGGAGAGGCATACCCAAAAGATTCAGCTGGATCATCACCACTAACAATCATATAATACTAAACTAGACTAAAGAACTTATAAACTCTTATTCCAAACCAGGTCAATTACATCGAATGAAAAAGTACTACTACAAACATTGACCTACTAGAAAGAAAGACAAGCGAAGACTCCAACTCCGCCTTTGGACTACCACCGATACTCCGATCCTGAGCCTCTAACCTGCATAAGAGTCTACTCGTGGGAAAGAGTAGCCCCCAATGGGAAATTGAAAGATTAGCCAATTTAATGGCTAGTGACATCCTAATGGTCTTTAATAATATGAGACAACATATTGAATTAAATTACATTGACAGTTTAAGTGTTTATGAAGTTTACAGAAGATTAACCTAAGCCTACCAGTAGTCTATGTTCACATGCAATTCCTACTGTCACTAGGTTATCTACCATACAGTCCGTTAGATATTCTACAGTGCTTAATTATAAATTACAATATAAATCATATATCATAAAGCGAACCCCGGGTTTTTTATTCATCCCTTATAATAGTAAAATAGCTTTGACGTTTTACCCCGGGATTCGCACCGCACTCACAACCCATGCATCACAGTTACTCTCGCCCGTATTCCCGTGTGCCCGAGTCTCCACACTCCCCTCAGGAGGGTGGGACCCGATAATCATTATTATATTTTAAATTAAGGGAATACCTAATTACGGTGTCCATGAAAATTATAATTATTCTATTAATATTTTAAAGCATGTTTATTTTAATAATAATTTAAAGCATGCGTCGTCGGACTCACGACTTCGCATGCAAGGAGGGATCCACGTGACCACATGCGGCGATGCCCGGCGGGACCCGCATGCAATACCATGGACACCTACCCTAGTTGTTCTTATTTCCCACTATCAAAGACCACGAGAAGGGAGTAGATGTCACATGGTTATCGATCGTACACAAACTCCCATTAATTGCTCTTGATCCATTTTTGCTCCGTCTATGGCTGGATCGTTCCGGTTACGCACTGCCAAATTCACACACAGCGAACCCATGGTTAATGCTTGCTACCGAGTAATACGGATTTAGGGCCAAGTTGGCCGAGTTGAGAAGCCTAGGTGTCATCGGACGCCACCAGTCTATTAGCACGCAAAACGATGCTCTAATGGTATAGTCTTGGTTAGTCGGTGTTGCCAACGCCAAAGGCCATATTAGGGTCTACTTATACTAATCCGACTAAATGGTCGTAACCGCGTCGTTCAATGGCGAAATCGGCAAAGTCGATTACGGTCGGGATTGATCTTTCAAAAGAAGGGTTTACACGGGAATCGCACTAGTGACAAACCGAGATAGTTAAGCAGCGCATCATTGCCGCCCTGGGTCAGTCTCGTGCGCACACGACTACACAAGTTACCTCATGGCCACTACGAGTGACCAACATGGTGGGCTCATGACACCGTGCGCAACAGCACGATGGGTTTGCACATGAAACAAGGTAGGGCAAGGCTGGGGCTAAGTCCAAGGCCAAGAGGCCTATCGATAGTCGTTGATGCCCTATTGCTTGACTTAATCACCTAGCAATGTCGGAGTTACATCTACACAGAATAATTTATGTGGTGATCATGGGTAGTGCCGACGTCAAGGTAGGCATGGCCCGAAGATATTGGCTCACTACCTCGAGATGAGGGCTCGAGACTTGGTCGAATACAACCATAACCGAATCAGTAAAAGAATTTAGATTAGCAACCATCAAAAGGTTTTTACTGAATCGCAACACATGGTGGGTCGAAAATGACAATTCAAGAGGGTTTAACGGGTTATGGCATGAGCTCCAAATGTCAGGCAATATGGGGGTCGATGGTTGCGATCAACCACCCCAGGGGTTGGGGCCATCAATGCATATGTCTGGAGGTGGGGTGCTCATGATGGTTGGGTGTCGTCGTTCAATCGCCGGCCACATGGCCGGCGGCCATTACGTCGGTAAAAAAAAAAACAAAGGGCAACTAAACGTAAGGCTTGGTTCATGCAAAGGAAAAGAGCGAGGGGGCAGTCAAGCTATCTCTAGTGGTTGGCACTTCTCAGCCAAGTGGCCGACGTCAGTACAATGGAAGAAAAAGAAAAGGGGCTGCTGCTACGACGGTTGCTGCCAACCATCATGCTCTCTGGCCGACGACAGCCACGAGAGAAAGATCAAAAGGGAGAGCAGCCCAAGGGGGGTCGGGCTCCGTTGACTGCATAGTCGCCGGCCACATAGCCGGCGATCGTGGCCACAACAAAAGAAAAGGGCAAAGAGGGGGGTCGGCCAAACAGAGAACAATGCGGAGAGAGGGTGCTGACCTGGTCGGGGTCCTCGGGTCTGACCGTGGGCTCCTCCTCCTTGATACATTCCGGCGCCTCCTCCTCTTTCTCCGGTGGCTGGGCGCAGCACCACAGCGAGAGGGAGAGATGAGATCAAGAGAGGGAGTAATGAGAGATTGAGAGAGTGAGAGATGAGAGGGATGTAGAGAGAGGGGTCGGATCAGGGCTTTGGTGAGGGGGGAAGAAGAGGTTCGGGTAGGGGAGAAGGGGGGTTGGGCTGAGGAATGGGGAGAGGGGAGGGGTGGACCACGGTTTTAAAGGGAGAGGAGGGCGTCGGCCAGCGGGGTAGGGGGAAACCTAGGGGCGGCGGTGCAGGGTAGGGGGCCGGCGGCGGTGTCGGCGGGATTCCGGCCGGGTCGGGCGCAGCAGTAGAGGGGGCGGCGGCGCGACAGTAGAGGGGTGGCGGTCGGCTGCTTTGGGGGGAGGGCTGGGGTCAGATCGAGTTTGGGTCCGAGAGAGAAGATAGAAGAGGGAGGTCGGATCGGGTTGGGGAGAGAAGTCTGATGAGAGAGAGGAGAGCGATCTGAGAGAAGAGAGAGGAGTTGGGTTGGCTGTGTTCGGGTTCGGGTTTTAGAAGTGGGTTTTGGGTTTTTTTTTGACTAGTGTGGTGGGGTTTGAAGGGGTTCGGATGAAGTGGGTTGGCTGAATGGGTTAGATGGGATTAAGAGAGAGAAAGAGAGATAGAGAGAGAGAGGGGAAAAATAGGGATTGGGTTTGAGTGGTGTTCGGATAAGAGAGTATGGCAAAAAGGGTGGTTAAAAGGTATTTGGTTGAATAGGGTTGGTTGGAGTTGGTTGGATGGGGATGGCTGATTGAAAGGGGATTTTTGAGTGGAGGGTTCTGTGTGGTGTTTTAGATTGAAATCCAATGGGTGAGATTAAAGAAAGGGGAATTACTCGATTAGGATCGAACGGGCGACAAAAGAAATAAGAGGTGATACGATGCCTAGGTTGCGATCCAATGACCAAGATTAAGATGGAGACATGGGTGCCAGGTGGTAGCGGCTTAGGGCCTTGTGAATCGACGGGACCCGATCGAGTAGAATCAATGCCTGGGGCAAGTATCGGCTCTAAGTTGAATAACCAGTTGGGTCCCGCGACTTGTGTCGCTCAGCGGCGGGTCACTACAGAGACAAACCTATGTTGTAAACAAACCGACAAATAAATAATTAAATATTAAATAAGGTGCTTGTGCTCTCTTGCACGCTTAACACCTGCGCATGCGCATACACACAGATATGTCTACACAATCATACTGATATCATTATGTTGTCAAGTGATCTGGACTCGGGACCCATGGTCCAACCCAACTCAAGTCCACAATATATAGCATACATCAAACCCAGTGACATAAGATGCAATTTATTTAAAACAAATATTATCAAGCTTTCCATAATGGTAATAATAATGAAACAAACATGGGGGTTCCCACTAGCTTCTAAAACACTGGGTATTACATGGTGGTGGAGATTGCAGCAGGGAACAGGGGGATCCTGGCGGGACGTCATTTTGGCTAAGTATGTTAGGAGGTTCTCTCCTCTGCAGGCGCGGGGTCGACTGTCAGGCCGGATATCCCATTTTTGGCTGGGCATTCTCAGGGTCAAGGATCTTTACAGGGAGGCTACTACCCTTGTACTAGGTGACGAGAGTGATATCAGATTCTGGAGGGATACTTGGCTGGGGGACAGGCCTCTGGAGCAACTCTTCCCAGCACTCTTTGCGGTGGCCCGGAACAAGGGAGCTTCAGTCCGATCCCAAGCTAGTAGGAGGCGAGGGTCTATTGGGTGGCGCTTGAGGTTCGCTTCTCCTTTGGACCAGGACGGTCAACGTGAGCTGCAGGACCTCCATTTGATTCTTCAAGCGGCCTCCTTCCGGCCGGTCAGGGATGAGGTGCGCTGGAACGGCACTTCCTAAGGAGTTTTTTCGGTTAGGTCCTTCTACAACCATCTCCTTCCCCAGGTGCAGCGGCATGGGCCGTCTAAGGCTATTTGGAAGTCGAAGGCTCCTTCGAAGGTCCAGATTTTTTCCTTGTTGGCTTCGAGGAACAAGATTCTAACGAAGGCCAACCTGATTAGGCGCCATCACCCCCAGGCCACGGATGATGCTTGCACCTTCTGCGCCTCGGATGAGGAGACGTCATCGCATCTCCTGCTCGGGTGCCCTTTTGCGAGGGTCCTATGGGATCACTTCGAGAGCAAGGTAGGTCTCTCTTCGCACCCCAGGACCCTCAGAGGGCTATGGACTTCTTGGAGGAGGAGGAGAATTCTGGTGGCGATCCGGAAGCCATGGGACGTCTTGGTCATGGCGATTCTTTGGGTTATCTGGCTAGAGCGGAACAACAGAATTTTCAATGGTAAGTCGGCAGGGCAGGATAAGCTGCGGATTTCGGTGATCTCCTTTTTCCGTGCTTGGATAGTGCCTTGGAGAGATAAGCTTGGGGCGGAGGCTACCATTTTTTGTAACAACCTGCTATCTTGATTGATTAATGAATTCTGGTTGGGGTCCGCCAAACCCTCCCTCCTTTAGGAGGGGTTCTAAAAAAAAAAAAAAAAAGGGGGAAGGGGGGACAGTTGTAGGTTTTAATTTTTAATTAGATTAAATAAATTAGGCTTATCTATAAATTAATTAGTAACTAATATCAATTAGCATTAAGATTAAATACATTCTTATGTGAAAATAAATAAATAAATAAAGGGAAATTTTATTCATACCCCAAAAATCTGTAATTAGCCCCCGTATCCCTATCGTTTCTTAATAACTTACTCAACAATCCTTTAATAGCAACAATGCCCTTTTTTTTGTACCCCAAACCCCAAAGCCCCTACTCAGCGTCTTTTGTACCCCCAACCCAACCCAAGGTTTGTTTAAACTTAACCCAAGCCCAACCCGTCGGGTTGTGCGGGGTGGGTTCCGGTTAACCCGCCCAAAGTCGGGTTGGGTTTGGGTTGGCCCGCCCAAGTTGCAGCTAGTGGTGGCAATGGGTCGTATCGTGTCGTGCTAGTTTCATGTCGTGTCCAAAACCCCTAGACCCGGACCCGACCCATTTAACTAATCGTGTCTAGATCCTAAACCCGTACCCGACTCGCTAATAAACGGGTAGACACGATAAGACCCGGTAAGACCCGTTTACCACCCGGATCTATTCAGTTGACCTGATCCGACCCAATCCGACTCGACCCGACCTGACCCGAAAGACCCACTGGTATTATATATTATATTATCGGATTGCTGGTAGACCCGACCCGACCCGACCCGACACGACCCGTTGAATACTAAACGGGTCTTCCCGGGTCTACCGTGTCCAGACCCTAAACCCGGACCCGACCCGTTTATTAAACGGGTCTATCGTGTCGACCCGTTTATGACCCGAACCCGTTTAGCCCTGACCCAGACCCGCTAACTTCGTGTCGGGTCCTGTCGGGTCGAGGAGAAATAATTCGGGTTGGGCTCGGATTAACCCGCCCAAATTCGGGTTGTGTTCGGGTTGGACTTGGGTTGGGTTCAGGTTGGCCCGTCCAAGTTGCAGCTCTACTTGTGCCTTCAAGTATCAGCCAACTGCATGGGGTTTATTTAAGAGTGGGGTGTATTCAAGAGTGCATATAATTGGGGTATATTTAAGGGGGTATGTGTTTGATTGGGGTATAATCAAGTTGGGGCGGGCCATTTAACTAGGGTGTATTGAAGGTGGGGTGTAAGGGGGAAGGGTATTTTTGGGATAGGAATGGGGTATGAAAAAAAAAAAATGGGGTGTGTTCAAGTTTGTTGGAAATGGGGGCTAATTACAGATTTATGGGGTACGAATAAAACTTTCCTAAATAAAATGGTTAGGGGCACTTTTTGTAACCACTCTTCTTGTGAGTTGGCATAATCCCTCTTATTTTCTCGCTCTAACTTTCTACATTATTAAAAAATAAATTTAATTAAATTTGAGAGTAGTCCCAGCTTTCTCTCTCTCTCTTACTTTCTTCTGACTCTCTCTTGTACTCCTATATCAACCTAGTAGCACCCATCCAATTCTCATTGTCACCTCAATCCACACCACCATGGACGGATCCAGGAATCGAACCTTGGGAGGGACAAATGTTAGGAAAAACTTTAGTTTGGGGGGATCTTAATTTTTATTAAAAATTCAAAAAGGACAAACTTATATAATTTAAAAATAATCCTAACTAATATTACTATAATAAAGATTTTTTTTTGAATTTAGGTGGTCGGTCGTCGCCACACCCCCCTCCATCACCGCCCACCTTCTCGGCTTCTACGTACCCTCACATTTTCTTTCTCTCTCTCTCTTCGCCCCTATGATAACCCATCAGCACCGCCTTTCTCCTCTCATTACAATCTCAAAGCACCACCACCACGTCCTCACCTTGTCTCTCTCTTTTTTTAAGCACCCATCAGCAACCCTTCCACAGCCTTATCGTTGTTTGTCACCACTACTCCACAACCCACCAGCAACATATCTACTTTTAGATGCTTTAATTCAGTATTATTTGTTGGTTTTGGATTGCTAAAATACAAATTAAGAGGCAATCAAATGGCAAATAATATCTTATGAGATGGTAATGTTTAATGATGTTTAATCACTTCCTAATTTCAGCAACAATTTTTTCAATTATTAATTCTAAAAGTTACATACAAGCAAATAGTTAAGACATTCTAGTTCTAACAACTATATGTAAGAACGGTAAATCTTATACTTAGATAATATAGATGTGGAGATTAAGGGAGAGAAAATAGTCTAAGTCGAGGCACGAAACACTATCCTAAGAGTGGATTTGCCCTCCTTGGTGCTGAGCTTCTAACTCTCGATCTTAGAGATACAACGACCATTTGAGTTCTCTCGTCGGCACGACTCCGAGGGAACAATCGAACTTAGCTTCTACTTGAATCCAAAAACAGAAGGCAGCATTCCTCAAAAAAAAAAAAAATATAAGACAACAACGAGATCTCATCTTCAAATCAGGTCCGGAAGCGATCCTGAGATTTGAAAAGGATGAAGAACTTGCTCTTGGATTTTTCTCACAAGGCTCACTAAATTGAGAGAGAGAGAGAGAGAGAGAGAGAGAGAGAGAGAGAGAAGGCTTGGTTTTCTTGGTGTGAAAGAAATGGACTAAAGTTAGAATGGTTGAGGTCAAGGTTTGATCCCTTGACCTATACCCAAAAAAAAAACCCCTATTATGTGCACCTCATTAGCCACTTGCCCAAATTAATTTACTTGTTAAAGAGGAGTATGCAATAAATTTTATATTATACCAAACATTATTTGCAAAGTTGAGAATTATGGAAATGCAATTGATCGTCATGGTATCATATATATATATATATGTGGTATAGAAACAAAAATTAAATATTTTGTGCACATCTTTATCTTAATGTGAACCCCGGGTTGTGGCACATGACTGAATATTAATCGGTCTTGGATTTCAGAGGATCACGGGGCTATGGCTATAGGATAAAAAAAATGGGTCTTGTATTATGGTGAATTATTGATAGACAGTTAAATATGAAAAAAAAGATGTTATATAGATATGTTGCCAGACTGCATTAAATCTATTATGAATTCGAATATTATTTCTGTTTATCCTAAATTCATTCACCAAATACAAGTGTGTATCACTATCGATCTTTCCTTAACCCTAACCCTTACCATAAAACCCACTTGTCGCACGCTGGAATTGGAATAGGACTGGCTAGTGGGTAAGGCGTGAGAAATGGCCAATGTTGCGCATCTAATACCGTCACGTCTCTTGCTCTTGAATGTGGCCCATCGGCGATGCTCAGCACCATGCATCATTGGCAACTCGATCGATACTTGTTAATGCCTCCCGCACCCTGCTATATTGCAAGCGTGCCTGCTGCCGTGCTTGCCGCCACTCCGCTTATCAATGTCTTTGTCGTCCGTCAACGACCCAAGCACCCTGTTGTATTGCAGATGTGCATGTAACTGTGTATGCCACCATAGTGCCCCATTGACGCCTTTCGTCGTCCGTCAATAACCCAAGCACCCTATTGTATTGTAGGTGTGCGTGCGGTCGTGCTCGCCACCACAACTCCCATCAACATCTTTATCGTCCGTCGACGACCCAAATACCCTGCTGTACTACATGTGTGCATGCGGCAGTGTCTGCCGCCACAACGCTCCATCCAGTGGCGGACCCAGGATTTTTCTTCAGGAGGGGCATAATTATTAAATAGTAACAACAGTCGCTGCCTCACAGTCGAAGGCATCGGCAGGCGGTGTGACAACGTCTCTACCCTTCATTCGATAGCGCAACAAAAGGCCTATTAGGATTTTGCCTCTAGTGGAGGAGAATTTCGATCCTCAAGAGTCCTTCCAAAATTTGGAACTATAATTGGCCGACTCGATCGGGGTGCACGGATTGTAAATAATAGACCAGATTCTTTGTTCTTTTTTTTGCCAGGGGGGATTTCATACATACTCCCAAAAACCTATAAATAGGTCCTGATGCCCACTTGATTCTTATTCACTAAGGGCTATGGGATGAACTCTACGAAGATGCCACGTGCGCGGGAGGTGGCAGAAGGTGGTGGGTGTTGGCTGGACAGTGGTGGGCGTCGGTGGCCGGTAAACGACGAGTCGGCCATGGGTCACCAATACAGGCGGCAATGGCGGGTGGTGGCCGGCGATGACGTCGGGGTGGCCCATGTGGCGGTGGGGGTGGGGGTCGGTGGCATGACAATGGATATTGACTGCCGGGGGATGGTGGCCGGTGGGACGGTGGTGGCCACCTCCATGTGAATTAAGTTGGCAACCAAAAGTTTGCTAGAATTTATTTTTTGATAAATTACACTTTGCTCCCCCCTGAAGTTTAGCTCAAAAACATTTAACCCCCTTATAGTTAAAAAATAACATTTTGCCCCCCTTCAATTCAGTTTCGATCAGATAATTAATTACCAAATGAGGAAATCAAGTAGTTGACAAAAGGGGTATTGTGCGAACATTTCAAACTTTAGGGAGTGATTTGGAACAAAATAAACTATTGGGGGGTTAAGTGTTTTTGACCTAAAATTCAAGGGGGTAAGTGTAACTTATCTTTTTTTTCCCAAATTGACCAAGGTGGGACTATAATACTAACACCCCCCCTCAAACTCACGGTGGGTCAACCACTGAGAGTTTGCGGAGAAAAAACCAGAAACGAGGAGATGGATGACACTTCGTGAATAAGTCAGCAATCTGCTCCGTCGAAGAGACATAAGGCAAAGAGATGGTTCCAACCTCATACTGCTCTCTGAAGAAATAGCAATCTAGTTCAATGTGCTTGGTCCGCTCATGAAACACCGGATTACTGACAATCTGAATAGCACTTTTGTTGTCACAATGAAGAGCAGTAGGACCCGAGGTATCAACACCAAGATCTCGAAGAAGACGGCGGAGATGAACGATCTCCTTTGTAGCAGTGGCCATGGCACGAAACTCGGCCTCAGTACTAGAGAGAGAAACCACCTTCTGCTTCTTGCTCTTCTAGGAGATAAGAGAGTCACCAAGAAAAAGGCAGTAACCAGTAGTCGAGCGCCGAGTAGTTGGGTCCCCTGCCTAGTCGGCATCAGAGTATGCACGAAGAGCTAGAGAGGAGGATGACGAGAAGAAGAGCGACCGAGTGATAGTGCCACGAAGGTACCTAAGAGTCCGAAGAAGAGTAGCGTAGTGAGCAGAGTGAGGGGCATCCACAAACTGGCTGAGAATACTGACAGCATGGGCAATATCCGGTCTGGTGATGCAGAGATAGCTAGACGAGCTGACCAACTATCTCTCGGTACCTGGTAGGATCTGAGAGGGGCTCACCGTCAGTAGGGCGGAGTTTCACATAAAGTTCAAGAGGAGTGTTAACTGTACGGCAATCAGATAGTGTAGCCCGAGTAAGAATGTCAGCTGTGTAGTTCTGCTGAGAAAGCAGAATCCCCCTAGTGCTCCGAGCAACCTCCAGGCCAAGAAAATAACGCAGAGGACCCAGATCCTTCATCTGAAAATGGCTCCGAAGATGCTCCTAAAGGGAGGCTATGGCACGGGTGTCATCACCAGTAAGAATCATGTCATCAACATAGAGAAGGATGATGGCTCGACCGTGGGGGGAAGTCCGCACAAACATAGAATGGTCTTGAAAACTCTCTACAAAGCCGATTTCAGTAACTGCCCGACGGAAACGCTCAAACCAAGCACGAGGAGCCTGTTTGAGGCCATAGATAGCTCGACGAAGACGACATACATGCTGAGGAGGTGTGCTAAGGCCCGGAGGAGGCTGCATATAGACAACCTCAGAGAGATCACCGTGAAGAAAAGCATTCTTCACATCCATCTGTAAGAGGGGCCAACCCCTAGCCGCAGCAACAGCGAGAAGAGTCCGAATAGTGGTCATCTGAGCTACTGGAGCAAACGTCTCATCATAATCAATCCCATACTCCTAAGTGAAACCGCGAGCAACAAGACGGGCTTTGTACCGGTCAATAGAGCTATCTAGGCGATGCTTGATCTTGAAGACCCATTTGCAGTTGATGGGCGTGATACCAGGAGGTAGGGGCACAACGTCCCATGTCTGAGTCTGCGCAAAAGCCTGAAACTCCTCAGCCATAGCCTGCTGCCACACAGGGTACTGCAATGCCTCTCTATAAGACCTAGGCTCTCTGTCTGTGTGAAGGGCAGTAAGGTAGGTAACGAACTGAGGCGAGTAGGAAGTGACAACTGCAAAGCCAAAGCGATCAGGGGAGTAGCCAAAGCGGTCAGGAGGGCGATGCTTGCGCTGGGGGTAGCGAGGAGGACTGTGAGGATCCGCATCCGGTAGAGGTAGGCTGCTCGAAGAGGACGGAGTACTAGAGGAGTCACTGACAGACGAAGACGGGACAGGTGGAATATTTGATGGAGCATAAACAGATGAGGGATCCGAAGGAGATGAAGAACTCAAGCGTGTAGCAGGGAGGACGACGGGAGCAGGAGGTAAAGACTCAAGAGCATGAGCAGGAGGAGGAGCGGAGAAAGGAGGAGAAGGTGAAAGTGAAGGAGGCATCTCAAGGAAGGAGAGATCCTGAGACGCAAGAGAGTAGTAAGGAACATGTTCAACAAAAGTGACATGTCGAGAGATGCGAAGACGACGAGCTAGGGGGTCATAGCAACGATATCCCTTGTGCTCTAAACTGATGCCCAAGAGTACACACTTAGTGGACCGAGCTGACAGTTTGTTACGCTCATGAGAAGGAAGAAGGATAAAACATGTGCACCCAAAAGTACGCAACATGCTGTAATCAGGAGTCGTGCCATAGAGACGCTCATGAGGCGAAACACCTGCGAGGACAGAGGAAGGGGTGATGTTAATAAGGTTGACAGAGGTCAAAATGGCCTCTGCCCAGAAAGTGCGAGGAACGCACGAGGAGATAAGCTGAGCACAAGCTGTCTCAAGAATATGACGATGCTTTCGTTCTGCAACACCGTTCTGCTCATGAGTATGAGGACATGATTGTTGGAAAAGAGTCCCATGAGACTGAAGGATAGAACACATTGTAGAAGAGAGATATTCGCGGGCACAATCGGACATAAAAGTTTTAATACGGACATGAAACTGAGTATGAATCATGTTGGTGAAGGTCTGATAGACGTCGGGAATGTCAGAACGCTGATGAAGGAGATATACCCATGTAAAACGAGAATAGTCATCAATAAAGCTAACATAATAAAAATAGCCATTCATAGAAGAAAGAGGTGCAGGACCCCAAATATCTGAGTGCACTAGATCAAACGGATTACAGGACTGCGACAAACTGTTAGAAAAGGGGCTAGCAGAATGCTTAGCCAACTGACATCCAGTGCAAAAAGAAAGACAAGAGAATGAACCACGACCTAAAGCACCAGATTGAAAAAGACTTTTAAGTCGAGGTTCAGACACATGACCTAGCCTCCGATGCCACAGGTCGGCATCAGAAGAAACAGCACTACAGACGACCGAAGGAGAGACAGGAGGTAAATGAAGATACTCTAGGTGATATAGGCCACCGACCCTACGAGCAGCACCAATCCTCTGTCCCGAGCATGAATCCTGCACAACACAAAGAGAGGGAGAGAAAGCAACTGTCAGACCGGAATCACAAAGGCTGCTAATAGAGATTAAGTTCATGCGAAGCTGAGGAGCATGTAGAACAAATGGTAAAGAGAGAAAGCCTGAAGAGATGGACCTAGTCTGCGAGATGGCTAGAAGAGAGCCATCCGTAGTGTGGATCGGAGGAATGCGGTGGGCGGAAGAACATGCGGTAAGAATAGAGTGGTCAAGGGTCATGTGGTGAGAGGCCCCAGAGTCCATAATCCAAGGTGCAAAGGTACCCGAGGTGGCAGAGAGACCGGAGGGAGGGCCGGAAAGACCAGCAGTAGGCTGTAGAAGGAGCTGCTCAAGACGCATCTCAAGACGCTGAAGGCGATCCATCGCAGTAGGCATGGTAGAAGAGGGGGCAGGAATAGTATTGCTAGCAACGGCAGCCGCAGGTTGATTACGGTGAGGTGGACTCGCACGCTTCTCTGGGTGGAGAAGCCAACAGGAATCAATCGTGTGCCTTGTCTTGCCACAGTGGGTGCATCGCCGAGTATCAGGCAGACCGGCGGGATGAGATCCACCCCGAAAAGGAGAAATTTTTGGGGGGTGCGTGGCTGCTAAAACCCCCTCAAAACTAGAGGGTACAGGTGCCCTGCGTGCAGCCACGGTGTGCAGACGTGTCTCCTCGGCAAGAAGCTCAGCGATGACAGCATCAAGACGAGGAAGCGGATCTCGATGAATCAGCTGACCCGCAAGAGGTGAGAACTCAGGGCGAAGAGACATCAGAAATTGGTAAAGTTGTCGCCGTTCCCGAAAAAGCTGTAACTCACGCCAGGAGGCACTGACTCTGGATACCTCCAACAGAGGGGGCTCCAAAGCCTGGAGCTCACGCCAATAGCCGTGCATAAGGCTATGAAACTGTTGAATGGTCTGCTCCCCCTGCTGAGCAGACTGGGCCTGAGATAAGAGCTGATACTCGCGGGCCCCGCTTTGTTCCACAAAGCGCTCAGTAAGGTGGGCCCAGAGCTCGGCCGCAGTAGAGAAAGTGACAAGATCTGCACGAAGAGAGCGATCGACCGAGGCAACTAGAAAGGCACGAACACGGCGGTCACGAACACTCCAAGAGTCAGAGGCCGCGGGATGAGAGGTTGCTGCAGGAGCAGGAGTTGAGCCGTCGAGATGACCGTATAATGCACGGCCATCCAAAACACTCCGGACTGTAGCCGACCATGCAGTCCAATCCACAACTGTCACAAGAGGAAAGTCTGTAGAGACTGGGAGGAAATCCCTTGTCTGCTCGATAGGTGTCGTCGAGAACTGGGCGGTGGACACTCAAGAGGACTGATCAGAAATGGCCATGAGTTATAGGGGGCAGCGCAGGTATGAAGAACAGTGCGGAATAGGCACAGGTACGGGATAGGCACTGGTGCGGGATAGGCACAGGTACGGGATACTTGTCCGGTGCGGGATAGGCACTGGTGCGGGATACTTATCCGGTGCAGGATACTTATACGATGCGGGATACTTATGCGGTGCGGGATATTTGCACGGTGCGGGATAGCACCGTTCGGTTCGGACTTGTGCAGGATACTCGGCCGCGTGCGTGTTCGGCTTCGGTGACGGCGGACGGCGCGCGGCCGGGGGACGTGGGCAGGGCCGATTCCGGAGATGGGCGCAGTGGCCGGAGACGGGCGCAGTGGCCGGATACGGGCGCAGCGTCGGAAACGGGCGCAGCGCTGGAGACGGTGCTCAGCGCTGGAGACGGTGCCGGAGATGACGCAGGGCCAGGGCGGCCGGGGCGCTTGTTCTGATCCGGTGCCGGGGGACGTCGCACGGCCGGGTGCCGGAAGCCGGCGCAGCTCCGGGACGGGCACAGGGGGACGCCCCTCGGCGCGGCCAGAGGGGAGCAGAGGTCCCTGGGTGGCGCGGGCCCAGGCCGCCGATGGTTGGGCACCGGTTCGAGTTCAGGCTGTACGCCCTCGACGACGAGGTGCGACGAGGTGCAGCTCGAAGGGAGAGAGAGGAAGAAGGGCTACGGCCGGGTTAAGCATCCGGCTCTGATACCATGTTACGAAGAGAGCATCATTGGAGAAAATACTCCATATATTATCTCTACCATCTACTGCATTACATAAGACAGCCTCTCTATATATAGAGGAAGAACGCACAGTATTGTGTTACCACAACCAAGGTGGGACTATAATACTAACAGAGGGGAGGCTTGAGCCCCCCCTAGGCCCAATGTAGGTCCGCCCCTGGCTCCATCGATGCCTCTGTCGTCCGTCGATGAGCCCCGCATGCACCCTGCTATATTGCAAGTGTGTGTGCGTCCGTATCCGCCGCAACAGTGCCACATCTATGCCCTTTGTCATCCATCGAATACCCAAGCACCTGATGTACAATAGCTGCGCATTCTGCTCTGTCTGTCGCCACAATACCCCATCGATGCCCTTTGTCAACAAGCGATGAGCCAAGAATCCTATTAATGTACTGCAAGTGTGCGTGCGGCCGTGTTTGCTTCCAAAACACTCAGTCGGCGTCTCAGTAATGATATCCGTCATCGGCGTCTGGATTGGTCACCTGTCGATGACTCCGCACCCTTGATTGGTTTCGATGCCTGAGCCAACCAGCAAGCTCGGTTGTCGCCTGCAGCCTTACATCACCGTTCCCGATCGACAAATCGCCTTCCTCGCCTTTGGCTCGCCTTGCTGCCGGCCATTGCTTGTTATGAGCCTGATCTATCCTCCTCTAAAGATGTGGTCCTCACGTCGCTACCAAGGGCTACGATACATCCCCCTCAGCCTCTCCAGGAGGTGGTTCCCCTGGCTTCCTGTGTGTCCGTCGGCCACCATGCCGATCACCAAGGGTCCGGAGGAAGGTATTGTCAGGGTCTTCGATCCTTCTTGCGACTCTCCACTCAAGCGTCCCTCTATCTGATGCAGATTCCTCCAAAGCAAATACTCCGGAATCCACCGGAGCACATTTAGGGCCGTCTCGATACAAGCTGAGGCCTAAGGCAAAAATTCTAAATAGGACTTTTTTATTTTAAAATTTTTTTTAAAAATATTATTACTAAAAAATAAATAATATGAAAAAACTATCTAAAAAATGGAGAGAGAGAGAGAGAGAGCAAACTGGGGGCTCTGGGGCTGTGGGCTGAGAGGCTAAGAGAGTCAGAGAGGCTTGTGAGTTCCGACTGTAAGCGATCGTCGGCCGATCGCCGGTTAGCGCGGGCACAAACACAGATAGGAGAGAGGGGAGCTGTGGGCAGGGCGGCGTGGGCCAATGGCTGGCGGCTTTCGGTCGTCGGTGCGTCGGTGGCCACCCGGAATGACGGCGGCACGACTGGGGCGTTGCTTGGTCGGTGGTCACTGCGGTGTTGCCGCATCAAAATAGAGAGAGAGAGAGAGAGAGAGAGAGAGAGAGAGAGGTGAAGAGAGAGATAAAAAAAGGTAAAGATTTTATTATTTTTGGTAAACAGATTTTATGGCTGACAGCTCATAGCTCAAGTTTCGAATTCGTACCGAAAATTTGGAAAGGATAACGGGCTTTTTTTTTTTGTACGCGGGCCTATTCAACGTTGTTGTGGTGCTGTTTTGGACCCAAACCAAAATTGAAGGACGATAATAAGGGCTTTCTTCACAAGTGGGGCCTTAGGTAGCTACCTAAACTGCCTCACTATTGAGCTGGTCTGGCTGCACACTGCCACACTCCCTCCACGAAAGAAGAAAGACGAAGAAGAAGAAAAGAACTAAATGTCCCAACCGAAGGTTCATGTTTTTTTTTTATTTTTACCTTTCAAAAAGAAAAAAAAAAGTTCATGTTTTTCAAGGATTAGTTCTTGGTGAAATAAAAACAGAATCAAGGATTCAAACGTGAGACCGAATTCAAACCTGCATGAGGTTTGAATCACCAGAGCAGACTGGGTTGAAGTGATCGGTCAGCAAATATTTGGTTAGAAACTTGGGTTCGACCCACTGACGTTGGAACATGCTCATTGATGGTTCGAACCTTGGTTTTGTTTCAAAACATCAATGCATAGTATACTGTATATCAAAATCCATAGGATGAGGCTCGAACCATGATTATCCGGGTTCGAACCTCATGGGATGAAAAGTAAAATTTTCATGAAAACTTAGTTTTGAAAATCTCTAAGAAATCTCTTAAAATCCAGAAACACATAAAATATGATAATTAAAGGAATTTATTTAGGGGAAATTGCTCCCCTGAACTGTACACCTCATTTCATATTAGTCCCTCAACTTTATTTTCAACAATTTAATTCCTGAACTATGCTTCGTCTCAGGGGCGGACCTACATTGGGCCTAGGGGGGGCTCAAGCCCCCCCTCAATTTGGGAAAAAAAAAGATAAGTTACACTTATCCCCTTGAATTTTAGGTCAAAAACACTTAACCCCCCAATAGTTTATTTTGTTCCAAATCACTCCCTAAAGTTTGAAATGTTCGCACAATACCCCTTTTGTCAACTACTTGATTTCCTCATTTGGTAATTAATTATCTGATTGAAACTGAATTCAAGGGGGGCAAAATGTTATTTTTTAACTATAGGGGGGTTAAATGTTTTTGAGCTAAACTTCAGGGGGGAGCAAAGTGTAATTTATCAAAAAATAAATTCTAGCAAACTTTTGGTTGCCAACTTCACATGGAGGTGGCCACCACCGTCCCACCGGCCACCATCCCCCGCCAGTCAATATCCATTGTCATGCCACCGACCCCCACCCCCACCGCCACATGGGCCACCCTGACGTCATCGCCGGCCACCACCCGCCATTGCCGCCAGTATTGGTGACTCATGGCCGACTCGCCGTTTACCGGCCACCGACGCCCACCACTGTCCAGCCAACACCCACCGCCTTCTGCCACCTCCCGCGCACGTGGCATCTTCGTAGAGTTCATCCCATAGCCCTTAGTGAATAAGAATCAAGTGGGCATCATGACCTATTTATAGGTTTTTGGGAGTATGTATGTGTTGGAAATAAATCCATGGTAGAGGCCCGCAGCGGAAGCAAAGTGAAGGTCCGAGGACCGAGAGCGGTGTGCGTTACATATCAAAATTTCATCGAAACGATCTACATATGCGTGTATGAAACTAGCATGGCTACTACTCGAACCCCTAACGACGATCTAACGCAACAGAACAATCTAGCATGAATGCATGTTCTAATTATGTTAGATCTACTTGTTAGAGATCATACCTGCGTGCGGAATCTTTCACCGCGACAAATTTCTTCTTTGTCGATGGAGACGGGCTACGGATCTGCTCGACATAGCTTCGGTACGACGGCCATAACTTTCTGCTCCGAACTCCGATTGGGCTGAAATTTGGACTGCAGGTAGCCAACTTTGAGACGCAACTTTTCCAACAAGTTTCACGTCGTTTGGACTTCTGTAGCTCCCGGAATCACAGAAACAACATTGATTTTCTGTGCAGATTCTGGACAGCAAAAGGTTGCGGGAGACTCCTTCTAGTTCACCCGATCTCACACGATGCACGGCACCTCGTCGATGGATCTCTGAGTGCCTCCATACAACGAGCCTTCTCCTTCTACGAAAACACCATGCGAGGAAGACGAGTCGCCATCCAATGGCGCAAGCGAGGGAGAGAGAGACGAGAGAGGAGATGCGAAGAGAGAAGAGGGGCTTCGGTTTCCCCATGGCTTGCATGGCCGGCCCTAGGGCTTGCCCATGCTACTAATTTCGTGCACCCTCTCTCTCCTTCTCATATATATAGCCGGCCTATCCATATGGATAAGGACAGTATGGATAAGGATGATTGATTCAAACCTTATCCCTATATATCTCTTCTTTATCTCTATCCTTTCCTTGTTTTCGAAAACGGTCAAAACCAGCCCGTTTTCTGCGCCTCATAACCGGCCCCTTCATCGGAGGCAACAACCTCCCGAAACTAATGGGGCCGGCCTTGACCAGTCTCTCAACACTTAGGGCCGGCCCCCTTAGTGCATAGTGGCGCATGGTATGACCAAAACGCCCTTATGCCACTAGTTGGCCGTTCCTCGTGTACGAGACTTTGCAAGGCACACATAAGTGAAGTGCACCAGTGATTTCACTTTTCTCTGAGGTTCCCGTAGGGTGCCCCTAGTGAAGTCAACTAGTCAACTCGCAACATGTCCCGGTGCATCGCACCCATGTGGCAAAGTCCACTTATGGCAAGGAATTGCTACATGCGTCTCTGCACTAACCTAGGGTTTCCCCTTAGTGCACACACGTAGCTACGCATCTACCGTGCACTAGTGCGAAGCACTCACGGAGCGTATGCTTGGACTTCTCGCTTCCTCTAACTACGTTCTGTGTTTCGAGGAGATGGTATAAGAACCGTACATAATGTCGATAAGGTGGAACCTTCAGGGACCAGGGTTCATGGCTTCCAACTCAGACTCGATCGACACACTACCCGAGTGTACCATCGATCCTCTGAGTCTGAGTTAACCTGCGTAGCCACCCAGAGTGCGACGCAGGCTACACTCCAATCCCTCCGGACTTACTATGTTCTCCCACATACCCCTGCTCTCCGCTTAGTATGGTAAACTCGCTGTCCCTCCACTGGTGCCATGACGTAACTCGAGCGGTGGAGAATACCGTCAGACTCGAGTGCTCATATGACTCGATTCCTTCCAGGTTGACCACGTACATCGTACCTCCGATAACTCTGCCGAGTAACCGGATCCGTCACCAGTCGAACTGATGACCACCTGGCCAGGGTTTAATACGACGTAGGTCAGACCAAGGAACGCACCTCCCGTTAGGGGTGTGGATAGCCTGCAGTAGTGACACGCTGATGCAACGCCAGCCGGGTAACCCAGTACACCGTGGTTTTGGATCACTGTATCCGGATCCTCACACATTGGTGCGCCAAAGCACCACACAACTGGTTAGTCCACCAGACATGGTTCCTCAGGGTTTAGGACCGTTTTACCCTAAGCAGAAACACGGTTTAGTGCACCGATGTCTGCTCATCGATCTGTGCACCGTGTTGGTTCCGTTCGGCCACAGACACTGTGCCTGGTAATGACCGTGGTGGAGACACCCACACTCTGTCATCCCAACAGCTTATCCTGATAGGGCGACCAACCCTTATCAGAGCTGCGAACGTATTTAGGTTACATGGGACCAGTCCCTTGAGTCTCCCACTCAAGAGGATTACCATGTAGCCATGGCTCTCTGTTCTGTAATCAGAACACGTACTAAGGTGCGTACCAATATGCAATCCTATACTATCAACCATACATAGCTAAACTATAGGTTTTTACGAGCTATAGACCTCACCAATTCTAACAATCTCCCACTAGGTCTAACGAGGAATAACGGTGTTGAGCTCTGTAGCTTCTACATGCTGCCCAAAAGCCTTTGCAGGAATTCCCTAATGGAATTGGCAACATTGTCTGTAGATTCCACCTCAGTACCGCTACTTGCATTTCCTCCTATAACTGTCAGATCAAGTGAAGTTTGTACTTGATGGGTTTCCCCTCACGGTGGTGCCTAGTCTCCTTGGACCTTGCTTACCGCTCTTCTGTTGCAACAACAGATAACTGAGCTTCTGGTACGCGTCCCAAGTTCTCTAAGAACTTCCTAAGCCTTACCACCTGATATATTACCTAGCACGCAACAACGTGCTAAGCCTCTGTGGTAGAGTCTGTGATTCACTCTTGCTTCACACTCTACCAACTACCGCTTCTAATCCCAAGATAAAAATAATCCCTGAAATCGATTCTCTGGAACACACATCTGACACTAAAGTTAGATCCTGTGTGTCCAATCGATATCAGGACCTGTGAAGTGCAAGCTAACTCACAATCCTTACTTAACGAGGATTTCTGAGTATACCCTTCACATCGGTCCAAAGATCTGGACCCGGGTTCGACTGAAACCGACCCACCTTCCTGCTGCGCAATAGATATCTAGCCTCGTAAAACGAATCTGGCTAGAATCTTATCTTCATGCGTAGCCTGTGACAGCAAGAGAATCTTGCTCTGGTTATCTAGAGTTACCTTGATTCCCAGAGCATAACTCGCCTCACTAGGGTCTTTCACATCGAATTGTGATGACTACAAACCTTTACCGTAAACAATATTCTTACATCATTTTCAATCAGTAGGATATCGTTAATGTAAAGTACTACGTACACCCTTGTAGCTTTTTCACCTTTCTTGTACCCACTTGGTTTATCATCATTCTGATCAAATCCGTATGAGCGGATTTCCTTGATCAAAATATATATTCCAACTTGGATGCTTGCATCAGTCCATAAATGGACCTTTGCAACTTACATCATATATGTTCCTGACCTACTGACACAAAGCCTGGGGCGATATCATCCATATGTCCTTTCCAAATTCCCGTTAGGGAATAACTGTCTTGACATCCATCAACCAGATCTCCCAACTATAATGGGCTGTGATGGATTAAGAGGATCCGTTATATACTTAGGCATAGCTACCAGTGAGATGGTTTTGACATAGTCAATCCCTTCTCCTTTGGTAACTAATCTAGCTACTTAAGTCTTAATCGGGTGCTCTTCTAATGCACCTTCTACACCCTGAAGGGTGATAGTGCTATAAGTGTCAAGACTATTCCAAGGGACATTGATGCAAATTTGCCTCCATGGTCTTTTGTCAGTCAGAGCTGTCGGAAGCTCCCACTACTTCTTCGTAGCTCTAGGGATCATCCTCCTGAAACTCTGGATTAACTATTAAAGTTTCTCCATAGTATCTTTCAGGAGCTCTGATAGTCCCACAACGACGAGGTGGTGGTGATACAAAGGTGAATTGTTTCTACAGTACCTGGTATACTAGTTTCTTGTATCATCTACTCCCTCTACGTTTTCAGATGCGCACTCTCTACCAGTACCCAGTAGTTCACCCAGAACTACCTTACCGGTAAACTTATGGTCTATAATATAATCCTGGTCTAGGTAGATGGTATTCGTAGAAACGATTACCTTCCAAACCTCAAGATCATAGAACAGTCCACCTTATGCCTCCTAAGGGTAACCTACAAACAGATATACCTGGAACTACATCTCCATCTCATCCCTCTTGTCCTTTTGCACAAGTGCAGGACAACCCTATATCTCGAGACTCTATAGTGTCAGCTTTCGCTTAGACCATAGCTCTCTATAGGTTTGAGGCACTGATCTAGATGAGAGAGAGTTTCAGATATAAGCTACTGTTTTAAGGTACAACCCCACCAAAGGGTGGGTAGTACATTTGGCAATATTCATCAGACTACGGACCATGTCAAACAGGGTCCGATTCCTTCTCTCGGAGACTTTATTCTGACGTGTCATCCTTGGAGCATTTAACTGGGAGCTAATCCCATGCTCCATTAGGATCCTATAGAACCCATCCGATAGGTTCTTGTTTCCTCGATAAGTCGAAGAGACTCCTATCGTCTGGACGCTCTTGGAACCATAGACGTCAAAATTAACTAACTCCCATACCTTCATGGCCCTTTTAGTTATTCTGCCTTCCAGATTACACTCATAGGTTAGAAGGATCTCCGATGATTCTGTGAACAGAAACTCAGCCTTCTTTTACCTCTGAATTTATCTGAGGAACAATATCTAAATCAGAGGGGTCACAAATGGGATAGCTTCTCCAAAGGATTTAGATGAATTTCAATTAGACGCTGCAGCTGTCATGAAATCTATTTCCGAATTCAGATTAAATACAAAGAGATTTTTTCTGATCTATTCCTCTAACTATGAAGCTATCAATTTAGTCTAGGATACACACCTACGGTGCTATCTAAAACTAAAAAACTTCATTTACTAAGGAAGAAACAGAACTACATCTCTAAAAAAACAAAATCTGTATTTCGGAAAAACTAAGACATTCATATCTAACAGCTTCCACAGCGGCTTATGACATCAGTACCTATGTTAGGATTACTTCACTATAAAGTAGCCTTCTGCTTTTCTTGAATCTCTGTAGACCCGAAGTCTACATTCTAAGAAGCATAAGAACTGCTACTAGATAGCGACTCAAATCCTAACATCCTGAGGCCATACTCAATCTTCAAATACCCCCTACACTCGCCAAAGCGGAAACACTTCCGTCCTTAGCGTTACCAGACTTAGGAGTTCACACTAGTTTCTGCACTAGAATAGTTTTCGATCTCTTATAAGTTACTCCCTTAGGTTCTTCTAAAGAAGACCTAGGTTAAGCACTAAAGGCTTTGCCTTTAATCTTGATCCCATCCTTTGTCTCTTAGAAATCTCCTTAGAAGTTCTGCATTTGTCATCTCTAGCTTGTTAAAGCTAAAGTCTCTGACAACGCCTTCGAGGTTCCAGACAAGGATGCAAGACAGACGTCTTCCACCACCTCGTCATCTGGTACTATGTCTTTGGAATCTAGTTCGATCTGGAACTCAAGTATGTATTCCCGAACAAACATACCCTCAGACATCTCGGTACTGACAAGTATCTTGGTAGATAAGCGATGAGTCTACCGACTTCGCCTAGCAGACATCTTATGCAAGTAAAACTTTATTAGAGAAGACCCGGCATATCTCTGACTCGCTTCTAAAGAGTTGTCCGCAAGTCTGCTATAACATAGCACTTGCACATCTCCTTAGACTCTTGCTAGTCGTCATATGCCCTAGTTAGTGCCCTAGTGATATCTGGACCCGTTAGGTCTAGTACAGGGATATTTAGATTGGATGCCAATGTACGTTTACTACCCTAAGCATAAGCTAAAGATAGCGCTTCCGCTCTACGTAGCTAGAGACCCGATAACTGGTTCTCTTATGGGATAGCGGATAGGAGAACTATTTGGTTGAATGAAAATGAATGCAGGAAAACTTATTTTATGGATTTTGAAAATAAGCTAATTATATCCAAATGTCAGCGCTACCCTCACAGCGAAGACACCTCTATGGATTAATTTAACCATGTATGTAAGATCTCGGAATAGGCTGCACCTGTCCGAGGGGGCAGTGTGCAGGTCATCCGCTTACACGGGTCTTTCCCTTGACCCTATCCAAATCTGCCAACTAAGGGCTTTGATGAACCATGGTTATCTTTTGGCCAGTACCACGTGATCACCATTGTCTTCGCAACGAATACCTCACGTGTACTTCAGATGCTTAACTACGAGCCTAGGCAATTACGGAACGGAAGTTCTAACGGCCCCCACGAGGGTGAGTAAAGCCTGAACCCTTGGCGCCGTAACCGCCATATCCCGAGGGAGATCACTAAGTAACTTGGCATGGAAAAACACAGCTCTCACCCGAGGGGGTTGTTGAGTTATGCCCTCCCACCCGAGCACGAAGTGATTGGTCGTGGAGGCCAGAGGATCTCTAAAAGTCCTCTCTTGCATCCCTTATTAAATTTGAGGGTTATTTAATGCAAGTATGAGTGTATACTAAGGTCACGACAACCTATACACTAGACCCTGGTCATACCGTGCTCCCACTAGCGTTTCAAGCCTTTCGTGAAGCATTAATCGATCTCGGAATATCATAGTCCCTGCCTCAAGTGGATTTCTCCACTCAAGGGTCACATTACATATCCCAAGAACATAGATGCTTCGCAAACTTGGCTATCACACTAATGCCCTGGAGCCTAACCTAAGGTCAGACTGAAAGGAAAGGTCTTCCACTACCATGGCGCCTCGCTTATAAATTTGACGAATGATGCCATAGTAGAATTCCAACTCATTCTAGGTTTCGATGCTTGCCAAATAGGCACACCCGACTAATCGGGTGTTGACCTAATGGGGGCATAACCAAATGTGAGGAATTCATGCTATCATCAAGGGTCAATTAAATAATAGGCGTCACTAGTGGAATCCTATCCTAATAAGGTCGCTAGAACCCGAGGGGAAAGGGCATCCCTCTAACATAGATAATCAAATTATCGCATCGGGGTTCTCTACAGAAATATAAAGAACTACTGAAAGAAACAGGCACACAACTGAATCAAGTTCAGGGTCCGACCCCTGAACCTGACTGGCACAACGCAGGCTCTCTGTCTCCTTCGCAAGGCTCCTCGATCCGGTGCAAGCCTCTGTATACGATCTCCTGACGCTTTCTGCCCTTTGCCGTCATCGTGTACGCTTCGCCGGATCGCCATCGTCCTCCAAGGTTCCGCTCGTCCTCCCGGTGGTGGATCTTCATGGTAGGTCCTCCTCTTCAATCTGTAACCGAAAAAGATCTAGTACGCTTCGAGCAAGTGCTCGCTCGTACACAATTTCCTAGAAAGAAAAGGAAAACAAATCTAGCAAAAGCCTGGGAATCAAGGGTGGTAAATCTTCACCTCTTGCCCGACTATGGCTCAAAAATCTATCCACACACAGAAGAAAAAACATCCAGACAAAATCGCTAACACGGGGTCCGACCCCCGGTAGCAAGCAATCTTATATCCAGAATAATTTTAGAAGCGGCGCCCTGCAAGAACGATTCATAGAACATACAAAATCTACTATGCATGATCTACTCGTAGAACCCCGATGGCGGCACATACTATTCATGCGCGCACATGACGGTTTCATGAAAAAACATGAAACGCACACCACTAGCGTGCTCTGATACCAATTGTTGGAAATATATCCATGGTAGAGGCCCGCAGCGGAAGCAAAGTGAAGGTCCGAGGACCGAGAGCGGTGTGCGTTACATATCAAAATTTCATCGAAACGATCTACATATGCGTGTATGAAACTAGCATGGCTACTACTCGAACCCCTAACGACGATCTAACGCAAAAGAACAATCTAGCATGAATGCATGTTCTAATTATGTTAGATCTACTTGTTAGAGATCATACCTGCGTGCGGAATCTTTCACCGCGACAAATTTCTTCTTTGTCGATGGAGACGGGCTACGGATCTGCTCGACATAGCTTCGGTACGACGGCCATAACTTTCTGCTCCGAACTCTGATTGAGCTGAAATTTGGACTGCAGGTAGCCAACTTTGAGACGCAACTTTTCCAACAAGTTTCACGTCGTTTGGACTTCTGTAGCTCCCGGAATCGCAGAAACAACGTTGATTTTCTGTGCAGATTCTGGACAGCAAAAGGTTGCGGGAGACTCCTTCTAGTTCACCCGATCTCACACGATGCACGGCACCTCGTCGATGGATCTCTGAGTGCCTCCATAAAACGAGCCTTCTCCTTCTACGAAAACACCATGCGAGGAAGACGAGTCGCCATCCAATGGCGCAAGCGAGGGAGAGAGAGACGAGAGAGGAGATGCGAAGAGAGAAGAGGGGCTTCGGTTTCCCCATGGCTTGCATGGCCGGCCCTAGGGCTTGCCCATGCTACTAATTTCGTGCACCCTCTCTCTCCTTCTCATATATATAGCCGGCCTATCCATATGGATAAGGACAGTATGGATAAGGATGATTGATTCAAACCTTATCCCTATATATCTCTTCTTTATCTCTATCCTTTCCTTGTTTTCGAAAACGGTCAAAACTAGCCCGTTTTCTGCGCCTCATAACCGGCCCCTTCATCGGAGGCAACAACCTCCCGAAACTAATAGGGCCGGCCTTGACCAGTCTCTCAACACTTAGGGCCGGCCCCCTTAGTGCATAGTGGCGCATGGTATGACCAAAACGCCCTTATGCCACTAGTTGGCCGTTCCTCGTGTACGAGACTTTGCAAGGCACACATAAGTGAAGTGCACCAGTGATTTCACTTTTCTCTGAGGTTCCCGTAGGGTGCCCCTAGTGAAGTCAACTAGTCAACTCGCAACATGTCCCGGTGCATCGCACCCATGTGGCAAAGTCCACTTATGGCAAGGAATTGCTACATGCGTCTCTGCACTAACCTAGGGTTTCCCCTTAGTGCACACACGTAGCTACGCATCTACCGTGCACTAGTGCGAAGCACTCACGGAGCGTATGCTTGGACTTCTCGCTTCCTCTAACTACGTTCTGTGTTTCGAGGAGATGGTATAAGAACCGTACATAATGTCGATAAGGTGGAACCTTCAGGGACCAGGGTTCATGGCTTCCAACTCAGACTCGATCGACACACTACCCGAGTGTACCATCGATCCTCTGAGTCCGAGTTAACCTGTGTAGCCACCCAGAGTGCGACGCAGGCTGCACTCCAATCCCCCCGGACTTACTATGTTCTCCCACATACCCCTGCTCTCCGCTTAGTATGGTAAACTCGCTGTCCCTCCACTGGTGCCATGACGCAACTCGAGCAGTGGAGAATACCGTCAGACTCGAGTGCTCATATGACTCGATTCCTTCCAGGTTGACCACGTACATCGTACCTCCGATAACTCTGCCGAGTAACCGGATCCGTCACCAGTCGAACTGATGACCACCTGGCCAGGGTTTAATACGACGTAGGTCAGACCAAGGAACGCACCTCCCGTTAGGGGTGTGGATAGCCTGCAGTAGTGACACGCTGATGCAACGCCAGCCGGGTAACCTAGTATACCGTGGTTTTGGATCACTGTATCCGGATCCTCACACATTGGTGCGCCAAAGCACCACACAACTGGTTAGTCCACCAGACATGGTTCCTCAGGGTTTAGGACCGTTTTACCCTAAGCAGAAACACGGTTTAGTGCACCGATGTCTGCTCATCGATCTGTGCACCGTGTTGGTTCCGTTCGGCCACAGACACTGTGCCTGGTAATGACCGTGGTGGAGACACCCACGCTCTGTCATCCCAACAGCTTATCCTGATAGGGCGACCAACCCTTATCAGAGCTGCGAACGTATTTAGGTTACATGGGACCAGTCCCTTGAGTCTCCCACTCAAGAGGATTACCATGTAGCCATGGCTCTCTGTTCTGTAATCAGAACACGTACTAAGGTACGTACCAATATGCAATCCTATACTATCAACCATACATAGCTAAACTATAGGTTTTTACGAGCTATAGACCTCACCAATTCTAACAGTATGAAATCCCCCCTGGCAAAAAAAAGAACAAAGAATCTGGTCTATTATTTACAATCCGTGCACCCCGATCGAGTCGGCCAATTATAGTTCCAAATTTTGGAATGACTCTTGAGGATCGAAATTCTCCTCCACTAGAGGCAAAATCCTAATAGGCCTTTTGTTGCGCTATCGAATGAAGGGTAGAGACGTTGTCACGCTGCTTGCCAATGCCTTCGACTGTGAGGCAACGACTGTAGTTACTATTTAATAATTATGCCCCTCCTGAAGAAAAATCCTGGGTCCGCCACTGCTCCGTCTCCATTGAGCCCCCTCTGTCAACTTTTATTTCAAAAATACCCTTATCCTAATAATCAAAAGTTAAATATTCTAAAGCAATTTTGAGTCGTATCGGTAATTGATATGGGTATTTTCAAGATAAAAACTTGACGGAGGAGACTAAATGCAAATGGAGAATAGTTTAAGGATCAAATTGTTCAAAAATAAAGTTGAGGGGTCTGTTAGGAGATGACGGCTAGGGTTTGGAGAGAATGGAATAAGTCTTCATTTGGGGACTAAGCTTGATATATAAGCACAATATTATATAACGAACCCGATCCAACTGTATATAAAACCTGACCCATCTATATACATTAATACTCCCCCTCAAACTCAAGGTGGATCATATACTTAGACTTTGTTGATAAAATGCAATAAGCGAGCAATTGTAAGAGGCTTCGTGAAGAAGTCAGCAGTCAGCTCCGTCGAGTGAATGAATGGCAAAGAGATGGTGTGGGCGAGAAATTCCTGGCAAACATAGTGACAGTCAACCTTGATATGTTTCATTCGCTCATGAAAGATCGGACTGGTGGGTCCCACTGTCGTCTCCGTGGGCCTAGGTAGGACTGGCGGATCCCACCGTCGTCCCGGTGAACCCCAAGCAAGACTGGGGGGTTTCACCGTCAGGTGTTATCCAGATTTTGCACCCACAATAGGTACAAGGTAAAACATCCAATCCGAGCCCAACAAGTTTAACAAATGGGTCAAAAACTTAAACCCAAACCCTACCCACCTAATAAACGGGTTGACCCGACCCGACCCGTCTAACCTGTTTAATAAATGGGTCGGACTGGGTTGGGTCAATAGAACCCATGTTAACCGATCGAATTTGGTTAGGTCAGATCGGATTGGACCGGGTTTGATCTGGTTGGGTAAAGATGGCTCAGGTTGGGTCGAGTCGGGTTGACACGACCCATTTGGTAAACTTGTCAAGTCGGGTTATAAGTACAAATCCAAATCCGACCCATTAAATAAACGGGTTAGTTGGATCAACCAGTTTATGACCAAAACCCCCATTTAGACCAAACCCGCTAACATCAGGTCAGGTTCTGGTCGGATCAAGAATTGCCACCCCTAGTTCGCCTAACACAAGCATTGACCAAATCTCTTTCTCAGATCTTTGCATCTGCTCTTGTGTGCCCTTAGTATTGTCCTCGGCGTTGCATGCAAAAATCTCCATAGTACCTGGCACACCACTATCTCCACATCCAATGCCCCATACAATCTGTCCATGCCTTGCATCCTAACCGGTGCCATACGGCTTTCCTTCCGCCACCCCTCCGGGAACCGAGGGAGATCGTAGTGAGGTGGGCGACAAAGTTGTCGCCGACTTATATTTCCTCTTTTGCAACAGTCTGTTTGGTTGGCTGTAGTTGAAATCCGCTAGTTAGTACTATCGGTGCCTTGCATCCCACTGCTGGTGCCTTGCATCTTGATTTCCTATGCCATCCTTTTGGGAACTGTCATTATATTTTTTCTTTGAGAAATGCTACTCAGCTTGAAGGTTTTCGATTCCGCTCAACCCGATTGACGTGGCAGTCCACAAGTGATGATTGAATCTCACTAGAAAGATTTAAATATCTCACACCACCAATCTTATGCTGCCACGTCAATCGGGCTGATCGGATTCGAAAAAACCTTCAGGCTGAATATCATTTCTCTCTCTTTTATAGTAGTGTGTTTGGTTGGCTGTCGTTGAAAACCGCTAGTTACTACTATCGTGTTCCGAGTTTTTCTCATCTATTTGGTTCAACATAGTTGGATAAACCGTAGCAGTCAAAAGTCCTACGTTGACTCCATCCCTATACACAATTTAAGATTTGAAACCAAATTGATTTTTTGGTGGGTTTTTCAACTGCTGCAGTTGGAGCAGGCTTTCTCTTCGTTTATTAACTCGTGAGCCGCTCGTATCGACGACTCCCGTTGTCTATGTTTCGTCCAGTTAGGGTTTCACTGTGATTTTTTTCTGTTATTCCTTCTACTGTTAGAATCCTTCTCGTTAAGATTTTTTTGTGTATCTCCACCGTAAACAAGTACGATGTATTGTCGGGTTGGGTTGGGTTGGGTTGGGTTGGATCGGGTTGGGTTGGGTTGGGTCAAATTGTTATAGCAGCGTGTCCATCAGTAATCTGTCCGACTCAACCCAAGCCCGGAGGGTGCACTTAATTCCCTCGGTTCGCCATGCGCGCTAAATGTCACCGAGCTTTCTCGCAGCTAGGACACCACTGGCTTCCAATCGCCTGACTCGGCCAACACCGATTCGGCTCCGCCTCCTCTGCCTCCACGCCCCCCGGCAACCTCCGTCTCCGCTCCCCCACTGCTACATCCCCGTCCCCAACCACCGCGGCCACCTCCACCTCGCCGCCCTCCTCGACTCCTCCACCCACCCGTCCCACCTCTCCCGGATCCACGCCCTCCTCCTCACCTCCGGCCTCCAGCACTCCCACTTCCTCGCCACCAAATTCGTCCACTCCGCCTCCCGCCTCGGCATCGCCCCCTACGCCCGCGCTCTGTTCGACCAAATCCCCCACCCGAACGTCTTCCTCTTCAACGCCATCATCCGGCTCCACTCCCATGACAACGCCTTCTCGGATGCCCTCCATCTCTACACTCAAATGCTCCAGCAATGCGTGTCCCCTGATGGGTTCACCCTCCCGTACGTCCTCAAGGCCTGCGCCGACCTCCCGGCGCTCGCTGCCGGCTGCGCCGTCCACGCCCACGTCCTCCGCCTCGGGTTTGAGGCTGACGTCTTCGTCCAGAACGGGCTCATCGCCGTGTACGCCAAGTGCGGCCAGATCGCTTGTGCCCGCGCCGTCTTCGATGGGCTAAGCGATCGGAACGTGGTGTCGTGGACCTCCATTATCTCGGGCTGTGCTCAGAACGGCCTCCCTTCGGAAGCCCTTCGGATTTTCAGGAGAATGAGGTCGGAGTCCCTCGTTAGGCCCGACTTCATAGCACTCGTCAGTGTCCTGAAAGCTTACTCCGATGTTGAGGACTTGGGACATGGAAGGTCGGTTCATGGGTTGGTAGTTAAATTCGGGCTTGAAGACGAGCCGGACTTGCTCGTCACCCTCACTGCAATGTATGCAAAGTGCGGGCAGGTTCATGTGGCCAGGACTTTGTTCGACCGGGTGCCGTCTCCTGCTGTGATTCTCTGGAATGCCATGATTTCAGGGTATGCCAAGAATGGCTATTCGGGCGAGGCTGTTGAGCTATTCCGGGCCCTAATAGGGAGGAACACTAGGCCCGATTCGATCACCGTGCGGTCGGCGATCATAGCTTGCGCCCAAGTGGGCTCGCTGGAGGTTGCGAGGTGGATGGAGGATTACACCAATTGCAGTGAATTCAGAGACGACGTCTTCGTCAATACAACACTCATCGACATGTATGCAAAGTGTGGTAGCTTAGATTGCGCTCATGCGGTATTTGAACGAATTCCCGATAAGGATGTTGTGGTTTGGACCGCTATAATCATGGGCTACGGGCTACATGGCCGCGGGCGAGAAGCTATCGATCTCTTCCATGAGATGGAGCATGCTGGGGTTAGGCCGAACTACGTCACATTTGTTGGGCTCTTATCGGCGTGCAACCATGCAGGGCTGGTAGAGGAGGGTTGGAGGTACTTTCACTCCATGAGGGACCGCGGTATCCAGCCCCGCCATCAGCATTATGCATGTGTGGTTGATCTTCTTGCTCGTGCTGGCCATCTCGAAGAGGCGTATGAGTTCATCATAAGCATGCCAATTGAGCCCTCCATAACTGTTTGGGGGGCATTGCTAACTGCATGCAAGATCTATGGCCATGTCAGATTAGGGGAATATGCAGCTGAACGTGTTTCCGCTCTCGATCCTTCGAACGCAGGGCACTATGTGCAGCTTTCAAATATCTATGCCTCAGCTGGGATGTGGAGTGACGTTGCAAGGGTGCGAGTGCTAATGAAGGAGCGAGGTGTGACTAAGGCGATTGGGTGTAGCTTGATTGAGATAAATGGGCGGCTTCAATCCTTTCGTGTGGGGGAGAAGCCGCACCCGAATTCAAAGGAGATCTTTTCGAAGCTCGCCGAATTGGAGAAGATGCTGAAAAATTCTGGGGTTGCTCTTCATTCGGACCCCCTATTACATGACTTGGACATTGAGAAAAACAAAGAATCTTTGTGTGATCACAGTGAGAGGTTGGCCATTGCTTTCGGGCTGATCAGTACTGCTCCTCGAACAACCCTTAGGATTACAAAGAACCTCCGTGCGTGCACGAGATGCCATTCTGCCGCGAAGCTTATATCGAAGCTTGTGGAACGGGAGATAGTGGTCAGGGATGCGAATCGATTTCATCACTTCAAGGATGGGCTCTGTTCTTGCGGGGATTGCTGGTGAAAGGCCTGGCTCTCAGCTACACAGATTCTTCATTGTTCAGTGAAATGACTACCAATTTATCGATCATTTGTTCGACCTTTAGGATGATCAAGAGACTGAAAAATGTTGTACTTCATTGCTTCAGGAGGTTTTGTATGTTTTACATGTGACATTCCTATCATCATTTTACTGGAAATCCTTTTTATTTTCTAAGAACTACTAAGTTTTTTTTTTTTTTTTGCTGGACCGGCCAGGCAGTCACAGGACAGGGCACTAGAGCAAGGGCTAAAAGAGGTTAATTTCATAACCCCATGAGCATGGCATCACCAGCTAGGATTTACACGTGCAAACAAGGCACAACGACTTGAGGGAAAGTTCGCTTCACGGTGTCCATATTGGGAGTCGAACATGGAACCTCTCCAATATGGGAGAGAGGATGTACCACTAGGCCAAGAGCCCATTGGTAAGAACTACTGAGTTAGAATGTAAAGGTGGAAATACCTGTGTGCAATTTATTATGGAATAATTAAATCTGAAGTTCTAGCATTGCTAATCACTATTATGAAATTCATGGTCTGTTGTTGGAACATATCTAAGTACATAATATTCTACTGGACTAGATCCATTCTGTGGACTAGATGTAAACCAAAACTTTTTGTTGGACTTAATGTAAGTATATACTATTCTACTGGATCTACACCTAATTACCCCCTTTTTTTTCCTCATGAAGGGATTTAAGGTAAATAATCGATATAATTACCGGAGTTTCGCTTCTCAACTTTGTATTTCATTTAGGGTTCAATTTGTGACAGTATATTATGTAGTCATTAGTACTAATCCCGTATAATGCACGGACAGCTGTTATGCTGCTAGATGCATTGGAGAGAGAGAGAGAGAGAGAGAGAGAGAGAGAGAGAGAGAGAGAGAGAGAGAGAGAGATGTTGGAAGGCTGACACATGGCTACATAGGCCTCAGCAGTATAAGTATTTATAGATAGATTGCTGGCCTTGATGGATTAACCATTCTTTTTTTTCTCTACTAGGGCAGAAGTAGTCCAGATTTTAGTCAAGCAGTAGAAAAAAAATAGAGGAAAGCTCAGTACTAATGTTAATCCATAACTGATATGGATCTTTCCTTTAAAAAGCAATTTTCTATATGCTCTAGGATGAATTATGATTATATTTATATATGCAAACAATATATATATTAGAGAAAATGGTTAAAGAAGTGGCCTGGGATCGAAGCATGCAGACCAGCTTGACGATAAGGCCATTTAGACAGTCGTCTAAGGCCTCGTGTGAAAAATAAGAACTTAAAGGCCCAAAATCCTTAAATAGCCTAAGACCCATATGATATGAAAGCCACTTAAATAGCCTGAGACCTCATATAGAATAAAAACCTAAGGCCCCATACAAAAAACAATTTTTACTATATTGTAAATTTAGAGTTTTCGTCTTAGGCCTCCACTTGTATCGAGTTGACCCTGGGAGCACGCAAGTGCTGGCCTATGAATTGTATTGCCCCCCGCATGCGGGTCTTGCGGCAATGACTCCTAGAGCTACGATGACCCTCAGATGTTTCCACCTTTCTTCTCGTCAGCACGCCTTTGAGATATATATATATATATATATATATATATATATATATATATATATATATATATATATATATATATATATATATATATATATATATAGAGAGAGAGAGAGAGAGAGAGAGAGAGAGAGAGAGAGAGAGAGATGATTTCTCAATGTCAAAAAATCAGAGATCTGTCTCATTTATAGATCCATCTCCAAGCTAGCCGTTGGAGCAATCGTAGGGAGCATTACAACAATGCCTCTAGAGCTTAATCTTAGCTTAAGGACTAGTGTGTTATCGACGATCCGTAGTCCAACAGATACTTGCGGCCTAACGTCTCTCTAAGATAAAAATGTGTTAATAAGAGAGAAAAGAATAAAATAAAAGACAAGGTTGGCCTCAAGCCCATCTGCTGGTGCTGCATTCGTGTCTGTAGGTGTGGGCGCTCGTGTACGCTCGGCCCAAGTTTGGCTCGACGCAGCGGGTGATGTTGTGCACACACGTGTCTAGTGTGGTGCATTCCCTAACCCTTGTGTTGTTGCTACAAGATCAAGGAGGTGTTCACTTATATTCACACATTTTGCTTTCTCCCCCATCTAATGTGGGGGTAAATAAGGGAAAAGCAAATATGCAAATAATGGGGAGAGTTGTCGGTTTTATTAAAAAAAATGGTTGGAGGTGGATTTTGAACACCATAAAAACTCGGTAGAGTTTCAAGCCAAAGCCTTTTCCTCTAGCCAACTAGTTCCACTGATACGCTCTATGCACCGACTTATTTTCCCCCTTTCCCCCCCAGGGTTAGTGTTTCCTTCCAAACATCTCTTGGCCTCCTCGGATGCTGCCGGCTCCGGAGAGGCCGGTGTTTCGGCTTGGGCTGTGGTGGGGTCAGGTTCTGGCTCCCTTCCTTCCCCTTTGTACATAGGGGTCTCTCTCCGGCCGGCGTTTTTGTAATAATCATGCTGGGATCACGAGAACTTTCCTATTTGGTTCGACGACATCGCTCGATATTGGGGGTGCGAGCTCTTGGGGCGAAGTGCTGATCTGACCCCGACGTCGAGATTTCACCGGTGGATGTTCAGATCACCTCCACTGAGCGACTCCCGATGGATCGTGGAGAAGGCGGCCGGATCGACGACGACATGGTTGGCCTCTCTGCGCCTCTCCCTCATGATGGCCGGTCTGTGAGAGCTGGAAATCGTCCAGGTGGGCGGTGTTCTGTCGTTGCCATTTGTGGCATCTCGTCTCCCCCCTTTCTTCCCCCTCTTCTTGGTGTTGATTGTAGGGTCGTGTCCCTGTAACTCTGCCGGTATGGGGTAATCATTTGCTTGCGCCGGATTGTGGTGCCTCTTGGGGGTTCGTTGATCCCTACTTTCGAACTACAAAAAAAAAACTAGTTCCACATAACCTTTGTGAATAGCATGAAATATTTAAAATTTACCAACATATTCTGCAACTAGTCCAAACTCATATTGTATGTATAACAAAAGAATTGTTACTTTGTTGGATAGTTATTGATGTCACACCTCCCTAGTATCATCCTAAATTTATACTAAATTCTCCTCTGCTCTCTACATCTTAGTCTTAGTTTTTCTCCCCTTTTCTCTCTTCTTCTCTCCTTTCTTTCTTTATATTTCCTAATCAAACAATGACACTTTACATATATATCCTCCTCAAGTTTGAAATATCATATATACCCTCCTGAATTTTTCGAGTATTTAGTTCATAGAATGACCAAAATGCCCATTTCATATGCACATCCAAAATCTGTGATGGTTGGGAGGTCATAAATACTCTGGTCACACTTATTTTCAGCCAACCACACCATTTTTTTCGACCGGCCGATGCCTCTACCCAGCCACATGGAAGTCAATCCCGTCGGTCCAATCCGAAAATTCTACAAACATGCGACGGTATGCTGAACTAGGCCTTCATAATAAAATTCTATACACATACTTCAAACAATGCAAGGATAGCTATGAGCAAGGACGGATCCAGAAATCAAACCTTGGGGAGGGGGGGGAGGGGAATGTTAGAAAAATCTTTGGGGGGGGGGGGGTCTTAAATTTTGTTAAAAATTCAGGAGTGATGAATTTATATAATTTTAAAATAATCCTAACTAATACTACTATAATAAGGGGTTCTCTTTCGAATCTAGGGGGGGCAATCGCCCCCACACAGCCCCCTCCCACCCTCCCCCTCCTCCCCTCCATCCCTGGCATGCACCATGCCAAGCAAAAGCTTTAGTCTCTAATACCAAAATCAGCCTCTAGAAGGCGAAAATTCTGCATTAGAATGCTAAACTAGGTCAATTGTTCATAGTAAATTTTTCATACAACACAATTTTTATTTGATAAATGCATGTCAAAAGTCGTTGCAGAAGACAAGTGTTGCGATGGATGGAGAAGAAACCAGTACTTCAAAAGTAGGTAAAACTTGGATGATTGGACTTGTTAGGAGATGACGGCTAGGGTTTGGAGAGAATGGAATGTTCTCTATTGAGGGACTCAAGCCCAATATATATGTACATGTATGTCCATACAACCCGACGGCAGGGGGTGCAGGAGGGGGGCGGTGTGGGCTGCAGGAGGTGCAGAAGGGGGGCGGCGGGGCGTCAGAGGGTGCAGGAGGGGGCGGCGGGTGCTTCAGGGGATGGCGGGGGGGTCGAAGGGGCTGCAGGGGGGGTTCTGTTGGAAGAGAAGGGGCGCGGGGTGCTGTAGGAGGTGCAGAAGGGGGGCGGCGGGGCTTCAGGAGGTGCAGGAGGGGGGCGGCGGTGGTTGCAGGAGGTGCAGGAGGGGGCGGCGGGGGCTTCCGGAGTGCTGGAGGGGCTGCCGGAGGGGGGAATCGGGTGTAGGAGGGTGCTGGAGGGGCTGCCGGAGGGGAGAATCGGGTGCAGGAGGGGGCTGGAGGGGCTGCCGGTGCGGGTGAGAAGGGAATCGGGTGCAGGAGGAGATGCCGGAGTGCTGGAGGGGCTGCCGGAGGGGGGAATCGGGTGCTGGAGGGGCGGCGGGGGCTGCAGGAGGTGCAGGAGAGGGCGACGGGGGCTTCCGGAGTGCTGGAGGGGCTGTCGAAGGGGGGAATCGGGTGTAGGAGGGTGCTGGAGGGGCTGCCGGAGGAGGGAATCGAGTGCAGGAGGGTGCTGGAGGGGCTGCCGGAGGGGGGAATCGGGTGTAGGAGGTTGCTAGAGGGGCTGCCGGAGGAGTCGCCTTCACCGCGGAGAAACCCTAGAGCTCTGATACCATATTAGGAGATGACGGCTAGGGTTTGGAGAGAATGGAATGCTCTCTATTGAGGGACTCAAGCCCAATATATATGTACATGTATGTCCATACAACCCGACCCGATTGTAGATGTAACCCGACCCATCTCTATACATTAACAGGACTGAGTTGACTCGAGTCAGCCAGATTTTATGAGAAACCACTGCGAAACTTGCATAAAGATTTTATAATTTGTTGAAACTTGATGGGTGTGCTATCTATCATAGATTCCTAAGTTGATCATCCTTACCAAAAATCATCAAATTCTATCACCTCTAGGAGTAACAAATATGCCGTTCAAATTAACGGTTAAAATGGATGATCGATGATGGTTGATAAATCTTTTAGGAGCATTATTCTAGGGGACATGGGATGAACCATAGGTGGATGCTTGAGATCCACCATAAGGCCATCCGATGGTCGCTATGAATTTCGGTACGGTGCTGAAGTGGGTGCCATAGAATTTTCCATATATAAATCGATATAACTCATTTTTGTACAAGTACCCCACAAAGAGATTTTAGACCAAGATGGCAATAAATAGAGGAATGTTACGGTGAGATGTGAGCTTATTGGAGTCGCTTTCTCCATGACCACCCTACAAGTTTCAAAATCTGGGATGTGTTGTCTAGGATAAGATGATCATTGCCAAATTTTAAGAAATTCATACACTTTTAGGGTCATCAAACGTACTAAGAAAAATTAACGGTTACTAACGATCGATAAAACTTTTACATTTGGTGATTCTAGAAGTTTTGGAATTTGTTAAAATTTGATGAGGATGATCATCTTATCCTAGAAACCACACCTATCAAATTTCAATATATTCCGAAACTTGTAGGGTGGTCATAGAGAAAATAAGCTCACTATCAGGTGAGTTCAGACCTCACCGTAACATTCCTCTATATAAACATATCTAAATAATTCTTGTATAGATCACGAGATTGTCACATATGGTATATTATCATCATATCTAAATAATTCAATAGCCAGCAGAAATATACTATCATCATAAATTTTGAAATGTATCCAGAAGTGCAGAGACAAATGTTTTAAAAACCGGACCGGACAACAAACTACTAGCGGCTCCCGTCTGGTTCGGTCCAATCCAGTTCAAACCTGTCTGGTCATAAGCCATAATTCCCGAAGTACATAGCATCAAAATTTTCAATCTTTTCTCATCAATGGCCCAAAGAGTCTAGAACTCGAATAAACGCAGCTCAACCATCCCCTCTTTCCTCTTAGGTGAGAACCAGGCCATGATCTTTCCCGATTGAAGCATCCTAAGCGAGTAACTCAAGCAGTACATGACATCCTCGATGTGGGGGACATGCCTCCCGGATGGGGAACTGAGTGAAACCCTCGAATCCACTCGAAACACTATAGGCCCTGCCACCTACAAAACAGAGGGATCATCAAGCAACAACTACAGTTAGTTGAAACACTTCAATACAAAGAGATTAAGGGATTTGATTAATGTTTATGATGGGGTATGTTTAGTTTTGGTGGCAGGGTAAACCAATATATTTCGCAAAAGATCATGATATATATCGAGTTTTTTTTTTTTGACGTCGGTGGGTGTCCCGAAACCTTTCGGGTAATGGATCCACTTTGGATTCGGACTAATCTTTCCGGGAATGCGAACTGACCCACTTGAAAGTTTTCCTACACACTTTTGCGTAACTCGGGGGGGGGGGGGGGGGGGGGGGGGGGGGGGGATAAACAACAGAAGTGGAGGAGGTAGTCGAAATCAAACACAATAATCAGAAAAATGAGAAAATTACAAATATTGATAGATAAAGAGACGCAATATGGGTTAAATAATAGCACATGATGATGATGACGACGAAGATAATAATAGGAATACATGTTCTAATTCCAACCTCCTACTTGGGTCAGGTCTCATAATCCTTCCGCACCACTTACTCCTCTTTAAGGCTGGCTTTAACGGTCTCAGTTCCCTTCCTACTACAACTACTACAAGTCGTGCATAGGCCCAATAACCAAGTACAATTTTCCTTTGGTAATTTTTGGTATGTGTAGCACATAACATCCTAGCCTCCTTCCACTTTGAACGACCTATATATGCTTCTATCAATTCATTTAATAGAGCCATGTTAATGAAAAGAGTCGCACTTGCTATATTTTGTTTATTGATAGAGTCAGGTTCCTCGTATTCTATAATCATACCGTCAAGACTGCATTTCATATACTCTGTTTTACCACGACTGAATTTAGAATTGCACCCCTAATAGTTTTGGTGTGGACACCGACCTAGTTCAACCGGCTGCGACGCATGTCTACTCGAGGAGGAGATCTCATATGTCTGGGGTATGGCTTGGAGGTGAGCTTTAGATGATGGGCTGACGCATACTTTATTTACCGCACTATTTTTAGCCTCTTATTTTTACATTTTCGGGTTTGTTAGAAGGCTAATTTCTACATTATTGTAAACCAAACATATAATCGGCCTTTTAGTCGTTTCATAGCCCATTATTCATCGGGTTTTTGGGAGGACTCTATTTATATGTTTTGTAGTCGCCGTTTGTCATTATGCCTTGATTAATGATAGAATGAGAGCTTGTTGGTGTAGGACAGCTATATGCTAGACGGGCTTTCAAGAGATCCATAAAATTTAGTCATTTTAATTTGAATTAATGCTAATTCATAAAAGAAACCGGAGCGTAAGTCCGGTGAGTATGTGATTCCAGATGGGTTGCAGTCCTGTGGCAAGATTCTAGTTCTAATTGGAGAAAGTAAGAATGTTCCCAAATTTGGGTTTTCCCGATTTTAAATAGAGAAGATCTTATAAGGATTAAGGACTTGATAGAACTACCGTCTCTATGGAACAAGAGATACATAGCCTTGGTCCATCCTTTGGAGTGGTGTAAAGCATAGAACACTAATGCTTGTGCACGCACACATGTGCGATGAGTGATTGGTGTTTTGGGCTGTGTTTTAGAGGCGTACTTTGCAATTCGCCTATCGCCAGGAGACTGGTGCAATCAATGGGCAAGCGGTGCAAGCACATCCAAACCAGTGTCTCAAGGGGTGTGTCACACTATACTATAGGATTATATCATAACACTAATAACTAATAGCAGTTAATATGGTGGTCAAACTGTACCGAAAGGATTCTAAATAAAAATATGTATCAAACTATACTTTGCAATTCACATCGCCAGGAGACAAGTGAAATCAGTGGGCAAGGGGAGTAAGCCCATCCAAACTATTGCCTCAAGTGTGAGTCACATTACTAGTAAGAAATCTGGGAAGTGCCCGGATGAACTTGATGCACGCCTCTTGGCACAGACAACATCATAGCCGTCCGAAGAAATGTACAATCATGAGTGAGTGGATTCACTTGTTAGAGAGAGAGAGAGAGAGAGAGAGAGAGAGAGAGAGTAATTAACATCAAATGATCATTAAATGCCATTGAATGGGTATTTATCATCATTATAGAAGATTTTTAGTAAGATTTATCAGAAAGAACCGTGTTCATACACAGGAGAAGGATTTAGGCTCTTCGAGAGAAGTCCATGTGTCACAACGCAAAAGAGAGGCTTCCATGTTAGTATTATACTATTAGATTATATCATAATAGCTAATAGCAGTCAATATGCTAGTAAAAATGTACAAAAGGATTCTAACTAAGATATGTATCATACTGAATAACCTGGCTCATAGAGAAGCCTGAAAATAGAAGTATAAGGAGAATGAATGGCTTCATATACCTGTTGTTGAAGGATTAGATTAAGCCTTGGGGAAGCAAGAGGATTCATTTCCCGATCAATTTTTCCTTTAAAGGTGTCAGCAACCATATAGCCTGCACCCCTAATAAAGGCTGAAGCAGAATAAACATCTATGCGAGCATCAACCCGTGTGAGGTCATTGAAATCATTCTTGAATTTCCCATGCTGAAGCGTGTAGCACAATGAGCCAAAGAAGTCTGCACTAAATGGGTATCTCTTTTTAGAATTGACTCCGACACTGCGACCGGCTTCTGCATCACAGGAGTGGGCTTTCAAGTTCTCATTTCCTCCAAACCATGCTGCACAACTTCCGCCTAACAGTATTGTACAGGAAAGAACAAGCGATTAGAGGAAATTTTGATAAAATAATCAGTGTGGAGGGGCATCTATTTGTATGATATGAGCATACTTATTATGCATTAAAAAAACAAGATTGTGCTGCTTAACCATATATATCATTAATATAAAAGTAACCAAATATATCATTAATATAAAAGTAATGAAAGATATAATTTGCATAAACTTTATTTAGCTCAAACAATAGAAGTGTTGCAGACTACATGATTTTTAATTAAAAATAACATTTTGCCGGACCAGAGTAGATGGAACAAGGATTGATGTTAGGGGAAATCAAGAAGGTAAAAGCTAAAGAATAAAAAAACAACCACCAAACACGACTCCCAAGCCTTACCCCATCAAGTGAGATTGGTTATGAAACACCCTTATTTCTCATTTCATCAAAATCATGTGTGCAAGTACTGCCTGTAGCGATTGTACAGATGTGTATATATTATCCTTTGGGTTTTTCTTTCTAGTGTATTATGCTCACCATGTTCATGATAACACTCACCTCCTTGTATATATACCTTGGGCTAGTGCCCTATTTGGGAGAGAGGTTCATTTGCTCCATAATGGTACATCGTATTACTGCATTAGAGCCTAAAATTGAGTAGGGTTTTCACCATTCTTTCGGCTCTTGATCTGAGCTAGGGTTTTTATCGGAGAGCTCCGTTTATCGATTAGGACTTCTTTCTGGTCAGACATCTTTATTGGAGTATCAAACCTCCTCTAATCTACTTTTCTCATTCTTTCTTTCTACCAGAATCTTCTCTTCCGACCAACGGATCAATCAGCTAATGTATAGATGGGTCGGGTTCTATGTACAGTCGGGTCAGGTTCTATGTTGTACATATATATTGGGCTTAGTCCCTCAACAAAGAGTTGTTCCATTCTCTTCATGCCCTACTCGTCATCTCCTAACATGGTATCAGAGCTCTAGGGTTCTCCCGATGCGACGACGATGACGGCACCGGTGTCGGCACATCTAGCCCCTCCTCTGGTTCCCGACCCCCCCCTCCGGCCTCCACCCCAGGTCCCCGACCCTCCTTTAGCCTCCTCCTCTGGTTCCCGACCCCCTCCGACCTCCACCCGGACCTCTCCTCCACCTCGACCCCACCTCCACCTGGCCCTCCCCTCCACCCCGACCTCACCCTACCCCTCCCGGCTCTCTTCCGATCCCCGATCCATCTTTACCCTGACCCCGATCTCTGGCCTTCTCCCATCCAATCCACATCCCCACCATACCCCCCTCTCCTCCGATCCCCGACCCCACCCACCCCCTCCCCTTCCTCACCCCGACCTCGATTCACTTGATCATTCTTCTCTATGGCGTCTGCTATCGTGCCTTTCATCGTCGCGATCTTCCCGTCACTGAAGGCGGTTTCTTTTCAGTTGACCTCAGTCAGTAACTGGCCTGATTCGTCGCTCACCGTCGAGGTCGTGCTCTCATGCCGCGATTTCTAGGACCACATCACCGGTAAGAACTCACCTCCGACTGACTTCTCTATCTCCTCCTCGGTCACCAGTAGCGTCGCTGCTAGCAATATGTCACCTATTATTGTTGTTGCTGTCACGGCCGCCCTTACATGACGTCGTCACGACCAGACCATCCGGGCCTATCTCCTGGACTCTGTTGCTCGTCCATTCCTTGCACTAATCGGTCGCCTTCTCACGGCGCATGCGATGTGGAAGTATCTTCGAGACCGGTTCCTCCCATATGGTGGTGCGCATCGGCATCAGCTTATTTGTAACTACTAGTCCGCTTATCAGGGGGAGTATATGATTCAGGACTTCTTCAGCCATATGAGTGCCTACTGGCATGAGCTGGACTCTCTGATCCCCGAGTGGTGTGCTAGCTCACGCTCCAGGGACTTCCAGCGCTACCTTGATGAGGGTCACGTCCATCAGTTCTTGGCCGCACTTCGGCCGAACTTTGCTCTCATTGCTGCTCAACTCCTTCATCGTGAGCCTTAGGGGTGAGCGTCGGTTTTGTCGGTTTTATTTTTTTGGTTTTCGAAAAATCAAAACCGAAACTGAAATGGTCGGTTTTTGTCGGTTCGGTGTGATCGATTTTCGGTTCAGTTTCGGTTGATATGTGTTATGCTAGAGCCCTTGGCTCTTGAATTTTGATCGTCAGTTCGTCACAAATCAGTGGATGATTGTGTCCATCTCCTTGGTTTCCTCCGAATGGGCATAGGGGATTAACTCCATTACCCTAACATTTGAGTCAGCCACCATAACCATGACAATAGTAAGAATCTTTTAAGAATGATTCCATACAACGTTATTCATGGACAACCCCGAAGGCACCAGCGGGGAAGCCATTGACGTTTTAACCACACCAGCATTGTCTTTAGCCAAAATTATTACACCTGAAAAGGTGGGGCCAGCCGCCATCACCACTGGGATCATAATAACACCTTTAGAATCTTGATTGCTCCGGAGGGAAACCTCATGCGATTGTGAAGGAGAAACCGTAATGTCTAATAGCTCTGTTGTATGTTGGCCAAGAAAACCATTGGCTTCTAGCACATTAGGAGCACTCCCCACTATGTATGGCTGACCAACAGCTACATAACCCACTTGGTGTGTCGTCTCTTTCTTTGTGTGTGTGTGTGTGTTACATTGGAATCTTGTTACTAAATGATGGTAAAATATCTTTGACCGATCTAACAGTGCTATTGGATGTGATGTGTTGTATTATGTATTTAACAGTAAGTTTTGTTTGCTATGACATCTCTGAAAACTTGCTGATATAATATGTTCGGTGGTGCCTATTGTGGCATATATTCACCGAGCCCCTCTATAGCTAGCTCTGTGAGTCTTCTCCTTGCAATCTTGACGGACTGTGGATTGTCCGTGACAGATTTCTTGACTGCTAGCTGTCTTATGGTGCTAGTTGTTATATATGGTTTTGATGTTTTTTTTCAGTTTCGGTTCGATGTTCCGTACCCGGGACCCGAAACCGAAACCGATTTAATCGGTTCGGTTCGGTTCGGTTTGATGTTCGGTTCGGTTATTTCGGTTAAATTTTGGTCGATTTTAGTTCGGTTAGGCGGTTCGGGTTGGTTTTTGCACAGCCCTAGTGAGCCTTTCCGTCGGCTAGAGGATGGACTGCTAGCCTTGGTTGGCGAGGAGACTCGCCTCCAGATTCAAGGTACTCATCCTCCACCTGCTCCTGGACCAGATAGTGCCCTGACCATCAGCTTCCTTGACGGGTCTATTTTCTGTCATTATTGTAATGAGTTCGGTCATATGAAACATGAATTTCCTACACGTCCTCCTCGCAACCTCTATTGGGGACCCGACGAGCGAAAATCACGCTGGGCTACTGTTTCTCGTGATGATCGACGCGACGGTCGAGGAAACGGAGCCGTGAACATGGTTAGCCCTCCTTTCGTCAGTTCGATGGTACTGTAACTGCTGTTACAACGACTCCGGCTTCTCCCGTCGCTACCACTACACTGTCTCCGCCTGAGCCAGATCGTCTTCAGTGACTCGAGGAGCTCCTTCTTCGACACTTCTCATTCGCCGGATCCTCAACTGCTCACGGCTTGTTTGCCATCTCTAGTACTGCTGCCCTATATATTTTCGATTCGGGTGTCTTCTGTCACCTCACCTGTGACTTTACTGTGCTCATCGACTGTACTCCTACTCCCACCCACCTGGAGGTCCGCACTGCGAATGGGAATTTCGTACCTATTCCGCAGTGTGGGTCCATCACTACTACCTCAGATCTCACTGGTCGCCTAGCCTTACCCCTTTGTCCATCATGCCACTCTTCTTCACATTAACCTGATTTCTATCAGCTCTCTTTGCGACTCTGGACTAACTGTCACCTTCACCTCTTCTGCTTGTATTGTGTACGATTCACAGACAGGTCAGAGGATTGGGCTGGGCAATAGAGTATGAAGACTTTAACAACTGAACCATCTCCATGTTTTCCCTATCTTTGTTGTGTCCGCAATGTTAGTAACCTCTGATGCCGACTTGTAGCACAGAATGTTAGGTCATTTATCTAGTACTTGACACTTGCAAATTAGCAAAGTATCTAGTCCTTCCATTTTTTGCTAGTGCTTCCTGATCTGTCTCCCTTTTTGATTTAGTCCATTTTGATATTTAGGGTTCAACGCCTGTTGCCTCTATTTCTGGTTTTATGTACTATGCTTGCTTTATAGATGACTACTCTCGGTGCACTTGGGATTATCTTATGCGTCACCAGTCTGAGATCCCCCATATTTATCGAATATTCACCACTATGCTTCATACTTAATTTGGTCGGTGCATTAAGATCTTTCGATCTGATTGTGCTAAGGAGTATCTCTCCTCAAAGATGCGTGAGATTCTGTAATCTCACGACACTCTTCACCAGGAGTCTTGTCCCCACACCCATGAGCAGAACGGAGTCGCTAAACGCAAGTATCATCATGTCCTCGAGACAGCACGAGATTTATTTCTCTGCCTATGTTTCTCATTTTTACTAGGCTGAAGCTGTTATGACAGATATTCACCTCATCAACATCACTCCATCCTCTGCTCTTTCTGGTGCCACTCCGTACGAGAGTCTCTACTCCAGTCCACCTGACTATTCTTTTCTTCGCACGTTTGGGTATACGTGTTTCGTACTTCTACCTCCCCATGAATATAACAAACTTTTCGCCAAGTCTGTCAAATGTGTTCACTTGGGTCTTAGTCAGGTTCAAAAAGGGTATCGGTGCTATGATCCCTTAGCTCGTCGGATTCGTGTCTCCCGTCATGTTTCCTTCGTTGAGGATGTCCCTTTCTTCTTCACTGAATCGCAAGTTCTTTCACCACCACTTCTATCTCCATCTCCGCCACAACCACTCATTTCCATTCCGTTATTTTCTCCATCTTCTCCTACTAGATTGTTCCCTTCGTCTCTCTTGTCTCCCCCCACCTCCTCCACCTTTCTTGTCTCCACCACCTCCACCTCTATCTCCCCCGCCTGTCACGCGTGTCTATGCTCGTCGCTCCACAGTCCCTCCCACCAAGCCTGTCTACACTAGTACTCATTTGCTTGCAGCTACTCCCTCCTCTTCAGTTGTGGATCCTGGCTCTGTTCGACACTACCATGCGCGTGAACATCACCCTCCTGATAGATATGACTATTCTCCTAACAAGTTTAACTGCTCTGCTTTTACCTGCCTATCCTGACACCTCTGGACATTCTGCTGTTGCTTCTTACTCTCTGTCATACCAAACATTTCTTATTGCTCTCCACACCCACCGGGAGCCCCAGTCATATTGTAAGACAGTTTTGCACCCAGAGTGGCGACATGCTATGATAGTGGATCTTGAGGCCATTCAGCGGACTCAGACTTGGGATCTGGTTCCTTGTCTTTCAGACGTGGTGCCTGTCAGCTGCAAATGGATCTTCAAGGTCAAGACTCGACCTGATGGTTCCATTGAGCGATACAAGGCTCGCCTTGTTGCTCGTGACTTCTTCCAGGAGTATGGAATTGACTACGATGAGACGTTTGCTCCAGTTGCTCGGACGACCACTGTTCGCACCCTCTTAGCTGTGGCAGCTACTCGAGGGTGGCCTCTCCATCAGATGGACGTGACTAATGCCTTTCTACATGGTGACCACTCCGAGAAGGTGTATATGGCTCCTCAACCAAGGATCTCTGCTCCTCAGGGCACGTCAGCCGTCTGCGTCAGGCCATCTATAGGCTTAAGCAGGCCCCTCATGACTGGTTTGAGTGATTCCGTAGTGTAGTTCTGGCAGCTGGGTTTGTAGAGCGACACTGACTATGCCTTGTTCACCCGCTACTCCAATCAGGATCTTGTTGTTCTGTTTCTGTATGTGGATGATATGATTATCACCGGAAACAACAGTACCACCATAACGTCCCTACAACATCACCTTCAGAGTCAGTTTGAGATTAAGGATCTGAGCCCTCTTCGCTACTTTTTTTGGCCTTGAGATTGCCCAATCAGCTCGTGGATTGTTGATCTTCTAGCAGTACATCTCCGACATCGTTGCCGATGCTCTCACTGACTTTTGCACTGCTGACACACCCATGGAGCTCAAGTTGAAACTCTTTTCTACAAATGGTGAGCCTATCCAGGATGTCCCCCTATATCAAAAGCTGGTTAGGATGCTAGTTTATCTCACCATGACTAGGCCAGACATTGCCCATGCTGTTGGCATTGTCAGTCAGTTTGTTCAGGCTCCTCGCTCTGTTCACTATGCAGCGGTCCTTCGGATCATTCGCTATCTACGGGGCACCATCAACCATTCGTTGCTTTTTTCTTCCACCTCTCCACTGGTGCTGCGTGCCTACTCCGATGCAGATTGGGCAGGAGATGTTGCTACTCGTCGTTCTACTACCAGCTACTGTGTATTTCTTGGTGACTCATTTCTTGTAGTAAGAAACATGAATCTATTGCTCGCTCCAGCACCGAAGCCACATACAGAGCTATGACTTCCACCACCGCAGAGATTGTCTAGCTACGCTGCCTCCTTCTAGACCTGGGCATAGTGATCTCCGAGCCCACTCCTCCCTCTCTTTTGTGACAACTGAAGTGTCATTCAGATTGCTAACAACCTGGTCTTTCATGAGCGCACGAAACATATTAAGGTTGACTGTCACTATGTTCGCCAGGAGGTTCTCGCCCACACCATCTCCTTACCATTCATTCACTCGATAGAGCAGACTGTTGACTTCCTCACGAAGTCCCTGACTATTGTTCACTTCCGGTATTTTATCAGCAAACTCTTGATACATGATCCACCGTGAGTTTGAGGGAAAGTGTTAATGTATAGATGAGTCGGGTTCTATGTACAGTCGGGTCGGGTTCTATGTTGTATATATATATTGGACTTAGTCCCTCAATGAAGAGTTGTTCCATTCTCTCCAATCCCTAGCCGTCATCTCCTAACAGGCTGAAGAAAATCCTCTTTATGTTCTTCATCAAATCATATTCAGTTCTCTGTTGAGATTTGAAGCTCAGGCAATGGATCTGTTGTTTACAAATATGGTTCTAAGAACTTCACAGAAGCTTCACACCATCGTTTGCAGAAGCTCGGTTCAGATCTATTCCAAAAGGATGAGATCCTTACCCCGGTGCCGCCATGAGGATCCATTTTGACTTCAACCTTTGTTTTCTCCTCGCTCGGTGGTCTTTATTTTGGAGTCCTTTAGCACCAATTCAAGTGTGGCGGGGGATCCAGAGGCACTGATAAGTTATCCATAACCTCTCAAACGAAATCACAAGTTTTCGCAAATGTAGGAGCATCTATAGGACACTTTCAGTGTCAGATTTTGTAACAAACTAACCAATTGCATGCCCAATTAGGTAATGTTAGGTGTCATTAGTGAGTCTCACCAAGTCAATATTGAAATAAAGAGGTTCCACAAGTTTTTTCCAATTTTGTGGATTTGTTTCTTCTTCGAGCAATTTAGGACTTGGGTGTAGTTTTGCATTGAATTGAGGGGTAACATGGTCTTTTAAATAAGTATTTCAATTAAGCAATAACCCCTTAATCTAGTTCATCTAGCCCGCTGTATATAATGAGAGGCTTAATTCAAATCAACTTTCAGGAGGCCAAATAAGGAAAGGAAAGAGGGTGTCGGCCAAGAAGGGAGAATCCACCAAAAAGAACACACTGAACAATAGTCCATGAACAGCAGTTAGTGCGAACAGCAATCACTCTCCCCCTCTATATCTGATTTTCTATCAAAAGGTTGTCAAGGGATATTAGGAAAATAAATATTAAAACTAAATGTGAATCTCTTTCTACATTATTTCCTTCTCTTTTCATCTTTTTCTGCAGAAAACATCAAAAGCTTTGTCTTGACAATACACAGAAAGCAAAAATACACAGAAAATAAGAGTAGAAATAATTTGTACACCTATTGCATAAAAGATTGTGTCCATAGTTTCTAGGGTCTGAAACGTAGTTGGTTTAAGTTTGGTCCTATATGAGTCTTATTCAAGAGAGGTCCTATATCCTTATTATTCAATTACTAATACAATTTGAGATTTCAGCATAGCTGATTTTCTTGTAAAATGGCCAACTACTCTCTCTCTCTCTCTCTCTCTCTCTCTCTCTCTCTCTCTCTCTCTCGCGCGCGCGCGCGCGCGCGCACGCGCTCGCTCGCTCACTCGTCCTGTTGATGGCTTATTGAAGTATCTATATGGTTTGGATTTTGGAATTTTCCAATGCAATAATTTTGGACGAGGTTAGTGATTTTGTAAGGGCTATTTTATAGGGATGCCAATAAATAGGAGGATTCTCTGGCAAGGTAGGGTTTGGGAAATAAGCAACTTATAAATGGGTATGTTGCTATCCGGTCTGTTTTACAAAATTACGTTCTTTTTCTAGAGACATGAAAATGACTACTGCTTGCTAAGATATTTTTTGATCTTCCACTATCTTATGATGAAAACAACACTTCAAGGATACCTGGATGCAATGTTTTCAAAGGCGCCCGAGGCTTACACCTTGAGACGTGCCTCAGGGCGAGGCACAACAAAAACGCTCCAAAGGTGTTGTATGAGGTGTGCAAACAGATGAGGCGTATGCCTCAAGGCGAGGCATACACCTCAAGCCCGAGGCATAAACCTCCGTTGTGCTTGATTTTGGTAATTTTTTTAATAAAGTGAGTGTTTTTTTTTTAAAAAAACACTGTTTTATGGGCCCATAAGTTGCTTTTAATACTATAGAAGATGAAGAGCTCCGGTTTGATTGAGCAAATCTTTGACTTGTGTTTTTTTTTTGTTAAAGTGACAATTTATAATTTCTAAATGTGCTTTCTGTTCCGGATGATTAAAACTTTCGGTTGGAAATTATGGATTTAATTAAAATTTTGTGGTGGCATTATATAGAATTGTGGATTTGGTTCATTAAACTTGGAACTTAGAGTTTTATAAATATTGTCTCAACTCTCAAGTATTGTTCAATTTAGGTATATAAATACACTTTACAAACTTTATGTATATATTTTGGTAAACTATTACGATGAGTGGATGTAGAATCGTGGATTATGATGTGAAACTATTAATTTTCATACTTTTCTTGGTTTTTTTATATTTTATTTAATTGTTAATATTTATTTCTATATTTATTCATATTTAATTAATTAAAGCATACACTCGCTTGAGGCTTACACCTACGTCTCGAGGTTTTGGCCAGCCAACGCCTCGCGTCACGCCTTCGCGTCTGAAAACTTTGCCTAGATGTTATATCCACAACATAACAGAACGTAATATGCTCTCACGAGAATTTGAAAAAGTAAAGAATATGAATGTAATATGAACAGACAACTATAGTAGCCTTCATGCAAACTACCGTGGCACCATTAGTGGCAGTGGACTCACATAATCCTACAAACGTTGTACAAAATCTCAAATAGTTGGTATATCTTAGAATAATTCAAAACGCTAAACGATGAAGCTAGTCAGTATAGAGTATTGTTACCGATAATTCCTGATATTGCTGCATGGGGTTCTTTAAATCGAACATCATATGAGGTCAACCAAGCAGGCTCTTGCTCCATTTTCCTTTCTCTAGCATTTTTTTCCACCTTTTCTCTCCAAAGGTCTCTGCTCTTCTCATAAGAGAAAGCAGCTTTAGCACATATACCAGGCATCAGAGCCAAGGGTACATCACCAGATGAGGAATTAAGTACTTCAGGATGGCCACCATTTTTGTGTAAGCCGAAACGATATCTCAATCCAGATTTAGATATTAGAGATGCTATATCTAGTGATACTGAAGCTGGAACGTCCCAGTAAATTCCATTCCCATCAAGAAATAGCTCAGGACATGCTGCTTCTAGGGTTATATCATGATTAGGAAGCTGCACATACATAAGTACCTTTCAGCACATAGAATGAAGCATCTTGCTTCTGAAGTAAAAAAATACACCAAAGAGACAAATTATAACACTAAATATATCATATCATGACATTGACCTAAAAGATGAACCATATGTAAACAATAGCATGGAACAAGATTCAAATGATAATAAATTAGATTTTATTGGATATTGAAGAACTAGGAGAAAAAAAATTACAGGTCACAACTTGTAATTTCATTTACTTTGTATCTAGCATATACAAATGACAGAACCATGTGTATTATAGAGAAACATATCGATAATTTACCTTGTGAATGAGAATTGCTTTGGCACGGCGCCGCTTCCTCTCTCCATGGCTTTCCAAGTTAAAAAGTAAGGATGCATCATCTGTTAGAGAAATTTGTGAGAACAAGCCAACCGCATAGAGCGATTTGTCCAGAACATGTCTTGCAACATCTTTGAATGCAGGCAAATCTAGCTCATCACCAGCAGTCACTTCTTTTGTGATACTTGATATTAATTTTCTTGGACGGAATTGCCCAACTAATCCAAACCACCTATAAAGCATTTCAGAGAAATTATGAAGATCCAGCTGAAGAGAAATGTAGTGTAAGAATCTATGCATGAGCAATCACATAAGAGGCCTACTAAAAGCAATCACTCATTCCAATTAATGTCGGTCTAATTTAGGACAGATGAGAGGTCCAGCCATAAAGGAAAGGTGATGCAATACAATACAAGGGAAACATGAATTCAGCAGTTCAATTGGTTAACAATGTTTTACCATAAATTAAAGGTTCCAGTCAGGAATATTCGTTCAGACGATCACAGGGAATGATGGTTTTTAACAAGCTACTACTAGCACCGTGCAATTCTATTCCAGTCTTAAGAGTTAAAATGATCAACGCTTAAATTAAGAAGCAAAAGTTCTTCCCGCAATGTCAAATACTAGTTAGCTTAATAGGCAGGAATGGACACTCAATTGTTCGAAGGTGGACAACGGCGAGCAACTGATAACATGTTAGAGATTTTTTATTAATAAAACACGGGAGCACCCTACCGGCCAAGAGCGTACCTACTGAGGAGGTGATGGCGGTGCAGGAACGCTTTCTGGAGTCTCAAGAACCTCCGAGGAGGGGGATGGCAGTGTCGGAGCCTCCGAGGGCGGTGAGGTTGGTACAGGGGCCTCGTTCGTCACCGGAGTTGGGTTGGCAAGCAGGTGGAGGCAGACGATGTTCCGATGTATTGGTGCGTCCGGGTGCCAACGATGATGCCACGCGCTGATGCCGAGGCGGGCCTCAGCGTCACAAGCAACGGTGTAGGTAATCCGCTCCACGTATTTCTCCACGTTCTCTCCTTCATTGAACTGGAAATCGAAGAAGGGGGAGTTGATGTCGAGGTATCCGTCTTCGTCTTGGATCAGGCCGTGATCCGCGTCGGGGTCCGCCATGCAAGTATGCCGGGGATATACCGGGGAACGGTAGTCGGGAATGGGTGCGAGTCGGATATGGATGGATTGGCTGGTCGGTGGGTTGGGAGAGGGAGAGGAGAGGGGGTTTTAGGGGGGGTTTGGGCTCGTTGGGATGAGAGGAGAAGAGGGAGGGGCGCGGGTGGCGTAGGGGTCGAGCTGCAGAGAAGGGGGGAAAGGCCGGGAGGGGATGGGGTTGGGGTCGGGTGGTCGAGAAGAGGGGAGGAGAGGGGAAGAGGGGGGGGGGGGGAGAGGGTCGGGTTGGGTTGGGTTGGGCCTGGGGACGGGCCACAGGGTAGGGGAAAGGGGGACGGGGCTGTAGCACGGGGAGAGGGGGGGCACCGAGACTGGGGTACAGGAAGAGGGGCGGAGAGGGGTGGATCGCACAAGGGGAGAGAGAGGGGGGAATCACGGGAGGAGAGAGAGAGGGGGACGGGAGAGATCGCGGGGGAGAGGAGAGAGGGGGAAGAAAGAGATTGCGGGAGAGAGAGAAAGAGAGAGAGGCAGGGGCGGCGGTGTGGGCTGGGGGAAAGAAAAAGGAAAAAAAAAGAAAAAATTTAACAGGGCCAACTAGGGTTTCACACACTAGACTGGACCTAGGGTTTCACACGCCTAGGGTTTTGGGTTTGGGTTTCACACACCTCACCCTGGTTTCTCTCAACATATGTGAAGGGAAAACAAAATTTGATTTCATTATTCAGTGCCATTAAATGAAAGGGCTGGGGCCTTTATAAAGGCTTACAATGACTAACCCACAGGGCTAACAGGCGAGGTGTGACTAAAAACCAGTACAAAAAATAAAGACAACATAAAGAATAACCACTGGGATCAGTCCTTATCAGCTGATCACATCTACAAACTAAGCTGGCGCCTCCTGCGCTGGTACAAGCGCCACGGGCGCGGTTCGATGTCGATGTCCGCATCATTCTCCCGGGGTGGGAGAGAACTTGACTCTGTCGAGTAAGGCTCGGTGCGGTTCTCGTACAGCTCCAACAGGTCTGGGTCCAGTTGCTGAAGCTCCTGACATTCGATCCATGCGTCCTCAGAAGGACTCCCTTTCCAGCAAACCAAGTATCGCCGAGTTCCACCGTCTCTACCAGAGACAATCTCATCATCTAGAATATTATCAATGCTCTTCGCTGTATATTGTGGGTATATTTCTGGGAGTGGTGGTAGGGAGGGGCGCTCAGGGGCTAAGTCCAGGGTAGGCTTATCCATCAGTGGATTTCTAGGGTTAAAATCTGGTCCCTTATAAGCCACCGGGTCCTCGACATTGAAGGTGGGACTGATGCCAAAACCCTCAGGTAATTCAAAAACATAAGCATTATCATTTAATTTTATCAGAACCCGAAAAGGACCTGCACAGCGTGCATGCAATTACATAACGGCTCCAGTGTAGTTAAGGCGACCCAAGGCGCTCACCTGAGGCGAGAGGTGAGGCGAAGACTACAGCACCTCGTCTGAATCGAGGCAGCAACAGGAATATTAGGCGAAGTAAGGTACCCGCCTGAGGATAAAGGTGCTCCAGGTGTGAGGCGACGGAGGCGCCCGCCTTATTTAATTAATGGTTTAAATTGAAGCCAAACCTGAATCATACCTGTTCTTTTGCATGCTAAGTGTGATTCACCGATCAGACAGTTGTAATTCAGTTTTGGCTCTAACCTATTGACTATATAAGGTTATAGGAAAAAATGAAATGCTAGGTAGCAAACTAGTTTGCCAACTTTTCGGTTGCCAACTTTACGTGGCATCCCCCTAGGGATCAGGGTTCATCCCATGGGAGTTCAGATCTTCTCCAGTTGGTCGGCCCCGGTTGATGGACCTGTGCGCATCAAAACCGCACGATGGCAGACGACCTCAAAGTGAAGCTGATGCAGACGAGCCCTACGTGCAGATTTTCACAGCTGATGGCGTATTTTTATTCCCTACGGAGATCCAGGAAGCCGATCGCCAATCCGTCTGCATCAGTGGAAAAATCGTTTGATTATCTATGACTTTGGTTTTTATTTTCTGTCGATCTGACTGACGGATCTTAAGTTATTTATGTTTTATTTTCTGGTTTGGGTAGGTGCGAGCCATGTTCGCATCCGGTTCGAGCCACAGATGCCGAACTGACTCATTTCTATGCTTAGGGTTTAGCCGTAGGATCTTAAGATGACTTAAATCTCAATGGATGAGATTCAAAGGGAGCCAAACCCAAGCCGAACACCCCCCTCACCCGTCCGGTTCCCTCTTCCCGCGGAAAGACCCGCGCGGGCACGCCTTGGGAAGCATGCCCGCGTCCTCCTTTCTCTCTTCCCGGGTGGGTGTCTCTCTCTCTTTCTTTTCTTTTTTTTCTTTTGTTGTTTCATCCTCTATAAAGCCTACAAACCCTAAATTGAAGAGGACGATGAATATTGAATTGAAACCCTAGAACGGAGAAGCGGGATCGCTTGTTCGACGTCTCATCCGAAGAATCATCTTGCTTCCAGTCTTCTTCTTCCCTCCGCAAGCTTCTACCTTGTCACCACGCATTCGTCGACGACTTCGCGGGAGATCGACGCAGAGATCATCCATCATCCAAAGATTAAATCGTCTCGGCTTCTTCATCCTTTTCTTCCGGACCACGCCTCCTCTTCCGCCCCTTCATCTGCAACAACGGAGCCTTTGATAGCGGCCGACATTGACCAAAGCACAGTTTGAATCGTCCCTCGATATTTTCATGTGATAAATCTTCCCTTTCAATCCGGCCTATTGCTAATTTTCAGTTAGGGTTTCAAAACACTTGGCTTCTGAAGAATCTCATCCATTAGGTTTTATCGCTTAGATCTATGCTTGTTCTTTGAGACTTTAGCTTTATTATTTGAGATTGTGTTAGTCTTTATTGCTGCTATTGTTTATTAAATCTGAAATTAATCATTATCATGTCAGTTTTATTACTTCGTTAAATTAAATCTGTTTGGGCATGATTGAATGATGATCCGTGGCGATAGTCTTTGCTGAAAGTTGATTCAATACGTGCAGAATTTTATCTTTAATTGTTTTAAATTCAGCACTTGGGTTTCTTTTAGCATCTGCATGCATCAAGTTGGTATCAGAGCGCACTAGGCGTCGCGTTCTTACGCAACGGCCGGTCCTCTTGCATCATTCGCATTCTTATGTGCTTGCTGAAATTTTTTTTTCCTTCTTTTCATTTTAGTTTGTGTCTTTGCATTAATTAGGAGACTAGCATCCCGCGTAAGCGCATCCATATTAGGATCACCCCTTTCTCTCTGAGGTGAATTGATAGAATCTTCTGGAGAATCCCCCATGGCTGGACCTTCCCCACCCCGCACTTGGCAAGATGCCTTCACAAGGCAACAAGAACACATGGATAGGCTTCAGACCCAGATCGAAGCCTTGACCTTGGCCTTCACCACTTCCCAAAATCCACCTCGACCCCATCGAGAACATAGGGCTAGAGCGTCGCTAGAGCGTAGTGAGTTAGATCTTGAGTCAGGAGGTGATAGCGTCAGTTCCTCTGACGGGTCTGATAGGCGAAGTAGAAAAACTCATAGGAAAACGAAATCCCATTGGGGCTGGGATCAGGGTATCAAAATCGAAATTCCTGAGTTCGAAGGTAGAATGGATCCTGAAGAGTTCCTAGAGTGGGCCGAGAGAATCGATCAATATTTTGAGTGGAAGAAAATTCCCCGCGACAAACAAGTCAAGTTTGTTAGTCTCAAACTGAAAGGTCATGCACTGATCTGGTGGAAACAGTTGCAGACCACTAGGGGTAGCAAGGGGAAAGATAAGATTTCCACTTGGACACACATGAGGGGAAAAATGCAACAGAAGTTCCTCCCTTCTGATTTCAAACAAAGTGTGTTCCAAAAATTCCAAAACCTGCGACAAGAGCACAAATCGGTGGATGATTACACCAATGAGTTCTACAAGCTCCAAGCTCGCAATGATCTGCATGAAGATGAAGAGTAGAGCGTCGCTAGGTATGTCATGGTCTTAAGCCCTCAATTCAAGAGGTGGTGTCCCTTCATGACTTGTATCAGGTCAGTGATGCACACCGTCGGGCTAAGAAAGTTTAGTCTCACCACTCCCGATCTGCGTCCCGACGATATGACAACACTAGGGCACCATCCGGATCTGTGAGTAGGCCACTCCCTGGACCTCCCCCTGTAGCTGGTACAGTTCCTACACCCACTGAGAAGGGTAAAGGAGTCTTAGGAACCAACCCGAGCATGATGAAGTGTTTCAAGTGCAACCAGCCGGGTCACAAGTCAGTCGATTGTCCTCGACGTCAATTCAATCTACAGACAAATCTCGCGGATAATGAAGAGGGTAGTCATGAGTCTGAGGGTGAAAACTTCAATGAGTTGGTCTTGGCGGGGGATGACGTGACTGCGCCACTATTAGTTATTCACCAGTCTCCATCACCCCAGGCACCGAAAGCGTTACTACCCCACGAGCTCTGTGGAGGACCCCCAAAGCCACATTGCAAGAACCATAGATTCGAGCTATTCCGAACAGTCTGCACTGTCAATAGCATGGACCTTTGTGTCTTGATAGATGGAGGTTGCACCACTAACTTAATAAATGAAGGGATAGTCAGGAGCAAGAAGTGGGAAGTCAAACCATTGGCTCACCCTTACAAAACGTCGTGGCTAGACAACACCACAAGCAAGCTAGTGACTCATTGTTGTTTGGCTAAGTTGTCGATTAGACTGCAATATCGAGATGAGGTTTGATATGATGTCCTTCCCTTAGAAGTAGCTGACATTATCCTTGGGCGTCCATGGCAGTTCGACCGAGATGCACTACATCACGGGAAAGCCAACACCTACACTTTCCTTAAGGACGGCATCAACGTCACCTTATGGCCCATATATTTTAAGAGACACCGATCCCATGCACCTCAAACTCTTCTGAGTTAGAGCCATCCCATACCACCATTTGCAGATAATTTAGTAGGGTATTCTTCTGATTCACTAAAAATTGAGAAGAGATTAGACAACATATTGCATTCCATCGCATGCACATTGCAATTAGAGTCTGTAGGCATCAATTGCACTCGCATTCATGATTTGCCTGACATCTTTACATTCACAGACCATTCATATGTGCATCCATATTATCGATCAAGTGTTGAATTGCGCATTAAAGAAGATTTTGCTAAGCTTGTTCACTTTTCAATGCTGGGTACTTATGAGCCAAGCTTTCAGATTTCAAAAAGCCCATCATTTTTACTTTTTTGAAGTCCTAACAAGTGGCTTGATGAGTTATTTAATTTCTTATTTTATTCACTGCATTCAGACAATGATTGCATGACATATCTTCTTAGTCTAGAATCCACTTGTTTTGCCACGTGCGCAGGCCACTTTGAGCAACACATATTGCACCCGCACCCCATGGCCTTTCAAATAAACCATAGCTTATTGCGCAAGCCGATGACCCACAACATATTATGCTCCTGCGGCCTTTCCTTTCATATGTCTTTTGAATTTCCTGTCAACCTATCTTCCTATTATACATGAACTTATCTGGATACCTTGACGATATTTCCGTGCCGAGGAGGATGTTGGTTTTGGCTTTCAGGTCTTCGCTTGGCGTTGATGGGCAGGGGATGCCAGATGAAGTCGCTGCGTACTTGAGGATGATTACTTAGCCACCGGACCCGGGAGAGCGGTTGGAGCATACGCGGAGGTTGCGGCTACTTCCAGGAGAGCCCCCACCAGATCCAAGACCTTACTCGACAGGAGTCGAGTTCTTTTGAGTCCGGGGGACTTGATGCAGACGAGCCCTACGTGCAGATTTTCACAGCTGATGGCGTATTTTTATTCCCTACGGAGATCCAGGAAACCGATCGTCAATCCGTCTGCATCAGTGGAAAGATCGTTCGATTATCTATGACTTTAGTTTTTATTTTCTGTCGATCCGACTGACGGATCTTGAGTTATTTATGTTTTATTTTCTGATTTGGGTAAGTGCGAGCCATGTTCGCATCCGGTTCGAGCCACAGATGCCGAACTGACTCATTTCTATGCTTAGGGTTTAGCCGTAGGATCTTAAGATGACTTAAATCTCAATGAATGAGATTCAAAGGGAGCCAAACCCTAGCCGAACACCCCCCTCACCCGTCCGGTTCCGTCTTCCCGCAAAAAGACCCGCGCGGGCACGCCTTGGGAAGCGTGCCCGCGTCCTCCTTTCTCTCTTCCCACACGGGTGTCTCTTTCTCTCTCTTTCTTTCCTTTTTTCTCTTTTGTTGTTTTATCCTCTATAAAGCCTACAAACCCTAAATTGAAGAGGATGATGAATATTGAATTGAAACCGTAGAACGGAGAAGCGGGATCGCTTGTTCGACGTCTCATCCGAAGAATCATCTTGCTTCCAGTCTTCTTCTTCCCTCCACAAGCTTCTACCTTGTCACCACGCATTCGTCTACGACTTCGCGGGAGATCGACGAGGAGATTATCCATCCTCCAAAGATCAAATCGTCTCGGCTTCTTCATCCTTTTCTTCCGGACCACGCCTCCTCTTCCGCCCGTTCATCTGCAACAACAGAGCCTTTGATAGCGGCCAGCATTGACCAAAGCACGGTGTGGGCATTGAAATTAGCCCACGGGTCGAACCCGATTTGTACACGTAAAATAGGCCCGCACCCAACGGCCTTCGGGTCGAACCCGACTCGCACACATAAACGTGGCCCACACACAATGGCCCGCATGCAACTCGGCCCACACACAACGGCCCACATGCGCAACTTGGCCCACACACAATGGCCCGCATGCATCTCGGCCCACACACAACGGCCCGCATGCAAGCTTGGCCCATACACAACGGCCCACCTGTGAATTCGGCCCACACACAACGGCCCGCATATGCGAAATTGGGCCCGCACACAAACGGCCCGCATGCGAACTCGGTCCGCGTGCAAACTCAATTCGCACGCCGAGGCCCAACTCAAAGCAAACGGGTCCTACCGGACCCGTAACTCAAACACAAAGAGGGGGGCCCACCGGGCCCCCCTCTTGAAAACCGTGCCCCCCTCTCATGGAGAGGTGGGGCCGGCCCTAGAAGGAAGGGAAAAAAAAAAAAGAAAAAAAAAAGAAAAAAAAAAAAAAAATCAAAACCGCCTCGATGCGGGGGGAGGTGGCGTGGACGTCTACGCATCTGTAGATCCGCGACGATCCCTCGATCCAACGGACAAGATGACGTTGTGTCGCCATCCGATCCAAAAGTGCAAAAAATAACAACTCAATTTTCAAAGATCGAGTCACATCTAGCCCGTAACCACCCCAACTAAAAAGGAAGGGATCGAGTTTGTTTCCTCGGATAAAGGAACAATATCTTGATGGTTATGGGGGGAGATATCGGATGAAACAAAAAGATTTCAGCCATATCTCCCCCAACCGCCCCCCTTTGCCTATAAATAGAAGGGGTGGGGGAAGGCACAAAGGGTCCGAAAGCCGAAGGCGAAAGAGCTCCGCAAGAGAAGCTCCAACGCTCGACGACCGAAGGCTTCACGAGGCATGGCAAGCACGTCCTACGGGAATCCTTGGCCCTTCAAGTCCTCATCAACGTGAAGACCTTGCACTCGAAGATCAAAGCTTCGACTCCTCGCACGAAGAAGCTTGGAGAAGAAGACCCGGAGTCGTCATTACCCCGACTGCTCCAACGATCTTCATCAGCTCCGAAGACGCCATAAGCAAAGGCCGGAGAAGAAGATCGAAGCCGACAACACCCGTCGTCTTCAACAAAGGCATCAACTCCTCACACGAAGAAGAAAGCCGGGAGAAGAAGGCCTGAAGCCGGTGCTACCCCCGCCGTCTTTATCAACAAAAGCCGACGCTACAACCGTCGCACGGAGATCGGTGCTACCCCCGCCGTCTTCATCAACAAAAGCCGACGCTACAACCGTCGTGCGGAGATCGGTGCTACCCCCGCCGTCTTCATCAACAAAAGCCGACGCTACAACCGTCGCACGGAGATCGGTGCTACACCCACCATCTCCACAAGAAACCTTCAACTCCGATCAAGCCAAATACGCCCGGAGAAGAAACCAGCCGAAGCCACAACCGTCGAGGAAGCCGGAAGAATAAAGAAGCCCTGAAAAAGTAGCCATCGCCGTTCGAGAAGAAGATCGAGTCAAAGCTAAAGCCAAAGCCAACGCAAGAAGCCAAAGCAGATGCACCGGTAAAGCCCGCGCCAAAGCAACGCACGTGCCAAAGCCAAGCAACTACGCCGGTCACGAGCAAAGCACCACACGTTCTAGCCGATACGACGCGAAGTTCGGAAGAACTAAAGCATCGCAAGTCTCTACCCGTCTACGTTCAAGCGCAAGCGCCAAAGCAAAGCAAAAGCCAGAGCCACGCCAAAGCTGAAAGCCAAAGCCAAAGCCGACGCCAAAAGCATGATCGACGCCGCGAACCGACGATCAAGGACGCCGAGGTCGAGCAAGGATCGAGGAAGACACGAAGACCGAGGAACGAAGCCCAAAGCCTCCCTAGCCGAGAAAGCGCGAAGCACGGACGGGACAAAATCAACAGCGGAAACTCCTTAGCCTCTCAAAAACCCTCACCCTGTAAAGACCTCTGTCCTGGGCAACCCCTTCAGAGCTCTCGCACGAATACCACGTAGAGACGCGGATCAAAGGGACCCTCCAGAGGATCTCTCCCACAATCTCCTGATCAAACATTCGCCGCACCCGGACTTGCCACACCCGAGCCCCCGGGTCCCGGCGCACTCTGTAATCTCGTGTGATCCGCAATAAAGACGACCCGTATCTTTTTTTCGCGACCACACACGGTTTGAATCGTCCCTCGATATTTTCATGTGATAAATCTTCCCTTTCAATCCGGCCTATTGCTGATTTTCAGTTAGGGTTTCAAAACGCTTGGCTTCTGAAGAATCTCATCCATTAGGTTTTATCGCTTAGATCTATGCTGTTCTTTGAGACTTTAGCTTTATTATTTGAGATTGTGTTAGTCTTTATTGCTGGAATTGTTTATTAAATCTGAAATTAATCATTATCATGTCAGTTTTATTACTTCGTTAAATTAAATCTGTTTGGGCATGATTGAATGATGATCCGTGGCGATAGTCTTTGCTGAAATTTGATTCAATACGTGCAAAATTTTATCTTTAATGGTTTTAAATTCAGCACTTGGGTTTCTTTTAGCATCTGCATGCATCAGAAGCGTACTCCAGCCAACTGCATGCGACTGTGATGTGCATCGAGCCCACCGACTGAGGATACCGAGTGGAAGAGATCCGAACTCATCCCATGGCCCCTAGAAAAATAATCCCAGCATGAGGAGCTGCCAGGCTGCTAGCACTTGTTTCAACTAGTTATTTTATAATTTATCTATATATATATATATATATATATATATATATATTATATTTTTTGCATGCGTTATTTCAATCAGGCGCTCGCCTCGCCTCTCGCATCAGACGCCAGTAAGGTTGAGCGTCTTGAGTCCGCCTTAACGTCTTGACTATATTGAACGGCTCCCGAAGGAAACCGTTCCGGACGGATCCGGACCATCACATGATCTCCCACACTGAAGGTTTGAACTCGTTTCCGAGCAGCGGCCCTTAATTTATAGCTTTCATTGCTCTGTTCAAATTTTCTACTGATTTCCTTATGCTAATCATGCACATGGAATGTAAAAGCAGATGCCAACTTAGAAATTCTATGATGCTCAGGTATGGGAATAAGGTCGACTGGTTGTCTAGGTTTGAAACCAGGCACGACTTCATGAGGACTCATACCGGTGGTCCTATTGACAGATGTATTATATGCAAACTCGGCTATTGACAGTTTCAAATCCCAACTCCCAACATGTTCACCCATTAATGCTCATAAGAGGTTCCCCAGACTCCGATTGACTACCTCGGTTTGACCGTCGGTTTGAGGGTGGAACGCCGTGGAAAATTGAAGTTTGGTTCCTAACTTGTGCCAGATATTTGATTGAGGATGACAACGGCCCAGAAGTTCGCTCTCTTCTTAAGGTAATCTCGGATTCTTGGGAAGAACTTATTATTCCATATAATTCAACTTGTTTTGCTATGACCGTGCATTGCAGTTTGCATCCAATTTATAACCAATTGCTTATATTTGATTGTTGAATACAACAATTAATCATCTGTCATTGCATATCATATAGTGTGATCTTAGGATAGGATTGACCATTACATTAGGGCATATTAGATGAGACACATCATTGCATGCATGCTGTCCTACAACTCTGAGTGCTTCATTCATCATATATTGCATCACAGTCCACCTCACTGACCTCAGAACGTCCTATAGGTTTGTCCTGCATCAATTATAGTTTTTCAAAAAATTTCTAGATTTTCGAATGGTTTACAAGCTTATTTTCTAAAATATTTTCTCGTTTATTTTCCGCATAATTCTAGCAAAATAGTATAAGTTAATACCTATTTAGGAGACCTAATGTCTTTGGACATTTATTTTCAGGAGATATATCCTCTTTTTATCTTACTTTTTACCCTCTCTAAGTCATTTATATATTTAGCCAAATACCTACAAACCAAAATACACCTAAATCTGACCAAAAATTGCACTAACATCCCAAATTGTTGAAAATAACTCAGAAACCCCTGAAAATCTTGAAATATAAAAAGGTTGTCAAGTTCGACTCATATGAGATTGTGCGATCACATATACGAAACTAGAAGGGAACCTGGGTTGTGCGGACACCGCACATGCGTACATAACCGCATACAGCCGCACAACACACTATGTGGCCGCACAATGTGCAACGGCTAGTTTTATAACCGTTGGAGTTATGTGGTAGCATACTTTTTTTTACTTAAACTTGATAGATCATCCAACAGGCAAAGGCATGAATCCACATTATTTCCAAATTTTATAGTTTAATCGTGGTCGACTTATGGCATCGATCCAGTAATTAAAGACGCAAGCTTGAAGAAGTTGGTCTTACAGATCCTTGGGCTGTACTTGCTTGGCTTCAGCCTGCAAACGAAATTGGAGTATGTTCGAAATGGTAAAATTAACAAACCTAGCAATTAGCATAGTAGTAATTTCAATTTTCAGTTTATAATTTTACGTTTCAAACCCAAAAAAAATTTGACATTGCAGCTTCATACGAAGAAACACAATCGGTTACAGAAGAAGCTCAACATCTAGTAGTCGTGCAATACAGCCTAAAGCTGTGTGAACAGTTCTTGGAGAGGAAGGCGAAGCCATGATTCTAAGATCCTATCGAGTTGAATGTGGAAGATGAAGATCATCCTTGGCTTGTTGATACAGAGGTGCGGATTTTCCAGAATTGAGAGTTAACATGGTTGCAAGCTTTTGAAGGGGAAAACTTGAGACCAACGATGCGCTTATCGAGAGGTGACGGTCGTGGACATAGTCACAAAGTTCGGCGTTTTTTTCAAACGCGTTTAAAACGCGACTTAATGGGCAGTCGATTTGTTACCTTTTTTTCCCAATTTTTGCAGGTTACAAAATTCGCCATTTATATTGAAAAAAAGATTAAAAAATGTGTTTTTTTACTAAACATTATGATTGTATCGATAATGAGCCTGATGACATTGAAATTCAACTTTCTTTCGATGATAAGTCCGATGACACTGAATTCATGGAGGATGAAGAGAATGATGCAAGTTTGGCATTGGATGCTGTCGACGACACGATGGATGCTTAGTTTTTATTTTCTATTCTATTTTGATTAATGACTATTGGACAATGAGCATCTAAAGTTTTGTAATATTTCCTTTTGGGATGTCGTTATCAACTTATTATGATGTTCGTAACTTAGTATGCTACTTTGTCATGTTGTTTTGTTACTTACTTGCATTTGCATAATTGCATGATTAACTTAGTTGATTTGTTGTTGTTGATCTATCATCTTATATTCGCGTTAGAAATATCTTAGTTGTTTAAATGTGGTCTAAAAACTTGACTTTTGAAGGCCCCGGACTTATCGATTTTTCCAAATTTCACCATCGCCGATTAAATCCTGAACCTAATTTCCCCCCGACTTTTATCCATTTTTTCCCAAAACTTTCGCAAGTTTTACCCTTGCCGACTTATTGCCGAACCCGAACTTGGTGACTATGGTCGTGGACAAGCAAGCACTAGCAGTAGTCAGGTAGCATTTGAGGAGGATTATTGGGGACTTGATGAACCTACCTTAGAGATTGAGCCAAGTAGCCAACATATGATATGGATGATGAGCCTCTTGTCAGTACTGATGAGGAGACAGATACTAAGGAGTACATCGAAGAAGGAGAATACTCAGATGATGGCAAGTTCGCTAGGGATCTGATGATGGAGGCGATGGAGACCTCCCCTGATGGGAACTTGAAATTTTAATAGATTTTTGGTTTAGTTTTCTCTTATAATTGTAAATTTGCAATGCCTCAAACTTTCCTTTTTCATATTTTTGTAAAGATCATAACCAAGTTGTTTTTCTAACATACTAGTTGAGGTCATAGCCAAAACCCTTCCAATAAAGAGAATGTTCTTCATTTTTTGAGTTCTAAAGCCTTGTAAATATATTTTAAATTTTTTTTTTGAATTTCTAAGAATTTTTGAACTGTTTTTATTTTTTCAATAAAAAACACACAAGGATGTTCAATCGCATTATGCATACGCGATCAGCTCAACCCAAGTTGTGGGACCCTACGTCACACTTCACAACATTGATAAAAAAGCATCTAGACCTTACAAATATATAAAAATGACTCAACTAGACTGATTAACTATGCAGTCAAAGTCGGTAGTCGACCCTAGTAGGCCAAGGGCCGACTATGACTAGTCGGGACTAATTCGGGATTAGTTGGCCAAAACTTATTCTAACCCCTCCCCCCCTCCCTAAACATTTATGATATATGAACTAGTATAAATGTCAATAAGTATATGATATTAGTTGGTTAATAACAATATATACCTTCACACTTCACAGCATGGGTATAAATACATAAGTAACAGTCTAACAAAACACAGTTGTATTAGCTTCATGCCAATGTCAGAAGACTCAGAACTAAGAATTTATCACAATATTTGTTTGATGATGTTTAATTTGTGAACAACCCCAATTTTGATTATAGGGTTATATGGATATCAACAAATAAACTAATTATTTGTCTATGTTTTTATCTGAGATTCTCAGGAGCTCAACAAATGATTACAGGAAATAGCCATAGTTATGAGTCTTGCGACTCAAGACTTTGAACCAATGTAAAAAAAATCCAAACAAAATTGCTTACAAAGACTCCTTTCAAAAAAAATTTGTTTGCGAATGCTGCCTGGAGACTAGTCGGCAGTCACTAGTCGGGGACTAGTCGAGTCTAGTTGGGGACTAGTCGGGATTCCGCCCAGCAATGATAGAATCGGAATTAATCGGTCGGCAAAATGCCGCTTGGGGACTAGTCGCCGACTAGTCCCGACTTTGATAGCATAGCTGATTAATGACACCTAAGATCACGAAACGAACCACTAGTTGACTATTTATACGCACAATGCTCCGGTTTGATGAAGTCATAGAACCTTTAGGGAATTGGATGGTGAACTTTCACGTTATTTTCAAGAAGTTTAGACTCTCGTGAAGTTCTTTCTATTGTATATTATTTCCCATCTTTAAGAATTAAGAGCAGCAATTCGTGCCAATTGTGACCATACCTCGATTAGTGATGCACCATGCATTATAAACGGAGTGGGAAAAGGTAACATTGCCATAAATAAATGCATAATTCACCCACCACGATAAACTACGTCAAATTATCTCGTATACAAAGCACAAATCATTGCAACACCTATATGAATTCCATCTCAGGAGAATCATGAATTAAAATAAAAAGACAATGCATGACGTAAATCGACAATGTGACGAGTTTATACTTAAAAATTCAAAATCTTTCTCTACCCCAATTTGGGGAAAACAAACCATAAAGGAAGGGAACAAAAAAAAAATCCCAATCACAGAAAAATACCCAGTAGAAGAAAGAAGGACAATCTCCGAAATGCCGAAACAAGCAAAACCCTAAAACCCACATCAGGGAACCACGGTTGCACATCAACAGACACACAAAAGGTTCAAATTTGGCAGACTTTGGGATTTCCAGTTACCAGTTGGAGAAGGAGGGGCCGAGCAAGATGGACTGGATGGAGAAGGAGCCGAGCTCCTTCTGGTGGGTCGGGGAGCAGGAGGGGATGAGGCCGAGGGGGAAGGCGTTGCTGAGGAACGATAGCTGGATTGGCCGGATGGTCCGGCTCGCCCGGGCCAGCCCCAGGGGGACCGGCTCCCCCGGCACGGAACGCGCCGTGCCCTCCAGTGTCTGGGCCGAGGAGAGGTTGAGATCCCAGAACGCGGCGTCCATGGCCAGCCGGAGGTTCGCCATTTCCCACCACCTCTGCACACACTCTCTGTCCACACTCTCTGCTCCTTTATCTCTCCGCCTTTCTCTATCCTGTCATTTGAACTGGGGTTTTATGAAGATGCTCTTAAACCTAGACCCGGCCCGCCAAACCCGGCCCGCCAAACCATGCTCCTAGTTCCCTGTACACAGACGCCCTTTGCATACTGAACACTCCAAATCATGAAACATGTCACTGACACACACACTATGATTGAGAGTAAGCAAAGGGACTATGTATAAGACTATCTAGCCGAAATTGAATAACATTGCTCTAAGACTTTATCCCACTTATTTTTATGTTCCACGATTCCATTCCACTTCCACAGTTCCACGACCCCTACAGTCCATTCACGATGTGACACGTCCCACTTACATAACAGTAACATACTAACAGATAAACAATAAAAAAAAGTAAAAATATAATCATGTCTTCACGGTTTCACCGCTTCACATATCTCGGCGAGATTGAGTCTAAGACCCTCACGTGGAGACGTGCGTCACTCTCCTTCGAGCACCAGCTCTTCTTTATCTGATGATTCTAACTATTCGATCATCCCAAAGTTTTACAACACAGCTTTAAAAAAAAAACCTAATACTACTACTGCCCAAAGTCTAGCCCCTCACTTCGATCGTTCGACGTATCTTTCCTCTTCCAAGGGATATCAGGTCGCAGAGAAAACGTTTTGGAGTATGTGATAAGTAAATTTAGACAAAACGTTAAATTATTTTGGGACCTTTGGATAGTGTATGTTTAGATTAATAGGATTAGATGGATTAGGGTTAGGGTTGACCCACTTAAGATTAGGGTTGGAAAAGTTGACCCATTAAATAAACGGGTTAAGATTAGGGCTGAGTCATTCTAAACTGTCAATCCTAACTCGTTAACCCTAACCCCAACCAGTTTGCGAGCTCTACTTAAACCTACATATGGTGAGTGAGTGCTACCATACCATGTGTTGGGAGCATGTTAAAAACATTGTTATTCAACTCAAAGCATTTGTTCTGAATCCTCAAACCCGAATGATGTGCCATCCAATCACAACGTCCCTTTGCCTGACAGTTGGGGCTAGGTGCAGCGAACAGCTATGATCCGAGCACATCATTCTGGTTGACCATTTGGGAATTGGGATGGAAGCTTGGGGGCAAATAATATTTTTCCTTGTTAAAGGTTGGACAATAATGTCCCTTAAGGCTGCATTATTTATAAGGGTGATGCTACATATAGCCCACAAATTATCTCAGGCAATCCTAACGTATATTTAAAAAAATCCCTTACAGATCCTCGAAGGTGATGCTATATGTTAACCCATGCCCACTGCTCCCATCACCGGCCAGATGCATGTTGTTGCCCGCCTCCACCTCCGACAATCCACTACCATTGTCTCCCTCGATCTGCCTCCTTTTTTTCTCCCCATTTTTCTCGCTCCTTATCTTTTTCCTCATCCTTATACAAATCGCGACACACAATCCACCTTTTATGCAATATCCATTTGACCATGGTGTCTGTATGCGCAAAAAAAAGATCCGGGTCGTCTTTATTGCGAACACACGAGATTACAAGAGTGGCCGGGACCCGGGGGCTCGGGTGTGGCGAGTCCGGGTGCGGCGAGTGTTGATCAGGAGATTGTGAGAGAGATCCTCTGGAGGGTCCCTTTGATCCGCGTCTCCACGTGGTGTTCGTGCGAGAGCTCTAAAGGGGTCACCCAGGACAGAGGTCTTTACAGGGTGAGGGTTTTTGAGAGGCTAAGGAGTATCCGTCGTTGCTTTGTCCCTTCCGTGCTTCGTGCTTTCTCAGCTAGGGGGTTTTTTTGGCTTCGTTCCTCGGTCTTCGTGTCTTCCTCAATCCTTGCTTGACCTCGGCGTCCTTGATCATCGGTTCGCGGCGTCGATCGTGCTTTTGGCTTTGGCTTTGGCTTTGGCTTTCGGCTTTGGCGTTGCTCTGGCTTTTGCTTTGCTTTGGCGCTTGTGCTTGGACGTAGACGGGAGAGACTTGCGATGCTTTCGTTCTTCCGGACTTTGCGTCGTATCGGCTAGAACGTGCGGTGCTTTTGCTCGTGGCCGGCGTAGTCGCTTGGCTTTGGCACTTGCGTTGCTTTAGCGCGGGCTTTACCGGGGCTTTTGCTTCGGCTTCTTACGTGGGCTTTTACTTCGGCGTCGACTCGATCTTCTTCTCGAATGGCGGTGGCTACTTCTTCAATGCTTCTGTCTTCCTCGACGGTTTGAGTGTCGGCTTAGCTTCTCCTCTTCTTCGAGCTTCTTTGGCGTGACCGGAGTCGAAGGGTACTTTTGAGGATAGTGGGGGTGTGGGTGCAAAAATTGTACCGGACCGGATCAGAGCGGCATGGGCCCGCGCAACGGCCCAAGTGGGTAAGCCCGCCCGGGCTCACATGGGCCCACTCTACGAGGCTCGCAGATCAAGCCCTCCCCCTTATTGGGCCCGAACAACGGCCCAATAAGGGCCCAGCAAGGAGGCCCAGAACCAGTGCCACGTCATCAGTGCCACGTCATCACTGCTATATCGGGCACATGCCTACGCTATAAAAGGACCCCGAGGCATCCAGGAAGGGGGTTGGTCATTCGATCAGAGGAAGAGGGATTCTAGATCCAGAGCAAGTGCAAGAGCTTACTTCTCTCCTCCTAGTTTCTTTTCTTGTTGCTCCGTGCAACCCCCACTGTAAAAAGCTTCTCTCGGCCTGTCGAGAGAACGCTCAACCCTTTATATTCATATTATAATGAAGATCAGGTGGCACCTCTCGCCCGGAGACGTAGGTCATAAGACCAAACTTCGACAACAACTCCATGTGTCATCTCTCTCCTTCTCAACTTTCTAATATCTAACTCTACAAACAATCCAATTCAATCAAGGCTGTGGGGTGGGATTCTCGATCAAGGCGGCTCAGAAATTCCCCCCCACAATCTTTGGTGCCGTCTGTGGGATATCGATAGAGGTCTTACCCACACCTCTACCGACTCCTATTCAACTTATGGTGATGAGCCACAAGTCCTCCTCTAAATCGACCTCAACGCCTTCATCACGCCGATATCAACACGTTCGATGGTGAAGGCCAGCACCAACCCACCAAAGGCGGGTGCTGAACGAACAAACGATACACTGATCGAAGAAGAACAAGAAGTCTTGGTTGCAACCAATCAAAGAAATATTCGGGAGCGGCTGGGGCCGCAAGGCAGCCATCCAGAAGGGCACAGTGATCAGCGAGACCCGTCATCCCCGAGACGTCGATTTGGCAAAGAACACACTATTCAAGGGAGCAAGCCTCAGGCTACATACGAGATCTCGGCTGCTGATTTCCAGCTGCTAAATCTCCTCAAGAAGAATGCGGCCCTCGAGCAAGAGAGGGATTCCCTAAAGAAGGCGACTGAAAGAGCGGGGGTTGTGGCCCACAACTCTCTAGCTACTGATGAAGACCAACCAAGGACTTGCCCAGCCGTGAGTCATCATCTTGAAGAACCATATGTGCCGCGGATCGAGAGGCGTCAGGTATCCACACAAGCACCAAGGCAAACGGTGTGGGATCGCCTCGATGTCGACGGTGCACTAAGTTATCGCCGAGAAGGATCGCCTCAGTCAACAAGGTCCACTGGACGTTTTATCCCTCCACACATGAAAGCAACAAATGCCCGCGAGCTGCTCAATCGATTAAGGCATACCACTGACATGGGACGCCGTCATCAAGACCGTAGACAACTAATCACCTCGGTGGGGCCACTGCATCCCCAGGTTCTAGTAACCCCATTTCCTATGGGTTGGCGAACACTGAGCCTGCCAAAGTTTAACTGCATCAAGGGAGACCCTGCTCTCCATATCCTAGCCTACAAGCAGGCCCTGACGCCGTATGAGTATGAGAATCATATCCTCTGTCGTATATTCGCGGGAAGTCTCGAGGGACCTGCCCTCGACTGGTACCACACGCTGCCTACCGGTACGGTGGCCACATTCACAGAGTTGGCTGAACTCTTAATGGACCATTATCGGCTAAACTTAAAGCCGAAAAAGAGGCTGGATACACTCTACCAGCTGAAGATGGGCTCCGACGAGTCTCTAAGGAGCTTCACGATGAGGTTTCGTAATGAGCATTCTGAGCTCACCGGTCGCTCCTATAATGAGGAGGCCATTATGCTGGCATTCCAGAATGCTATCCAGCCAGAGCTCCACGTCTACACCGACTTCATCCGACATCCTCCCAATAACTTGGAAGCGATGTTCAAGCGCGTACAGCGGGAGATAGAGGTGGAAGACAATCAGCGGGCCAGAAGACTATGCGAGCCCCGCAAGTCTCGTGACTCCCGACATAAGAAAGATGATGAAGCTCCGAATAAAGCACACTACAAGAAGTCTGCCCATGCCGCGTCCGACCAAAAGGTGCAGGCCAAAAGGTACAATGAAGATCCGAAAGCCCCTCCAGCAGAAAAGAGGCAAACTCCAAGGGAGCAAAGGGTGTTCACTGAGCTGAACACCTCCATTGAAGACATTTTCGCATACTTGCAGAACGAGCCCTTTTGCAAGTGGCCACAGCCTCTCCCTCCAAATTCCGACCAGGCGGAAGATACGACAGCCTACTGTGAGTTTCATCGCAGCCATGGCCACCCAACCTCTGCATGTCGGAAGCTAAAGCATCACATCGAAGACCTGATCCAAGAAGGGCGGCTCGATGGCTACCTCACTAATAAGGAACCAGGTCGAGAGTAGGAGAGGCTGCAGCAATGGAGAAAAGAAAGTCAATGTAATACGTGGATGCATAATCGTAACGTCCGCGGGGCAACCTTTGAAAAAGTGTAACTGCAACTTTGTTATCAACAAAGTGTCTTTTTTTTCTCAAAATCAAATCTCTCGAAGTTCGATTCCACCATATTAAGGCAAAAAAAAAAAGGGCTCCTGACAACCCAGGTCAACCGAAGATCTTCGATTCCGCCCATTCAAGTCGGAAGCTCGAAGGTAAGTCGGCTACGCCCTCTTGAGGCTAAAGTCCGATAAAAAGGCTCCTGGCAACCCAGGTCAACCAAAGACCTTCGATTCCGCCCATTCAAGTCGGAAGCTCGAAGGGAATTCGGCTACGCCCTCTCGAGACTAAAGTCCGATAAAAAGGCTCCTGGCAACCCAGGTCAACCAAAGACCTTCGATTCCGCCCATTCAAGTTGGAAGCTCGAAGGCAATTCGGCTACGCCCTTTCAAGGCAAAAGTCCGATAAAACGGCTCCTGGCAACCCAGGTCAATCAAAGACCTTCGATTCCGCCCATTCAAGTCGGAAGCTTGAAGGCAATTCGGCTACGCCCTCTCGAGGCTAAAGTCCGATAAAAGGCTCCTGGCAACCCAGGTCAACCAAAGACCTTCGATACCGCCCGTTCAAGTCGGAAGCTCGAAGGCAATTCGGCTACGCCCTCTCGAGGCTAAAGTCCGATAAAAGGCTCCTGGCAACCCAAGTCAACCAAAGACCTTCGATTCCGCTCGTTCAAGTCGGAAGCTCGAAGGCAATTCAGGTACGCCCTCTTGAGGCTAAAGTCCGATAAAAAGCTCCTGGTAACCCAGGTCAACCAAAGACCTTCGATTCCACCCATTCAAGTCGGAAGCTCGAAGGCAATTTGGCTACGCCCTTTCAAGGCAAAAGTCAGATAAAAATGCTCCTGACAATCCAGGTCAAGCTAAACTATCAACTATATTTATCCGAGGCGATGAGAATAAGTCCAAGGCAGACGTCGCCGCTTTGACATGCACCAAGTTCAAGGAGACATCCTTGGCACTCGAAGATAAAGTCCGAGGTAACCAATGCCTCGGCAATCTATAAGCCCAAGGCCCTGCCCTTGGTACTCGAAGACATAGGCCGAGGCGACCAATGCCTCGGCACTCTACAAGCCCAAGGCCCAGCCCTTGGCACTCAAAGACAAAGTCCGAGGCGACCAATGCCTCGGCACTCTACAAGCCCAAGGCACTAGCCCTTGGCACTTGAAGAAAAAGCTCGAGGCGACCAATGCCTTGGCACTCTACAAGCCCAAGGCCCAGCCCTTGGCATTCGAAGACAAAGTCCGAGACGTCGTCGCCGACGTATTGGCATTCGATCAAAAGTCCAAGCTTAGTCTTGTCACTCAGGTCCAAGCATGAGATTATCACTGGCCATCACCTTTTTTCGACGACTAACGGTTCCAAACCGGTCAGGGGGTGGTTGGTCTGACTCTGTCAGTGCGTGTCTCCACACTGGTGCAGTCGACGGTGGATAACACGGGATAAAATGGTGCTTCCTTGATCCTGGCCAAGTCAACACCCTCACGTGACCGTAGTACCTGGTGAATACAGTAACCAGGTGCGGTAATACATTGGGTGAAGACCGGCTGGCCATCATGCGGCGTCATCCTAGATTATCTCTAAGAAACCCTCTCGAATATAGCAATGTCCCTCGCTGACATCCCCGTGCACCAGCGTTTTACCGAAAAAGTGTCGGTTTCAAATGGGGCTGAAATTCGAAAAATACACTATTTTCAATACTGACACTTTTTGGCCTCTTCTAGCAGCCCCAATAATGGGGTGTCGGCATCAACAAGCAACCCCCCCTCGGTTTCGCACAAAAACCGAGTGGGGAGGGGGTGACGACACACCATCAGCACACCCCTCGGTTTCGTTAGAAAACCGAGAGGGGGGGTGTGTCGGTATTAACAAGCAGTCCACCCCTCGGTTTCGCACAAAAACCAAGTGGGAAGGGGGTGACAGCACACCATCAACAGCACACCCCTCGGTTTCGTCAGAAAACCGAGAGGGGGTATGTGTCGGCATCAACAAGCAACCCCCCCTTGGTTTCGCACAAAAACCGAGTGGGGAGGGGGTGACGGCACACCATCAGCACACCCCTCGGTTTCATCAGAAAACCGAGAGGGGGTGTGCGTTGGCATCAACAAGCAACCCTCCCTCGATTTCGCACAAAAACCGAGTGGGGAGGGGGTGACGGCACATCAGCAGCACACCCCTCGGTTTCGTCAGAAAACCTAGAGGGGGTGTGTGTCGGCATCAGCAAGTAGCCCCCCCTCGGTTTCACACAAAAACCGAGTGGGGAGGGGGTGACGGCACATCAGCAGCACACCCCTCGGTTTCGTCAGAAAACCGAGAGGGGGTATGTGTCGGCATCAGCAAGTAGCCCCCCCTCGATTTTGTATAAAAACCGAGTGGGGAGGGGGTGACGGCACATCAGCAGCACACCCCTCGGTTTCGTCAGAAAACCGAGAGGGGGTGTGTGTCGGCATCAGCAAGTAGCCCCCCCTCGGTTTCGCACAAAAATCGAGTGGGGAGGGGGTGACGGCACATCAGCAGCACACCCCTCGGTTTCATCAGAAAACTGAGAGGGGGTGGGTGTCGGCATCAACAAGCAGCCCCCCCTCGGTTTCGCACAAAAACCGAGTGGGGAGGGGGGTGACGGCACATCAGCAGCATACCCCTCGGTTTCGTCAGAAAATCTAGAGAGGGTGTGTGTCGGCATCAGCAAGTAGCCCCCCCTCGGTTTCGCATAAAAACCGAGTGGGGAGGGGGTGACGGTACATCAGCAGCACACCCCTCGGTTTCGTCAGAAAACCGAGAGGGGGTGTGTGTCGGCATCAGCAAGTAGCCCCCCCTCGGTTTCGCATAAAAACCGAGTGGGGAGGGGGTGACGGCACATCAGCAGCACACCCCTCGGTTTCATCAGAAAACCGAGAGGGGGTGTGTGTCGGCATCAGCAAGTAGCCCCCCCTCGGTTTCGCACAAAAATCGAGTGGGGAGGGGGTGACGGCACATCAGCAGCACACCCCTCGGTTTCGTCAGAAAACCGAGAAGGGGTGGGTGTCGGCATCAACAAGCAGCCCCCCCTCGGTTTCGCACAAAAACCGAGTGGGGAGGAGGTGTCGGCACTAACAACAGTCCACCTCTCGGTTTCATCAAAAAAAAAAAAAAACCAAGAGGGTCAGGGTGTTCGGCATCAACAATAGTCCACCTCTCGGTTTCGTCAGAAAACCGAGAGGGTGGGTGTTCGGCATCAACAACAGCCCACCCCTCGGTTTCGTCAGAAAACCGAGAGGGGGGGTGCTCGGTGTCATCCACGCACAATGATTATTCAAAGACGAAGGGCTATCTTCCATTGGGTCGGTTGGATAGAATCTCATCCAAACCTATTGATTTGCTTGTACAAACTTCACAAGAAAAAAAAATTCCCCTCTCTCATCAAGGGTGAGCACGCGGTAACTGTTGCATCATCACTAGGGCCCGACTGCAGTCCCTAGTGAACACAGTAACTAGGTGCAGTTGGGTGTCGGACAGAACGGATGAGTTACCGCGCGCCGAGACATCTTTAAGACGCTAGCCTAAAACCTGGCCGGCGCGCTCTTAAGAGTCATCTCTCTATAAAGGTGAATACCAGAAAAGTTACACGTCAAGGCGAACAATGTTTCACGTCCACTTTGACCGTTTTTTCGATGCCTACACAATGGCACCTTATACGCATTCATCCGACATGCGTATGAAAAGTTATGACTGTCAGAAGGTCTCAAGGTCTTTTTCTTCGAAGATTAATATCAGAATAATTACACGGTAATGACGGTTACGCTCAAGCCCTCAATTTGATTCGTTACGCGCCCAACTCGTAGCAGGCCGAGCGCCGGGTATGAAAGAAGAACTCGCAACTCTCCCGGCCCGTACGTAGATGCTCTTGGCAACAACCGATCATAATGGGAATAGGGGGTCGAATGAACTCCCGCGCATGCTCCTCATGAAATTCGTCACACGGCGACGATGACGAACCGAACTCGTCCTCCCCCTCCGCGCACTCCGTCTCGTAGCGGACCGAGGCGACCCCTCCGTGCGTGCTGTTTCACAGCGACCCGGGGTAACCCCGCGTGTCCTCTTCGTAGCAGCCCATGCCAACCCAGAGGTGGTCAGACGAACCACACTCCCCTTCTCTCTGCGCGCTCCCTCTAGCAGCCTCTCGATATGGCCCAATGGGGTCGGACGAATCGGACGCCCACCCTCTCTCCACATGCTCCCCATCGGGCTCTGACCAAGGGCAACATAGAAGCGAGGGAGGGTGACAAGCAGCACCCCCCCCATGCCAACCTCCGACCGGCAGCAAAGAAGAGAGGGGTGCCGGGCTCGGACGAACCCCACGTGTGTGCCCCGGGTTGCTGTGCAACCACAGACAAAGAAGAGGAGGCAGAGGCGGCCGAACCCCCTAATCTCTCTTCTCCGGCGAGACTGCAGCAGCGTGAGGGCGATGGACGGCTCCGGCAACACTCGGGGGAGGTCGAACGCTGCTCCCTCACCGAAGTCCAAGGAAAGAAAGAAAGAGAAGAAACCAGAGGAAAAGAGGAAGAGAAAGGGGAACCCGCCGTCCAGCACCCACGTCCTTCTTCGACCCGGTCGGGGCTCGCGCCCAAAGCCGCCGACCCCTGCCGCCGCTCCCCACGCCCGGAGTCGCACGCCGACCACCGCCTCCGCACCGCCTTCGTCCGTCGCCGGCAGCACCCCGCCAGCGTTTGCGCTGCGCCAGCCGGCCACCACCGCTGAGCCTGCGCCAGCCCACCTCTCCGCGCGCCAGTCGACCCCCGCCTGTGCCCAGCCACCGCTGCTGCACCCACACCGGCGTCCGATCGCTGCCGCTGTAACCCGAGCCCACGCGACCCACGGAGGAGAAGAAACAGAAACAGAGAGAGAGAAAAAGGAAAGAGAGAGAGAGAAAGGAAAGAGAGGGACATCTGCCCTCTAGCAGACAAGAACAAAAAAAAAAGGGTGGGGCTCGCCCGCTGCCACTCGGGCATGGATCTCTCGACCCCCAATTGCCGTGCCCCCATCTCTTGTGTACATGTGTACAGCACAACAAAAAGAGAGAAGCAAAGAAAGGAAAGAGAGAAAGAAAGAAAGGAAAAAGAGAAAAGCTGTTCTTTCACCAAAAGGGTCTCGGTACCCTCTCGGTATGCTCTCGGTACCCTCTCGGTATGCTCTCGGTACCCTCTCGGTATCCACTCGGTCGGAAAATATACTGTTTTTTCGGAAACACACCCTTGCAAAACCGAGACTTTTTGGCTTGCACCAAAAGGGTCTCGGTACCCTCTCGGTATCCTCTCGGTACCCCCTCGGTATCCTCTCGGTATCCACTCGGTCGGAAAACACACTGCTTTTTCGGAAACGCCCCCTTACAAAACCGAGACTTTTGGCCCGCGCCAAAAGGGTCTCGGCATCGGCAGAAGGAGACTCTGCTAATGCGAACCGCGGCACCGACAGCCCTTGCCAACCACGCCAGGATCCTAAGGCGTTTGCACCTCGGAATCCCAACCGACCCAGGGGGTCCTGACCCGACTGGGAGGGGGTAACTGTGGGTGCAAAAATTGTACCGGACCGGATCAGAGCGGCATGGGCCCGCGCAACGGCCCAAGTGGGTAAGCCCGCCCGGGCTCACATGGGCCCACTCTACGAGGCTCGCAGATCAAGCCCTCCCCCTTATTGGGCCCGAACAACGGCCCAATAAGGGCCCAGCAAGGAGGCCCAGAACCAGTGCCACGTCATCAGTGCCACGTCATCACTGCTATATCGGGCACATGCCTACGCTATAAAAGGACCCCCGAGGCATCCAAGAAAGGGGGTTGGTCATTCGATCAGAGGAAGAGGGATTCTAGATCCAGAGCAAGTGCAAGAGCTTACTTCTCTCCTCCTAGTTTCTTTTCTTGTTGCTCCGTGGAACCCCCACTGTAAAAAGCTTCTCTCGGCCTGTCGAGAGAACGCTCAACCCTTTATATTCATATTATAGTGAAGATCAGGTGGCACCTCTCGCCCGGAGACGTAGGTCGTAAGACCGAACTTCGACAACAACTCCATGTGTCATCTCTCTCCTTCTCAACTTTCTAATCTCTAACTCTACAAACAATCCAATTCAATCAAGGCTGTGGGGTGGGATTCTCGATCAAGGCGGCTCAGAAATTTCCCCCCATAGGGGGTAGCACCGATCTCCGTGCGACGGTTGTAGCACCGACTTTGCTTCGAAGGCGACGGGTGTAGCGATGCTTCGGGTGTTCCTCTTCAAGCTTTCTTCTTCGTGGATGGAGCGGGCGTTTGTCGAAGGCGACGGGGTGACAACGCTTCGGTCTTCTTCTCCGGGCTTTGGGGCTTGATCGGAGTTGAAGGCTTGTTGGAGACGACGAGATGATGCCACTCCGTTCTTCTTCTCCGGCCTTTGCTTCTGGCGTCTTCGGAGTCGAAGGGTTCTTCTTCTCTGAGCTTTCTTCTTCGTGCACGGAGTCGAAGTCTTGATCTTCTTGTGTAAGGGTCTTCACGTTGATGAGGGCTTTCAATGGACTAAGCCGGTCCCAAAGGGATAGGCTTGCCCGTGCCTCGTGAAGCCTTGGGTCGATGAAGAAGCGTCTCCTCTTCTGCAGAGCTCCCTCGCTTCGTCTTCAGCTTGCGACTCCTTCGACCTGGCGACGGTTGTGGCGTCAGCTTCTTCTCCGGGCGTATTCAGCGTAATCAGAGTTGAAGGCTTTGTTGAAGATGACGGGTGTAGCACCGCTTCGTTCTTCTTCTCCGGGCTTTTGAGCTTGATCGAAGTCGAAGGCTTTCTTGTTGGAGACGACGGGGTAGTGCCGCTCCGATCTTCTTCTCCGGCCTTTGCTTCTGGCGTCTTCAAAATTGAAGGTTTCTTCTTCTCTGAGCTTTCTTCTTCGTGCACGGAGTCGAAGGGATGATCCTCTTGTGCAAGGGTCTTCACTTTGATGAGGGCTTTCAATGGACTAAGTCGGTCCCGAAGGGATAGGCTTGCCCGTGCCTCGTGAAACCTTGGGTCGATGAAGAGCGCGTCTCCTCTTCTACAGAGCTTCTTCGCCTTCCCATCCGACTTCTTGAGCCTTCCCCCTCCCCCTCTATTTATAGGCAAAAGGGGAGGGGGGAGAGATATAGAAAGTTTTAATTTTAAATTCCTTTAATATCTTCCCATAATTGCCAGAGATTTATTCTTCAATTGAAGAGGGGAATAAGCTTTTATTTGCTTTCCTTTCCTGGCGGGGTAATTATGGCTCAATCATTTTTGGATTTATCTTAAATTTTGCACATAAAATCGATGGCGACCCGACTTTTCTTCTTGTTCGTCGAATCGAGGGATCGGTGCAGATCCACGTGTGGGTAGACGTCATGCGCAACCTCCCCCCGCGCATGGCGGTATTTCTTTCCTTTTTCTTCTTTCTTTCCTTTTCTTTCTTTCCTTTTCTTCCTTTCTTTTCTTTCTTTCCTTTCTTTCTTTTTCTTTCTTTCCTTTCTTTTCTTTTTTTTTCTTGCAGGGCCGGCCACCCCATGGGGGTTCGGATCCCTAGTAGGGGCCGGCCTCCCCATGGGGGGTTCGGATCCTAGTAGGGGGCAGGTGGGCCCTACTCAAGGATGCCCCCACCCACCCCTTTGTTGGGCTTGAGCCGGGTGGCGTCCGAGTGCAAGTCGGGTTTGCATCCGCATGGGTGCATGCGAGTCGGTCCGGACCGGATGCGCTTCGGGTTTGCATCCGCATGGGTGCATGCGAGTCGGGTCCGGGTTTGACACAATTTGTGTGTCTACAGTGTCCAAATGCTTCTATATCACATTCAACCATTGGAGGTCCAATGCATTCCACTGGTCGAATGTTCTCTATGCATTCAACCTCCATGGCCGAACGCGAAGAAGAAGCCGTCCCACTAGTGAAAATAGGTCGTGCATGAGTCTAGCCAGTTGTGGTTGTCGACCTGATCCGGCATGATCCAGGTCCAACCCATTGAATCCCCCCAAAACCCTAGCAATGTCCTTCCAAATGGGCCCAACTTTGTGAAATACAGTGGGCCGGGCATTGAAAACTCTAGGCCCAACCCACATCACCACCTGATTATGCTGGTCAGTAACTGAACGGGCAACCCGCTCACGAAGCCTGGAACAGTTCAATGGACGCCATGGACGCTAAAAGGTCACTACACTTGTCCATTAATACAACCACACCGTCTCTCTCTCTCTCTCTCTCTCTCTCTCTCTCTCTCTCTCTCTCTCCTTAAATAGAACCACACCCTCTCTCTCTCTCTCTCCTTAAGTAGAACCACACCCCTCTCTCTTCTGCCCTCCCGCTCTCTCTCTCCTGTCTGTCTATCTCTCTCTCTCTCCCTTCCCACCATTTCCAGCAAAACACAATACAGATGAGGCCCTTCGTCCGCCTCTACCTCACTCTCTTCCTCCTCCTCCTCGTCGTCCTCCTTCCCATCTCTCATGCCGGCCCCGCCACCCAAGGCACATGCAAGAGCATTGCAGACGTCGAGGAGACCTGCAGGGCTGTCGTCGCAAAGAGTCGCTCCGTCATCAACTACGACTTCTGCATCCGGTCGCTCGAGTCCGACCCCAGCGCCCGGTCGGCCGACCTGCACGGCCTGGCGGTGGCCGCGGCGGGGCTGGCCATCGCCCACGCCGAGAGCACCGAGTCGAAGATCGAGGAGCTTCTGGATCTCGAGACCGACGGCACCGTAAGGGGAGGCTTCGGCGCGTGCCTGGAGAGGTACTCGGACGCGGCTGACCGGCTGCGGGACGCGCTGGACAACATGAACGCCAGGCTGTACCCCCAGGCCATGGGGCTGCTGGAGGCGTCCCTCGACGCCCACGACCACTGCGAGAGGGCGCTCGGGGGCGGCTCGGCGTCGCCGCTGGCCATGCAGGATCGGGATTATGGGAAGTTGGCAGGGATCGCCATGGCCATTGCAGGGACCGTGGAGTGATTCTTGACTTTGCATGTTTATGATCGAGTTTGGTTTTGATCTTAATTGGGTAGTGGTCATGATGATGAGCATTTCATTTCCTTTTTACGGAAGTATCTAATTTTATATGTTTTGGGCTTTTATTGTGGGACTCAGTGAGAGGTCCTTATGACAACATTCCGTTTAGTGTATGTTCGACAAATCCAAATTAAAAGATCAAATTGTATTAAGTTCAACGACTGGCAAAAAGATACATATACCCAAAAACAATTGACATATTTAACAAATTACTATTCTGTTGATCAAAGATATACCGCTCCCTCAAAATTTCAACACCAATAGCTGAATCATTATAGCCGCTACAGTGATTTCACTGTAGCTACTACAGTGGAATTACTGTAGCTGCTACAATATTTTTGCTATGGCTACTATACGAATTTCACCGTGATTGCTACAATAAAATCACTGTAGCATTGAGTATCATTCATATTTTTTAGTATCATTTCAAATCACTGTAGCAGCTACATATGATAATTTTCATATAGTTGCTACAATGATTTAAAATGATACTCAGATATATGAAATGATATTCGATATTCTTATATAGTATAATTTTGTATATTTTAGTACCACATTAAATCAATATAGCTATTATGGTAATAAATCCGACAAACCTACTAACTCATTCTTCCTTCTATACTACTTTTTTTTTTCCCATTTTACCCTTCACCATATAGTGCTTTGAATCATGTCATGAAAACAAACAAAATGACTATGACCATAATATGTCATTTTGACCCTTCCTTTTCTATCCCTACACTTATCACAAATATCATCCAAGAATATTACCCTTTGGCCACTAACCATATAGACGTCAAGACCGCATTCCTCAATGGGGATTTGGAAGAAGACATCTATATGTCTCAGCCTCCAGGCTTTGTCGCAAAAGGTCAGGAAAGTTTGATGTGCAAGTTACAAAGGTCCATTTTTGGACTGAAGCAAGCATCCAGAAGTTGGAACATGCATTTTGATCAGGCTATCCAGTTTTATGGATTTGAGCAGAACGTGGATGAACCATGTGTTTATAAAAGGAGCGATAAGACTGCAGTAGTTTTTCTAGTGCTTTACGTAGACGATATCCTGCTCATTGGAAACGATGTTGGAACGTTGTCTACAGTGAAGGTGTGGTTATCTTCTCAATTTGACATAAAAGACCTGGGTGAAGTGAGTTATGTTCTGGGGATCAAGGTAACTCGAGATCACCAGAACAAGACTCTCTCGCTGTCACAGTCAGCCTACATAGATACTATCTTGGTCAGATTCAGTATGTACAACTCCAAGAAGGGACTGGTTCCATTCAGACATGGAATGAAGTTGTCCAAGGATCAGGGTCCTAAGACTCCTGAGGAGAGGGCAGAGATGCAGAAGATACCTTATGCTTTGGCTGTAGCGAGTCTGATGTATGCTATGCAGTGCACGAGACCAGATATATGCTATATAGTAGGCATGATGGGCAGGTATCAGTCAAATCCGGGTCCAGGGCACTGGACTGCTATGAAAAGTATACTTAGTATCTCCGTAGAACAAGAGATTATGAGTTAGTTTACTCTTCACAGGAACTGATGCTGATTGGATATACGGATTCTGACTTTGCGTCAGATCCGGAATCCAAGAGATCGACATCAGAGTTTGTATTTTCATTAGGAGGAGGAGCTGTCAGTTGAAGGAGCGTGAAGCAGTGATGCATCATGGATTTGACGACAAAGGCTGAGTACGTTGCGGTGTGCGAAGCAGCTAAGGAAGCAGTGTGGCTCAAGAAGTTCCTTACAGACTTAGGATACGTACCGGAAGCTCAAGATCCTATTATCCTTTACTGTGACAATAGTGGAGCGGTAGCACAATCCAAGGAGCCAAGATATCACTAGAAGAGTAAGCATATCGAGCGAAAATACTACATTATCCGGGACTTGCAAAAGCGAGGGGAGGTTTCAGTGACTCAGGTGGCGTCTGCAGATAACATGGTGGACCCTTTCACAAAGGCGTTACCGACCAAGACTTTTGAGAAGCACGCGGATGCCATGGGAGTTAAGACTGTTATTCCCCGCTAGGCCAAGTGGGAGATTGTTGTAGCTCGTGTGTCCTGAGTATGGATTTTCTGTATTAACATTAATAAAGATGCCTTTGGTTATTGCTTTAATTAGAATACTACTATGGTATATGTTAATACACATATAATAAAGGACCCTAGGGAACACAGTAGGCCACTGAGGTGCATAGTGGATCCATGCTTGGGAGACCTAGTGGACCAGTTATGTGTAGACCTAGAACTAGTTCACAGCTTAGGTGATGCCGATCGCTTCACCGAGAACAAGCTGTTGGCAGGTAGAGGATGTGGTGAAGTCTCCACCACGGGGACGCGGGATTCCCATTCACCAGACCAAGCACGATGATCGTGTTGAACAGGAACCAAGATGGTGCACAGTTCAGTGATTCATACACTGGTGCATAAACCGTCTTACTACTATAGATAATGTATCATTAACCCTGAGTGACCATTTACACTGGGCCAACCAATTGTGTAGTGCTTTGATGTGCCAACGTGTGCGGACCTTCCATAGTCCAATACCACGGTACGTTGGGTTACCCGGCTGGCGCTTGAGTGACATGTAATCCCTACAGGTTATCCGACGTCCAGTATTGGATGGGTGCGTTTTGATGAGTCAATCTGTCCATACAGTTAACCTATGCCTGGTGGTTGTTAGTATGACTGACGATGTTCCGGATGCTAGGCATAGCACCGGAAGATGTGTGGTGTTATAGATGACAAGTCATCAAACCCTAGTCAGATGATCGATCGGGATCTGACGGTGCTCCCCACCACCCGAGTCGTATCATGGCACCAGTAATAGGAGGGACTAAGGATTATCGGAGTATAGTAGAGAACAGGGTTACGAGGGAGTAACATAAGTTTAGGATCACTAGAGTTCAACTCGCGTCGCACTCTGGGTGACTGCGCGGGTTAATCGGATTAGGGCTGATTAACAGAACTTTTGGTGTGTCACCGGAACAGTTAATCAGGGATCCGGTTGGAGCTAGTGATCCCGAACCCTGAAGGTTTCACCCTATCATTGCGTATAGGAATTGTTCTCCGACCTGGTTGGATACGTTGGATGCGAAGTCGCACGATGGAGCGCAAGACCAGAGCCTAAGAACCTAATTCACATATGTTACGGGCCATAGGGGTATTTTGATAAATACTGAAATATGGCTCAGAACATATTGAATATGAATCTTAGAATGAGCGGAATAATTCCAGGAGCTCATAGGCACTGACGGAACTCGATTCCGAGTAGCGCATCTCACTCAATCTCTCTCGTAGTGTTTCACTTTTCATGAAGGGCGTTTTCGTCCAGGCTTGACGATACTGAAACCCTAAAAAACCACCCCCCTCTTATCCTTATCTACTAGGGGCCGGCCCTAGCTTCCTTGGAGCACTAGGAGATCGGCCCTATAAGAGGTAAGGAGATGGAGGGGCCGGCCCTAGCTCTCCCCCTCTCCTAATACCCTCTCTCCCTCTCTAAGGTTTCGGCCAAGGAAGAAAGAGGAAGAAGAAGGAAGAAGAAGGAGGAAGGAAGGAGAAGGAAGAAGAGAGAAAGAGAAGGAAGAGATCTATCGGTACGCCATCGTTTTCGCAACGAATTCCTCCATCGGCTCGTAGTCCTTACACTCAGAGACGGGACTTCGAGGATTCCTCAATTCGCAAAGGACAATGTGCTATCCGACAGCTTCCCTTGCGATTCAAGTGCGGTTCATCATCGTTCCGTCCTCTCCGGATCATAGATCCAAAAGGTATGATGATTCTAAACACCTAACTAAATGCATGCATGTCTTCCGTAGATCATAGTATGCCTCTAGGGTGTCCGCACATATGCTACGATCATAGATTTGCATGTAGATTGTTTTGTAGAATTAATTGTAATGAAACATACACCGTATGATCTTCGGATCTATCTTTTGCTTCCGCTGCGACTCTGATAAGCAGATCCATATCCAACAGTATATATGTGCGGCACTGTACTGCAGCCGTTTGATGCAAAGGATGCGTGCATCGTATGGACCGCTGCATGCATCAGATAGCTGCGGTACAGTGCCGCACTTACCGCATGCCGCATTATAGCATGCCCCTATATATATATATATATATATATATATATATATATATATATATATATATATATATATATATATATATATATATATATATATATATATATATATATATATATATATATATATATATATATATATATATATATATATATATATATATATATATATATATATATATATATATATATATATATATATATATATAGGGTCAGGGTCAGGATCGGATTACCTAGAAAATTTTGACCCAGCAAATAACCCAGCACCCTTTGATGAACCTAGAGGTTTTAGAATGAGCTGATTTTTTATAGACATGTTTTCTATGGTATGTTGATCATCCTCACAAAAAATTAGCCCATTCTAAAACCTCTAGGTGCATCAAATGCACTCTTCAAATAAATGGTTAAAATTGACAATCGAAAACCGTTGATTTGAAGAGCGCATTTGATGCACCTAGAGGTTTTAGAATGAGCTGATTTTTTGTGAGGATGATCAACATACTATAGACAATATGTCTACTAAAAATCAGCCCATTCTAAAACCTCTAGGTCCATCAAAGGGTGCTGGGTTATTGCTGGGTCAGCCGATCTCGACCCATATATATATATATATGAGAGGCTGCTAAGGTGCGGTCTGTGGTCCGTGTCCGCAGTCGTCCAATGCACCACACCGTGCATCCGATGCACCTGCCGCGTGCATCGCACGGCTGCGAATGCGGACCGCACCTAAGCATCCCTCTCTCTCTCTCTCTCTCTCTCTATATATATATATATATATATATATATATATATATATATATATATATATATATATATATATATATATATATATATATATATATATATATATATATATATATATATATATATATATATATATATATATATATATATAGTGGTATGCTTAGGTGCGGTCCGTGCGGTTTGCGTTTGCAGCCGTCCGATGCACCGCACCGTGCATTCTATGCACCCGCCGCGTGCATCGGACGACTATGGATGTGGGCCACATGGACCGCAGGACCGCACCTAAGCATTTCCCTATATATATATATATATATATATATATATATATATATATATATATATATATATATATATATATATATATATATATATATATATATATATATATCCGTTGACAAGCCATCATTTGATGGGGCTAGAGGTTTTTGAATTTACTGATTTTTTTGAGGATGATCTTCTTACTATAGATAGCACAACCACAAAAAATCAACTAATTCTAAGACCTCTAGCCCCATCAAATATATTCTTCAAATTAAATGCTAAAATGGACAATCTATATTTGACGAGACCATTTGATGGGGCTAGAGGTTTTGGATTTTTTTGATTTTTTGTAAGGATCATCTCATTGCTATAGATAGTATCCTTATAAAAAATCAGCAAATTATAAAACCTCTTGCCCCATCAAATGATGGGTTGTCAAGGAAACGAATTGTCAACGAATCTTTATATATATATATATATATATATATATATATATATATATATATATATATATATATATATATATATATATATATATATATATATATATATATATATATATATATATATATATATATATATATATATATATATATATATATGGGTCAGGATCGGATGACCCAGCAAATTTTGACTCATTAATAACCCAGCACTCTTTGATGCACTTAGAGGTTATAGAATGGGTTGATTTTTTGTAGACATGTCGTCTATGGTATGTTGATCATCCTCACAAAAAATCAGCCCATTCTAAAACCTCTAGGTGCATCAAATGCGCTCTTCAAATCAACGGTTTTTGACTGTTAATTTTAACCGTTGATTTGAAAATCTCATTTGATTCACCTAGAGGTTTTAGAATGAGCTGATTTTTTGTGATGATGATCAACATATCATAGACAACATGTCTACAAAAAATCAGCCCATTCTAAAACCTCTAGGTGCCTCAAAGGGTGCTGGGTTATTTGCTGGGTCAAATTTTGCTGGGTCATCCGATCCTGACCCATATATATATATATATATATATATATATATATATATATATATATATATATATATATATATATATATATATATATATATATATATATATATATATATATATATATATATATATATATATATACCTCTCCACTTCATCAGGCCCACCGACTACCGCAGTCCGGACCTATCCCCCTCTGGCACTGATCATAGCCCTGACCTGCCCCTCTAGCGCCAATCGCAGCCCCAACCTCTCCATTCCCCTCCGTCGAGCCACCCCATCGGTGAATCGCATGCACCTTCTCCGGCAGGTACCCCCAGGCTGCGATCGATACCGGAGGGGAAGGGGGCTGCGATCGGTGTCGGAGGGGAAGGGGGCTGCAGTCGGAGGAGTGTGATTCACTGGCCGGCGGGAGGGTGGAGTACGATTCACCAGCCGGCAGGGGGGTGGGGCTGGCGGAAGGGATGAAGGCGATCAGGGAAAGGGAGAGGTAGAGATAGAGAGAGCGAGGTGGGGTTTTTTATTTTATTTTTTTGGGATCCAGCTACATATAGGTGTCCACGATCCGCGATATGATCAGACGGCTACCAGCGATAGCCTAAATGGCTTAAATATTCTTGAAGCTCATCTTTCGTATTATATCTCTCTCTGTTTATATATATATATATATATATATATATATATATATATATATATATATATATATATATATATATATATATATATATATATATATATATATATATATATATATATATATATATATATATATATATATATATATATATATATATATATATATATATAGGGAAAAGGGATGCTGGACCTGAGGTGCAGCGTCGTTGCTGCATCTCAGGCATTGTTTTTCCTACCTAAAAGTTTTGGAATTTGATGCAATTTGGTGAGGATGTTGTCTAAGGTAAGATGATCATCCTCACAAATTTTCATCAAATTCCAGAACTTCTAGGGGGGTCAAATGGTCGAAGCAAAATCAGCCGTCCGTAGTCACCGTTAAAATCTGCAGATTTTGCTTCAACCATTTGACCCCCCTAGAAGTTTTGGAATTTGATGAAAATTTGTGAGGATGATAATCTTACCCTAGACAACACCTTTACCAAATTTTATCAAATTCCAAAACTTCTAGGTAGGTAAACAAGCGAGGGGTGCAGCGTTGTTGCTGCACCTCGGGTGCAGGCTCCCCGCCCCCATATATATATATATATATATATATATATATATATATATATATATATATATATATATATATATATATATATATATATATATATATATATATATATATATATATATATATATATATATATATATATATATATATATATATATATATATATATATATAGAGAGAGAGAGAGAGAGAGAGAGAGATAGATAGAGAGAGAGAGAGACGTGCTAGAATGTGGCATGCGGTGCGTGTGGCATCGCACCACAGCCGTCTGATGCACTGCTGTGTGCATCGCATGCACGCAGTGCGTGCATCAGACGGCTGCGGTGCGATGCCGCATGCACTGCATGCCGCACGCAACGGCTCAGATTTATCTAGAGGAGGAGGATAAACAAGGAGACTCGATCACAGTCGTCCGTTTCCTAGCCCCAACCAAGAATCCCACTCAGCCTAATAAATCTCCCTCTTAAATTACTCTAACCCATCCCGAGTCTTTCCAAGCCCGTCCGATCCAAATCCCATCCGATCTAACCCATCCGATTTTTAAGTCCCTCCCGAGCCATCAGTGATCGCAGCCCAGCCCCCGCCTCCTTTGAATCACAGTCGTCCGTTTCACCCGAGCTCTCGGTACCCCGTGAGCCCCCTCGGTACCCGACGAGCCAGGCGCCCTCAGTACCCCACGAGCCACCCTCGATCTCCTAACCCATTCCGCTCCATCCCCTCTCTCGATCACCCCTCTCAGCCCCTTTTCTCTCATCTCCTCTGCTCTCTCTCTCTCTCTCATCTCCTCTGCTCTCTTTCTTTGTCTTGATCGTGGCAGCCATGTTGGGATCTTGACAACGAGGAGCAACGACGCGGAGGAGGAGCCGGATCAAGGCAAACATCCGACCCCTCCCCTTTCTCTCCGTCCTCTCCGTCCGGTGGTGACCCGTTCAGGTTTTTTTAGGAAGTTTTTTTTTTCTGATTGAGAGCTTCGCCGAGCCAGATCTCTCACTCTTTAACAGATTTCTTTCCCCCCTCTTGATCCCCCCTCTCAGCCCCTTTTCTCTCATCTCCTCTGCTCTCTCTCTCTCTCTCTCATCTCCTCTGCTCTCTTTCTCCGGTCTCTCCGTCAGGTGGTGACCCACGCAGAGGAGGAATTTTTTGTTTTGTTTCGGGTTTTTTTAGGAAGTTTTTTTTTTTCCGATTGAGAGCTTCGACGAGCCAGATCTCTCACTCTTGAACATACTTCTTTCTCTTAATATTTTTTTTTTCAGGTTTTGTTGGAATGGATCAAATCGCATCTGGATCCTGATTAAATCAGAGCTGAAGGAAGGTGTCAGATCTCTCTCTCTAATATTTTTTCTTTTGAATTAGATCAAGATTTTTTTTTGCTCAAATGACTCAGATCTATTAAGCTTCTAATTGAGTGCTTCCCCAGGTTAGGTCAGATCTCTCTCTCTCTCTCTCTCTCTCTCTCTCACACACACACACACACACACACACACATAAATGGATCTGCATTTGTTTTGAATATTCTCACATCTCTCTCTCTAATATTCTGTAATTTCCATGCTACAATGGATTCTTTGATTAACTTGATCAAGATTGTTCAGTTATATTGGATTCGTTGAAATTTTGAGTTCATCTTGGTGGGTTTTTTTTTTCTGGAAGCACAATATCTTTAGGTTTCTGTTTACGATGTCTAATTTTTTCCGTTTCATTTCTATTTTTTTCTCAGGCCGTCCTCCACACTGACCCTTTCGCCCACTGTCGATGCCTTCAAGGTACACTATGTTTTTTTTTACATGATCATGGTTGATCTAAGATTTGATTAAATGAAAATGTTAAGTTCATCTTGATGATAACAATTAAAAAGTTGTTTTTTTTCCAGGTCTCCCTCCATGCCGACCATTTGCTTGCCGCCAATGCTGCCGAGGTACAATATTTCTTTTGCCCTGCAAATAGTCTATCCTGTAATGCATTAGCATTTTCAGATCTAGCATTAGCTCCTTGGTATGAAAGAAATCTCATAATACAATCTAATTGTTAGGGTTAATTATCTGTCGTTTCCTTCGGTGGCACGTCCAAGTGATGGAGCGTGGCGTCCACCTCTTCGAACTCCGCCCCGGCTTCATCAACTCCATCATCCAAGCTTCGTGTGGCCTCCTACCAGAGTCTCCCTCCATGCCGGCCATTTCCTTGCCGCCAATGCTGCCGAGGTACAATATTTCTTTTGCCCTGCAAACAATCTATCCTGTAATGCATTAGCATTTTCAGATCTAGCATTAGCTCCTTGGTATGAAAGAAATCTCATAATACAATCTAATTGTTAGGGTTAATTATCTGTCGTTTCCTTCGGTGGCACGTCCAGGTGATCGAGCATGGCATCCACCTCTTCGAACTCCGCCCCGGCGGCGTCAACTCTATCATCCAAGCTCCGTGTGGCCTCCTACCAGATCCTCTCTGCAAAGCCATGAAACCATTAATGGGTTCTTTTGTTTAGATCCCTGAAAATCCATGAACTGGATTTTGGATCGTATTCTTTTCCTTTTTTGTTTTTTTGTTGGATCAAGTTTGATAATCTTGGATGGGTTGTTGGGTTGCAGGTGTTCATCAATGTGTCGTGGTATTTCAGCATGCTGTACTTGGTGATCAGTCCCTTTCTCACACCTCTGCTCTGTATCTTCTTCCTCCCCCCCTGAACAGCTTCTGATCGGTGATAGATCTTCTTCCCCGGGGGATGAATTCAACATCATTTATAGTATGACATTAATGCCATGACGTGTTCATTTCAATGCTCATTCATGTACCATGTGATTGCTCTGATCTTTCAGATTTATTAGGTCGGAGTTCGTGCCGGTCCAGTACGGTGGCCTGAGCCGGCTGGGAGATTTGCAAAGCGGTGGCCCTCCCAAACCGGATTTCGAGTTCATCATCAAGGGCGGAGAGAAAGGTGAATCTTGAAATGATACAGTATGCTGCTTTAACATATTGCCTGAGCCGACGGGATCGAGGTAATTAATTTCTTATTTTTTTCCTTTAAAAAATGATTTATTAGGGAAAAAAAATGATGATCTGTATATACGATGGTGGGTGGATTTTTATAGAGTGGACCCACCATTACGTGGGACATAGCGGTGGGGGGATGGGACGTGGAGTACAGTGCCGAGTATGTGCCCTGGCGGTGAGCTACACGATTGCCGTTGAGGAGCCCGTCCACAACGTCTTCACCTCTTGGGAGGCGGGGAGATGGTGCTCTCCGTAGACAATACCGCCTCGCGGAGGTGCAAGGTGGTGGCCTACCGATATTTTGTTCTGATATTTTGTTCCAAATCACAATGTTGTTTTATTTTGCTTAAATTATTCTACAAAGGGTATAAACATTTTTTTTTATAAGGTCCTTTATTTGTCATTTGTATAATAAGGTCATTTGTATAATAAGGGAGTGAGTGCCCTTATTAAGAGATATAAGGGGATGGCTAAACCTAAGGATATCAATATTTTCGTTTTCCATGACATCCACACTATGAGTTACAGTGGAAAATTGCAGCAAAATAAAGGATTTTATTCAGAAAATATTATTTAAATAAGTGAAGAGGTAAGCCTCCTTTTATACCCACCATGTCTAACCCCCATCCTCTGATGGTGCTCTCCGTCGACAACACCGCCTCGCGGAGGTGCAAGGTGGCGGCCTACCGATACTCCGTCCACAAACCCTCGGTTGTCGTTGCTGTCTAAGAATATTTAGGTTTTAATCTATCAAGTCTTTCCTCTATCCTTTTATGTGTAATATGAGGAATATGCATGCAGTAGGTTTTAAACGGGGTACTTATACATTTTAATCGCGATGTTTGCTGTTTGTTCTGATATTTTGTTCCAAATCACAATGTTGTTTTATTTTGCTTCTTAAATTATTCTACAAAGGGTATAAACATTTTTTTTATAAGGTCCTTTATCTGTCATTTGTATAATAAGGTCATTTATATAATAAGGGAGTGAGTGCCCTTATTAAGAGATATAAGGGGATGGCTAAACCTAAGGATTTTGTTAAGATATCAATATTTTCGTTTTCCATGACATCCATACTATGAGTTACAGTGAAAAATTGCAGCAAAATAAAGGATTTTATTCCGAAAATATTATTTAAATAAGTGGAGAGGTATGCCTCCTTTTATACCCACCATGTCTAACCCCCATCCTCTCTCTATAGGACTTGAATGCAATCTCAATTGCAGGTTCAATTTGGACTAAAAGGAGAAGAGAGAACATAACCTGGGCAAGTCAACATTGAGCGATCCCGGCGTCATGTTCAAAAGTTTTTACGGGAACTTTATCATAATGAATGGCTGGAGCTTAGATACTCAGTTTCTTGCATTGTAGATGGATGAGTAGCATCATGCTGCGGTTGAGTCCCAATGATACTCAGCTTCAAAAGCAGCATCATGCTACACTCCTCATGGCCACCTTCTTCTTTCTCACCCACAGGGTTCAAAGCCATGTCCACCTTCCAAGGAAGCTGGTCCACCCCTCCCTCGGATCCCCTGCGACTCAAGTCATCCCAGCACTGTTCGTTTGAGTCGCGAAGCCCCTACGGTCGAGTCACATGATGGGTAATGTAAATGAAGGCAAAGGCCTCTTCGTACCGTTGGTCGTGCTCACTCAGAACATCATCACTTTGTTTTTCCTTTTTTCTGCAGCTTATGTTATTGGTATCGATGGCAGTAAGATTAATTATCATGCAATAATTTTTTTTCATCCAATAAATTGACTTTAGCTATACAAGTGCTTCAGATCAAATTTGAATTGGGAAGTATTTATGAATGGTTTAAAAACATTAAGAGAGATTGTGGGTGCTCTAATTCTCTGCTGTATTAGTGAAGTAGTGCTTATTTTTGGTTGATCGGCAATATATTGCTTTATTTCTAATATGGACTTTAGTTATTTTGTGTTAATAGGTAATACATTGTTTTATTTTTGATCGTTCATTTTTGTTTCACTGCAATCCAGTTTTTTTCATTGAATCTTATGAATTATTTTTAGAAATGTTTTCCATTGAACGTTCATTTTTGTTTCACTGCAATCCAGTTTTTTTCATTGAATCTTATGAATTTTTTTTAGAAATGTTTACCAGTGGGGCATTGATTGTAAATATTTTTTTTAGATATTAAAGAGAGTGTGTGTTTACTTCCCTCGAAATATTGTTGTCATACTTAAAATAATCACCTTCGAAATATTGTCATCGGCTCGAAATTTCGTCACCATCTTCGAAATTTCGTCACTGGCCATCTTTGAAATCTTTTGCATGTCCTTGGGCACAGTTTTATTGTTATGAATGTGTTGTACCTGAAACTTATTTTGTCTTTGTTCTTTTTATATTCTTTGTGTTAAAGGAGCAAATGGCCACAGTGCCACGATATAACGGAACTTATTATGAAACCCATCTTGGATTTGTTGGTTCTTTGCGTGCCAAATTCAAATGCTTATTGGATTTGAAAATTTGATGCTTATCAGAATACTTATCATATTTGGAGATTTTGATGCTTATTGTTATCGGAATGCCAATTTTCAAGATGCTTATCGGAATGCCAATTTTTTTAAAATTTTGGTGATGGTTAAGCATGCACGATACATGTCCTATGCAATATATTTATGTGCTAAGATTTGATACACAAATCATATAGAGATGTATTGAGTATTTGGGTAGAGTTATAAGTGTGGAATATTTGAAGCTCATATTCTTTTTGGTGAAAATGGACCCATTTAGAGATCAAGAAGGAACTGAAAGTTGCAACAACAACAGAAAAAATCGGACCTCGGACAACATTGAAGGCAATGTCGACATCCCTTTGCCACACTAGGATTTTGTTGATTTCATATGTTTTAATCGGAATTTTCGACATGATGCATCACAGAACATGTCCTACACTCCTACATCGCTGTAGTGCCGACAGGGACGGCTGCAATGAGGTGTCAAGAAAGCCAATATGGAATCGCAAACATCCCTTTGCATGCCAATTTGGGTTTTGACACAATATGCTAGACTGAAATTTTGCATGTCTTAGCTCAAGCAAAATAGACCTATTTACTCACTAAAAGAACTCCTTGCATCTAAACCCTGTAATTGTTTGGTGTTCCCTACTAACCCTGTAATTACTTTATTTCCATCTCAGGCTTGCTTCACGTGAATGGTACTCTCCGTCGTTGGTCCCATCATTGTCTTGGTGGGTTCTCGACGGACAACTTAAAGTTTTTTGGGATTTTTTATTTCTTATCTCCATTTCCTTAGGTATAATCTCCTTTCTTTCCTTCTTTATATTCTTACAATTAATATTTCATCTCTTTCTCAATTGTTGATGGATTTGATCTTTGTGGCTGTGATTGTGGTTGTTTACACCTGTCAAAGATGTATTTTTGAGCCAATTCGGTCATAGATGTCATGCCAATCCCATGAATGTTTGCTTCAAAAGTATTTGACTGTTGCTTCAAGGATCTGAAATATTTGATAACATATATTCCAAATTAGATTTTTGGTTACGGTTAAGGCGGTCGAATATAGTGCATCCATATTTTTTTTTCTGTCTTATTTTTGAATGATTTTGCATTTAAAATTGCTGATTTTGCCTAGGAATACTCTGAGCCCAAAGTGTGCTGATTTTTTTTCGGGCTATGGACCTACTGCGGGCTCGGAGTATTCATAGGCAAAATCAGCCATTTTAAATGCAAATAATCATACATATTTTTTACCCGTCTGATTTTTGAAAGATTTTGCCTTTTGTCTTTAGCTATTATTGCTGATAATTTTTTTTTAATCCAGTTAATTCTATTATCAGGTGATCATTACCATGGCTAGACAATAATTTATCACCGGTTGCAAAGGCACTTATCTGTTTTACTGAAAAGAATCAGAAATGTAAGAGGCATCAGGAGTTGTACAGAACACTAATGCATGAGCTCTACAGCTAACAAGTGGTGTAAAATAAGTAAGAGGCTAGAGTTATGTCAAAGCCATCCTTCTGGATAAAGTGGGTTTTTCCTAGAGATTGTTTTGGTATGTTGTGGTTTTGTTGTTTTACTTTTGTGTTTGCTCATAACCATGAAAAAAAATGTTCTACAAAATATGTAAAGTAGACTTCAATACTGTCCTTTTCTTAGTTATTTAGCTTTACAGTCTTTATGGGATCCATTGTTGAGTACTGGCACAGTTCTTTGATAGTCATGGATACGACCTGTATCCAACCCGTTATGCATCCATTGTGAAGAATTAAATCTTGGCTCAAACAAAAATACCCTAATGGTTGTTTGTTTTGTTATGTTAATGGCCTGTGTGTGTGGGATTTTGGATTCATCACTCAAGATTGCATGAAGAGCAAAAATACGGATGCAAAAATACGAATGCATGGATTTATCACTCAAGATTTTGGATTTCCCAAAAATACGAATGCAAAAATTTGATCATCTGTTTTTTTTTTCATACATATTATTGCCTATGCAAAAATATGTATTTTTTACTCCATCTTTTGTTCATCCATATTGTTTTCCGTCTTATTTTTGAATGATTTTGCATTTGAAATCGTTGATTTTGCTTATGAATACTCCAAGCCCGAAGTGTGCTGATTTTTTTCGAGCTATGGACCCACTGTGGGCTCGGAGTATTCATAGGCAAAATCAGCAATTTTAAATGCAAAAAATCATACATATTTTGTTGCCACTTTTGAAATATTTTATTGCCACTTTTGAAATAAAACTCTCTTTAGTTTTAATGCTTCCTGAAATCTTTTTTTATGCAGAATTTTCAAACAATGGAGACAATTAATGGGCCAAATCTCAATCACCGTGATGATCAGTCGAACGAATTGTTTGGCCACATATGTGATTCGAGATGGGTTCTTTTGAGTTGTTTTTCAATTTTTTTGGTAGAATTTAGTTAGAGAATTAGATCGTAAGGTAATCTTTTTGCTGAGTTGAAAGCTTTTTTTATGCGGAATTTTTGAACAATGGAGACAATTAATGGGCCATATCCCAATCACCATGGTGATCAGTCAATCATATTGCTTGGGCCACAGATGTGATTCAAGCTTAGTACTTTTGAATTACCATTTGGATCCTTACAAGTTCTTGAATGTTTTCATTGAATGGTTCCACTCACAATTGGGAGTCCTAATCAAGGGCAAATGAACATAAACTTCAATAATTTAATCCACAATCCTTATTGGGTTTAAAGATTCAAATTGAATGGTTCCATTAACTATTAGAGTCAAGTATATTTCTTTTACCAAGTTGATCGTGCCACTTCAAACATTCAGGTCAGGTTTAACGTTTGAGGGGTTAGTGAGCTCGAGTTCAAAGTCTAATGTGATTTTGCTCTTTGATCCATCCACCACCAATTCACCTCTGAAGTCCGTTGATGCGACGGCTGAGCTAGACTAGCCAACCCAAGACATGCCATAGCAAAATTCCACTTAGATGCATGTCACCTTTTTTGTGATCTAGAGTATTTTGATGTACAGATGAGTTATTGGAATAATTTTGAAGAGGTTGAACCACTGGGCTTCAAATTCTTGAATTCCGATATTGTTGAAGTAATTGCCATTTGAAGCCTTTAGACATTTATAATAATCAATAGCTTCTTCGACATATATGTTGTGCCTTATATATGACCTTCCCTGTTGTCTCATTATTAGTAGTCAGCATTTCGGACTTTAGGGGGTGTTTGGTATGTGTGGAACAGTTGTTCCCCTTAATCCTCTTCCGGAAGAGGTTATTACTGTCAATTGCTATTTATAATGTAATTTGATGGTCTAGCATTCCGGTTGGTATAGAATCAGTCGGAGTATTTTTTAGTTCCCAAGTTCTTCATTCCACGGGAACAATTATTAGCCGTTATTTCCAAATCATGGAATAAAGAATGGAAATAGATTGTTCCGGAATGATGCCTAACACCCCCTAATAGTCCATGGATTTGTCGATGAAATGTTTTGTTGCCACCTTGAAAATAGTTTCTTCCCTCAAAATTTGGCCACGCACTCAATTTTGTCACGCCCTTGCAGAATGTGCTGAATGTAATTTATTTTTCATCTTCGAATTATGATATTTGAAGAATATTTATGTTGGAATCTCTATGAAATTATCTTATTCTCTAAGTTGGCATCTCCATGAGTTAGATATCTTTATGTTTTGATGGAGTAGGGAATGTATTTAGAGAATCTTTGGAACGGATTTTTATATGTTTTAGTGCTTTATTTCAGATTTGATGCAATTAGCTTCTGGATTTAACTTTTAATGTAGCGACTTTAAATCAGATTCTAACAAACTCATAGATTTGGACTTAAATTAGAATGGATGTGTGTCATAAGTCAAATGGGTCCATAACTTAATATAATCAGGCCTTTTAATGGTGGACTTTCACACTTTTACCAAATCTTCAAATGGAAACACCTAAATCTCAATAACAGTCATCAAAAGTCGTTAAAACAAATAGCAGTCGTCCATCGCAAAATTCAGTCTGTTAAAACAAATAGTTTCTTTGCTACTTGGACAAATCGAGCAAAGAGGAGTGGTTGATTCAACACATCAGGTTTGTGTTAGTTGTGACATCCTATACTTTGCTTTCATCAAATTATTGCCACATCAGTATCAAATTTCTTTAATGTATCTGAAAAATCTTAACAATGGCTCTGATTTGATATGGTCCTTGGAATTGGTTGCAGGGACTGCTGTTTTTTCTTTGTGCTAGCTCTATACCCCCCTGATGTCTTCAAGATTCGCGTTGGAAAGTTCACTCCGTATGGTATATATGCAAACACTTTGAAACATTAGCGACTTCCTTAGTGTCAAGTTTGATATCAAGCCAGATGCTATGACCAACACCATCGTACTCAAATGTGTTGGGTGCAGGCTAGAGAACATATCACGAAAGCTTTTCATTATGTCCGAGAAAACGTATGTCCCCATCTAGATCTTCGAGAAAATATTTTTTCCTCTTTTTTTTTTTCTTCCCTCTCCGTCTCTGTTTTAGGATTGCTGATTTTACGATTAGCATTGCTGATTTTTTTTTACCCTCTCTCTGTTTCAGGATGCTTGAAAGATGGATGTCGTCATCCATATCTCCGAGAAAACACAGGTCATCGTCTAGATTTCAAAAAAAAAAATTTCACTTTTCTTTTTTTCTTCCCTCTCCCTCTCTATTTTAGGATTGCTGATTTTTTTACCCTCTCTGTTTCAGAATGTTTGAGAGATGGAGGTTGCCGTTCATAGCTCTGAGAAAATGCAGGGCTCTGTCCAGATCTCAAAGAAAACGCTTTTTTTTTTTCCTTTTCTTTTTTTCTTTCCTCTCCCTCTTTGTTTTAAAATTGCTGATTTTAGAATTAGGATTGCTGATTTTTTTTTTTATCCTCTCTGTTTCAGGATGCTTGAGAGATGGAGGTCGTCGTCCATATCTCTAAGAAAAGCATGTCGCCATCCAGATCTCTAAGAAAATGTTTTTTTTTCTTTTCTTTTTTTCTTCCCTCTCCCTCTCTTTTTTAGGATTGTTGGTTTTTTTTTTACCCTCTCTGTTTCAGGATGCTTAAGAGATGGAGATTGTCGTCCATATCTCTGGATTGTGAGCATTCTTTTTTTTGTAATATGTATTCTATTACTTGAAATTCAAATTGAACTTGGTTACTGTTTTTTTTCTTTTTCGGGAATAAAAATATGCCTTCAAATGTTATAGTTATGTTGTTCGATGCTGAGATAATGTTGTAAAAGTTTACTTAAGATAGTGGTAAATTCCATTTTTTTGGTGATCCGATTTTTTTTTTAATCTAAAGAGAACCCAAAAAAATCTATTTTTTTTTAGGCTGTATTTTTTTGTTGCATGTCATTGTTAATTTCTTATTGGGTTTTCGATCAAAAGAGAGCATCCGATGTGTTGGTGATGGTTTCAATGATATATTTTTTATAGTTGGGTGATTTTTTAATTTTATAATTCGGTTATTTTCAATAAACATTGTAGGTTTAACTCGATTATTGTTTTTGCAATTTTTGATAGTTCTTCCACAAAACCAATTTTGCCGCCCTTTTTAAGTGCCGAAAATACATGAACATTATCAACGGACTATGAAAGAATTACAATCACATCCATTTATTTTCTTTCCTCACACCCTTCCTACGATCATTCGCTCGAGTCTTGAGCCCATCTCCCATCCTCTTAGCCACTCCTTCTACCTCATGTTCCTCTACAATGACCAGTCTTTGTGGCTAGAGGGATTGATGGCACACCCATTGAACCTCCACAGTTAGGTACACCCATTACACCTCCACAGTCAGGTACACCCATTGCACCTCATGTTCCTCGACAAACTTGTCGTAGCCCGGACCTTCGGAGTTGAACAACTTGATTTGCTTATTCAGGTACATCTCTCTCTCATTATTTCTGGTGTCGAAGCCAACAGAAAAGCCATGTCTTACACAAAATCCAAGAATAAATTGATAAAGGTAAATGAAAACTTCGATCTCGATATAACTAGATTAGGTTTGAAAACAAGTTCTCCCATGCTTCACTGGCGGAGAGGCAGAATAGGAAGGGTAATCCAAGGATGCTGATGGGGATCTTGCCCCGCATGGGTGGGCTTTGGATCGGTTCATTTAGGGGTTGTCCCCTCCGATGGAGAGAGAGAGAGAGAGAGAGAGAGAGAGAGAGAGAGAGAGAGAGAGAGAGAGAGAGAGAGAGAGAGAGAGAGAGAGAGAGAGAGAGAATGGCACTTAGCATGGGTAAGGCATTGGATTGGGTCATCTTTAGGCTGTACCCTCACAATCATTCGTTTGCATGCCGGTCGGGATTAAAAATAGTCGGCAACCTTCGAATGCCACCACAGCATGAGTGAGGCCTTTTGTCGGGTCGTCTTAGGGTTGTCCCCTCCGACAAAGGAGAGAGAGAGAGGGGGGGGGGAGAGGGAGGGAGAGGGGGGTTCTGAGTTAAAACCTCACCACGATTGTTAGTTTGCATGGCAGTCAGACTAAGTAGGGTGGGCAGCCATTAGGATTATGTTGTCACCTTCAAATTATTGGCTCCATTAATAATATTGTTATCGTTCTCGAAACGTTATGTTACCACCTTCGAAATATTATGACCCCCCCCTCTCCCAAAATAATATCATCGGTAATTAAATATTATTGCCACCCTCAAAATATTGCTGCTTTCAAAATATTTTTGTCGTTCTCGAAATATTTTTCGTGCTCTTGGGCACGGGGTTTTTACTAGTGTATATATATATATATATATATATATATATATATATATATATATATATATATATATATATATATATATAGGGCTGTTAGGATGCAGCGTTCGACACTTGCGGTGTCACATCGCAGAATGGTACTCAAATATACAAAATGGTACTCAGTGCTACTATAATTTTACTCTAGTAGCTATGAAGAAATCTCTGTAGCAACTAGGGCTGGCAATTTCGGACCCGACACGGCAGACCCGACATGAAGTTAGCGGGTTTGGGTCAGGGTTAAACGGGTTCGGGTCGTAAACGGGTCGACACGATAGACCCGTTTAATAAATGGGTCGGGTCCGGGTTTAGGGTCTGGACACGGTAGACCCGGGAAGACCCGTTTAGTATTCAACAGGTCGTGTCAGGTCTACCCGCAATCCGATACTATAATATATAATACCAGCGGGTCTTTCGGGTCAGGTCGGGTCGAGTCGGATTGGGTCGGATCGGGTCAACTGAATAGTCCCGGGTGATAAACGGGTCTTATCGGGTCTACCCGTTTATTAGCTGGTCGGGTACGAGTTTAGGATCTAGACACGATTAGTTAAACGGGTCGGGTCCGGGTCTGGGGGTTTTGGACACGAACCCGACTAGACACGACATGAACCCGACATGACCTGACCCATTGCCACCCCTAGTAGCAACCACGGCAATTATCGTAACGACTGCAGTGATTTCAGTTATATGAAAATTATACTCAACACTACACTGATTTTATTGTAGGAAATTTAGTATCATTTTTATAAAATTGAGTAACATTTCTATAGTGATTTCATTGTAAATAGGGAAATCTTTTTAGTAGTCACGTCGTAAATCACTATAGCAGCAACGAAATCACTGTAGCAACCTGTGCCACTATTCCCATAAAAAAAGTGTCATTATAACATCTATTGTTAAGTAATTGTGGGAGGATCCCATGGGTATTTTTGCTATTTAAAAAAAAAAAAACATGTCATCTAAAATGGTTGGCAAATGATCTATTACATGCAAAAAACACGAGAGATTATCAACGTTAAAAATTACTTCGATTTCATGGACCTAAGCTTAATTAAAATTATTAAGTTTATTGCACATTATCATGATGCTACATACTGGACCTATACTTAATTTTCCTTATATGTTTTTCTAGTTATCTATGAAAATAAGCTTAAATTAATAAGGGAACCCAAATCTTCAGCCACATCATTTGCACCCCACATCATAGCCATCCATTGCTCCCATACTCGTACTACAAGAATATTGACTATTAATGGCAGTTTTTAGTAATTACTGCTAAATATTTTATACTTCTCTAACACTATTTGTAACTATAAAAATTAGTAAATTAATGTTTATCTACATTTATTATTTAGAAAAATAAAATTTTATAGAAAAATTCTACAGCCTACGCCCTTTCCATTAGTCAAAATAATGTGACTTACTTGTAAAGCCTTTAATAACCCCAGTTTTAGACGGTAGTTGAATATTTTTAGCGGCACTTTTGACCGCCGCTAAAAGTTAGTATTCTTGCTGTGCCGACTGGTGCATCTCACTCAGCCTCAGTCAACAGGCATAGAGGAAGACATAGATCTATATTTAAGGCATAGATCAAATGAAGTACTTGAAGGCAGTAATTAAAGAAGCTCTACGTCTCCACCCTCTTGCCCCTATAAGATTTAGAATGTGCTGATTTTTTGTGAATGTTCAATATAAGATTTAGAATGTGCTGATTTTTTGTGAATGTTCAATATAAGGTTTAGAATGTGCTGATTATGCCTTTTTTTAAGGGAGGACAAGGGGCACTACGGTTAGGCCGTAGGCAAGTGCAGCAAATCAAACGGTAGCATAAATAATCTCTTTGCATTGATGGTGGGAGGAAGAGCAGATAGAGTGGTACGTGGCAGGTGCCGATTGGGCTGGTAGCAAAAAAATCTCTGTGCATTGATGGTGGAAGGATGGGAAGAGAGAGAAACGTGGCATGAGCCAATTGGGTTGTATGAAATTAACCTAAGCATAAAACGTGTGAACAACGAGGATATTATCAAGCATGTCCCCGTTGTTTTACAATAAATCCCTCTAATGTAATTTAACTAGTGCATGCCCGTGCCTGTCGGCACTGCAGCGGGCCGCCTTCGGCGGCAACACACCCCCCGGGTATCACCACCCCCACTGTCGTATGCGATGATAACACACCTGACCGCCTTGGCATGCCCGTGCCGATTGGCACGAAGCGGGAGCCTTCGGTGCGACCAACCAACCCCCAACTCCGCTACCCCAGAGAGAGAGAGAGAGAGAGAGAGAGAGAGAGAGAGAGAGAGAGAGAGACCGTGGGGAAAGAGAGAGAGAGAGAGAGAGAGCAGGGCCGTCTCGATACAAACTGAGGCCTAAGACGAAAATTCTAAACCCGATGTTAGCGGGTTTAGATTTGGCATAAACGGGTTCGGGTCATATAAGGGTCAACCCGATCGACCCGTTTATTTAATGGGTCGGGTTCGGGTTTGTACTTATAGCCCAATTGACCCGACTTGACCAGTTTACCAAATGGGACGTGTCAACCCGACCCGACCCGAGCCAACCCGAGCCAACCCGACCCAACCTGACCCGACACGACCCGACCCGTTTAGTAAACGGGTTAAACGGGTCGGGTCGGGTCGGGTTTGGGTTTAAGTTGTTGACCCGTTTATTAAATGGGTCGGGTTCGGTGTTTTGCCCTTATACCTATGTCTCAACCCAACCCGATCGACCCGACCCATTGCCACCCCTACTTGAAGGCAGACGTAGGGCTGCAACTTGGGCGGGCCAACCGGAACCCAACCCGAGTCCAACCCGAACCCAACCCAAATTTGGGCGGGCTAACCTGAACCCAACCCGAGCCCAACCCGAATTATCTCTCCTCTACCATATTGAAGCCGATCAACCCATCCCGCACAACCTGATCAACCTGGCCAACCCGACGAATTAGGCTAGGGCTAAGGAAGTTCAAACAGACCTTGGGTTGGGTTGGGGGTACAAAAGATGCTAAGTTAGGGCTTTGAGGTTTGGGGTACAAAAGAAAAGGGCAATGTTGGTATTAAAGGGTCACTGAGTAAGTTATTGAGAAACGATAGGGAGATGGGGGCTAGTTACAGAGTTTTGGGGTATGAATAAAATTTCCCAAAGATTAGGATAAATTACACTTTGCCCCTATGTAGTTTTGCTCAAAAACACTTAACTCCCATGTAGTTTATTTTGTTCCAAATCTCTCTCTAAAGTTTGAAATGTTAGCACAATACACCCTTTTGTCAACTACATAATTTCCTTGTTTGGTGATTTCTATCTGATTGAAACTGAATTGAAGGGGGCAAAATGTTTTTTTATAGCTATAAGGGGGTTTAGTGTTTTTAAGTTAAACTTCGGGGGGCAAAGTGTAATTTACTCTAAAGATTCTTATATTAATTGAAATTTGAGAGTGATTTTTGTAAGGGATTTCGGGTGATTTTTATATGATCGAAACTGAATTGAAGGGGGCAAAATGTTGTTTTATAGCTATAAGGGGGTTTAGTGTTTTTAAGTTAAACTTAGGGGGCAAAGTATAATTTACTCTAAAGATTCTTATATTAATTGAGATTTGAGAGTGATTTTTGTGAGGGATTTCGGGTGATTGGGTTGCCTTCTTTGTGAGCCAATTAATTATGTATTAATTGAGGGACTTCCCTTGTGAAGAAGTGAAGGGGTGAGTCCCATTCTATGGTTAGATCAAGAGATGATGATCAAATCTATCCGTCCATTTTTGTCTAGTCAGCAAGTTGTTCCGTTTTGTCTAGTCAGCATGTAGACCGCCGTCCCTTGTTATATAGATTATTTTTTTTAACAATATAGTCCTTCAATCATTTGTTTCTTCCTCCCCTGAATCTCACCACTTCAATCATTTGTTTTTTTCAAGATGAAACACGCTCATCTTAACCTTGCTTAAATCTCATCCCCTCGTAACCCCTCCCTCCCAAACAAATCCTAGCCGTTGTTTGATATATATAGTTCCAGTTCTGAGGGAATCCATGGGTTTTATCAGTGGAAGGTGGAGGGAAACCCACCAAATGTTTTTTTTTTTGACATATTACATATGAAATTCAACTCAGTTAAAGGTAGAGAGAAATTTTACAGGAAACCCATAGATTTGAAAGAAAATACAGACTCCCATGTAAAATCTAACCCAATAATTAACATGCAAAACACAAACCTAAATCACTTGAGCACCATGGATCTGATCGGATTAAGGATCGTCGTTTTTGTTTCACCGGTGAGATTGCCAACATTCCGTGATCTCTTGACCGTGCAAGTGAGGGAAAATCTTGAAACAATAGGCCCACGCAGAGATTATCGGAATAGGAGGTGTGTGGATCGATTTGGGGAAGCAACGATCAATGAAGA
>OX393555.1:48138388-48148388 GCA_947650365.1 Chamaelirium japonicum | reverse complement strand
ATTCGCTGTTACTGTGCGCGCCACAGTAACAGCCGGGTTTTTTGTTGGGAATGAATTACAGCCGCCCGATCGGAGCGAATCGGACGACCCAGAATTGTCCCGGATTTTTTCCGTGCGGGACGTCCCGTAGGTGAGCAAATCTCATATATATATATATATAGGGCATGCTATGCTGCGGCATGCGGTGCATGCGGCACTGCATCGCAGCCGTCTGATGCACGCGCTGCGTGCATCACATGCACGCAGCAGTGCATCAGACGGCTGCGGTACAGTGCCGCACTTACCGCATGCCGCATTATTGCATTTCTCTCTCTCTCTCTCTCTATATATATATATATATATATATATAATATTTCACTACGAATGGATAAAGAGAGCCGTTCGATACAAACATAAGAGGCGGTTAGAAAATCAAAGGCTGAGATCTCGGCAGCACACACCGTCTTTTTGTAAAAAAGGTACAAATGAATAAGCCTTCATTCATCGTCCGATTAAATCAATCGGTCTAAAATTCACACCTATAATTTTTTTGCAAGTAGAAAATTGATATCGCACATATTCACTGCAACACTGACCCTTTAAACCAGCCGGAGAGTGGATCATAGCCATCCATTTCACAAGGCCATCCGAATCCCGTCTCTCTCCCACGATCTCCACTACTGCACCGTAACCATCGTTCTCTCTCCCTCAAATCCCTCCTCCCTCTTCCCACAAATCCCGCCATACCCCATCTTTTCCACGATCTCTTTCCCCTATAGCGCCATAACCTCTCTCTCTCTCTCTCTCTCTCTCTCTCTCTCTCTCTCTCTCTCTCTCTCTCCGATGGATCAACAGCAAAGGGGAGGGAACGACAGCGACGAGGAGGGGGTTGATCGGCTCCTCCTCCCACCATCCTCTCTGCCAGGCGATTGCCCTCCTTCTACCCTCCCGGCGGCCCCGAAAAGTGAATCGCCCGATCCCTCCCTCTCTCTATCTCTACTACAATCGGCCCAATCTCCTCTCACCCAATCTCTGATGTTGAAAATTCAGTCATCTTCGTTCTTCTCTCTCTAATCTCTCCCGATCTTCAGTTACCCCTTAATTTACGATCCCACCAACCCACGATTTTGCCCCGAAGAAAACCCCTCCCTCTGCTCTCCCGACTGTTATGGTGATCGCAACCCCCCTGGATCCCTCTTCTCTCCTCTCCCTCTCCGATCTCATGTGTTGCTCGACTACGCGGCGCCGCCGCGACCTCCCCCGTCTCCGCTGCCTGCAATGACGATGTCACCGGCAACGACACACCACGCCGCCCCCTTGCGACGATGACGACACCGACGCCCTATGCTCCCCCCAACAACGATTGGTGCATCTCTCTCTCTCATTGGTTTTGATTGTGCCAACAAACCCCTCCCTCTGCTCTCCCGGCTGTTATGGTGATCGCAACCCCCCTGGATCCCTCCTCTCCTCTCTCTCTCCGATCTCATGTGTTGCTCGACTACGCGGCGCCGCCGCGACCTCCCCCGTCTCCGCTGCCTGCAATGACGATGTCATCGGCAACGACACACCACGCCGCCCCCTTGCGACGATGACGACACCGGCGCCCTATGCTCCCCCCCAACAACGATTGGTGCATCTCTCTCTCTCTCTCATTGGTTTTGATTGTGCCAACAAACCCCTCCCTCTGCTCTCCCGGCTGTTATGGTGATCGCAACCCCCCTGGATCCCTCCTCTCCTCTCTCTCTCCGATCTCATGTGTTGCTCGACTACGCGGCGCCGCCGTGACCTCCCCCGTCTCCGCTGCCTGCAATGACGATGTCACCGGCAACGACACACCACGCCGCCCCCTTGCGACGATGACGACACCGGTGCCCTATGCTCCCCCCAACAACGATCGGTGCATCTCTCTCTCTCTCATTGGTTTTTTATTGTGCCAACAAAAAATTGCTATTGGTTGTAATCAATGAATTAATTGATGTAGGTGTTGGTTGATCTTCTTTGTTTTTATTTTCAGCCATGTATACTCAAGGATCATCTCTTCTTCCTTTTTTTAAAATTTGATTGGTTGTGAACTATTTAAAAATATTTAAATCTGATGTAAAAAGGAAATTCGTTTTCTGTTATGCCCCCTTTCTCTCTTAATTGTTTTTCCTTTTTTTTAATCTGCCCATCGTGGCTATGTTGGTTGATATTCTCTATTTTATTTTTCAGACATGCCCATTGTAATTTGCTTTTTATTATCTGCGATGTACAATAGTTTTTTTTTTAATTTGTTTTTTGTTTTGTTTTTTGATCTGCCATGTACCCTCCCTCTGTTGATCTTCTTTATTTTTTTTAATCTACCTCTTTGTTATCTGACCATCGTGCTTATGTTGATCTTCCCTATTTTTTTAAACTGATTTGTCTGATCTGCTATATATGCTTTTGAGATCTACCCACCGTGCTTATGTTGATCCTTTTTTTTTTGGGATATGCTTTTTTTATTCATCTGTTATTGAACTGCTTGCCATTCTTTTTTTTTCCAGTAAAGCAACAACATTCTGTCTTAAACTGATACAATTTATTTGGCAATGTTCAAGCTGCCTATTGTTTCTGAGTTCACCGCATATTTCACGGAAGCTGGCATGCACAAATGCGACCCTTTAGTATCTGTTTCGCCTACCATGGCTTCCATTCCCAACACCACCATATTCGGTTAGTTCCATCAGTGTTTCCTTCACTCTCTATCATGTTTTGTATCATATAATTATTGGTTATTTTCTTTATTAGGGTTTGATCATTGTAGTTAGAATATCTATGTTCAAGTTCAGGTAGGGAACAAAATGAGAATGGGAATGCCTTAATTTAGCTCCCATCAAAGAATGCCATCTTATTCGGATATGTTTAGATTTTACATAAGGAATTTATTTCTTATGCTACTCTATTATTACATTATTTCATAGATTTTTTTGTTGTATTTTACTTAATTTACTATTTGAAATTTATTTATATGTGATTGGTTCCCCTATGTATGCTCCTCTCATACCTCCTTCGCATAATTAATGATTTAAGCTCAATCTTAAAATTTTGTTTTGTGCTAATGAGATTAGCAATCATCATGAAAATATTTTTTGTTTATGAGATTTACAAATCATGAGGAATTAATCACGGATGATTGCAGTTGTTATCCTTGAGACACCAGACACCTGACGGATCTTGAACCATTGCACCATCATGGACCGCCGGGATCGCGATCCATCGGCCGGCTACTATCCTCTGCCTGACGAAGCCGCTGTTGTCCAAAGCCCAACATTCAACAAGATTGCAGTTTTCTCCTCCTCGAGACACAGACTCGACGGTAATAAAGCTTCTCTGTTTACTCAACATCGCAGTTCAGAAAGAGAGAGAAGAGTTTTCTGTTCACATGTGCTCACACACACACACACACACACACACACACACACACACACACAGAGTTTTCTGTACACTGAACAACAGTATCTAATGTGAATGTTAAATTATTTCTGTGTTACTCTACTACTCGATTCAAAATCAATTGATGGGTGAGGATGAGGATAGAAGAACTGAATTAGTTCACTAATTTTAATTTCTTGAATGTGTTTTTTTTATTCTTATCATCTTTGGTCTCATGATAGATGTGGATGTTGGGGATGCAGGCGGGGGGATCCAGTCTGATGAGATAATGTCGACCCCCTTCTTTCTTTCTTTTTTCGTTCAATTTATTCGCTCGATGGGATGTTGCCAAGGCTTACTTATCAGTGTGATCATCAATCAATTCATATCCGTGTGGAATCAGTGTGTAAAAATTTGGTAATTAGCAGTAGATTGTAATGGGTTCCTATGAAGATCCATTAATTTTAATGGGGTTTTGATATTATGCTAAATCCTGGTAAATCTCAGAAAAAAAATGCTATGTCGTTGGTATCCTCAAGTATTCTTCATTGATGAACTTTATGGTCACATAAAGTAAGTAAGCAGTAGCTGAAGAATTACATTTGTAAAAGGGTGGTAAAAGTTGGTTAAAGAAGCTGAAACACATGATTGCATTACCGCATATTAATAGATATTACGTCGCAATATGAAATGGTAACACAGTGGATGGCATATGATATCAAAGAGGATACCATAAAGATTACAACAGCAAGCACCAACATGGAAAGCACCTTTAAATTCAGAACTGTTTGAGAAGTCATTGGAGATGCATCTTACGAACATGAGATCTCTTTGCTGAAGGGTTTTCTGGACACTAAACAACACACACACAGAGAGAATGAGAGAGAGATATGAGTTTTCTGACACTGAACAACAATATCTAATGTGAATGTTAAATTATTTCTGTGTTACTCTACAATGTTATCTATTAATGGTAAATTTTAGAACAATACCTCCAATGTAGTCTATTTTGTTCTGAATCACTCCATAAAGTTTTTACAGAGAGAGCAAATAAATTTGGTAATTACACTTTACCCCCTATAATTTAGCTAAAAAACACTTAACCCCCATGTAGTCTATTTTGTTCCAAATGACTCACTAAAGTTTGAATTGTTAGCACATTACCCCCTGTTGTCAACTTAAATTCCTCATTTAGTAATTTTTATCCGATTAAAATTGAATTGAAGGGGCACAAAATGTAGTTTTTTATCTACAGGGGATTAAGTGTTTTTGAGCTAAACTTTAGGTGAGCATAGTGTAATTTACCTAAAAATATTTGTTGTGGGGATTTTGCTGAAGATGTTAAGTGAGACATCTGGGCCATTGATGTAACACCATGTTCAATCCAAAATTGATATATGTTGAACAATAGCAGTCTAAAAGGAGTGCAAGACATACTTCGAGGCTTTGGAGTCGGGTCTCAAATGTTCGACAGTTGACGATGTGGACCCCGCAACTTAATGTTAGTGTTCCCGTCGAATGTGGGTCCCGCTGAATGGATTTTGCCGCCCCTACCGAATATGAACGACCCCCATTGAAAATCTTTTTCTGCCGAAGAGGGTCGCAAATGCTGCCGAAGGCAGTCGTCCGAGGGGCGACATGCTCGGGCTTTATATGTAGTTTCTTATCGCTGAAGGTGGTCATTGCAGTTTCGAATATGGGCACAACTCACGAAATATTGTTATTACCCTCAAAATATTAATATTACATTTGAAATATTGTTATCTCCCTCGAAATATTATCGCTAATCTCGAAATATTTTGTTGCAACCTTCAAAATATTGTGACCTTACTCGAAATATTGTCCCCTTCCTTAAAATATTGTCTCCTTCGAAATCTTTTGTGTGCATTTCGAAAGCTGTCGAATGCGACCACGAAATATTATCGTCTTTCTCAAAATATTGTCACCGCTCACGAAATATTGTTATCACCCTCTAAATATTGTTCTTTCCCTCGAATATTGTCTCCGTCTTTGAAATCTTTTGTGTGCCGACAGGCACGGGCATTCATATATAGACTAATCAAATATTACTATTGTTATTTTCACTCAAACAATATTATTATCACCCTCGAAATATTATTCTCTCGCTTAAAAATATCATCACTTTTAAATTATTATTGCCACCTTTAAAATATTGCCTCTTCCCTCAAAATTTTATCACGCCCTCAAAATATTTTGTCGCCCTCAAAATCTTTTGCGTGCCGATAGGCACGGGCTTTACTAGTATATATATATAGGGAAAAGGGATGTTGGACCTGAGGTGCAGTGTTGTTGCTGCACCTCAGGCATTGTTTGACCATCATAGAAGTTTTGGAATTTGATGAAATTTGGTGAGGGTGTTGTCTAGGGTAAGATGATCATCCTCACCAATTTTCATCAAATTCCAAAACATCTAGAGGGTTCAAATGGTCGAAGCAAAATCAGCCGTCCACAGTCACCGTTAAAATCTACAGATTTTGCTTTGACCATTTGACCCTCCTAGAAGTTTTGGAATTTGCTGAAAATTGGTGAGGATGATAATCCTAGAAAACACCCTCACCAAATTTCATCAAATTCTAAAACTTGTAGGGGGGTAAACAAGCGAAAGGTGCAGCAACGATGCTACACCTCGGGTGCAGGCTCCCCGCCCCCATATATATATATATATATATATATATATATATATATAGAGAGAGAGAGAGAGAGAGAGAGAAATGCTTGAAACGGCACCTACCGCATGCCGTCTGATGCACTGCTGCGTGCATGCGATGCACGCAGCGCGTGCATCAGACGGCTGCGGTGCTGTGCCGCACGTACCGCATGCCGCAGCATAGCATGCCCCTATATATATATATATATATATATATAGGACGGGGAGCCTGGACCTCAGGTGCAGCGTTAACGCTGCACCGGAGGCCCAGCGCGCGCCAAGTGTCGCAATCCCCGTCAAATCCCGCGCGGCCCGCCCAAAAACCCGTTCAAAATCCCGGGATTAACCGCAGCCGTCGGATCGCACAAAGCCACAGCCGCTGATCGCCAAAGCTTCAGCCACCCGCACTGCACATAGCCTCAGCCGTCCGATCGGATGGATCCAACGGCTCAAAAAAATTTCGTGGTTACTGTAGCCGCTACAGTAACCGCGAAATTGTTTTGAGCCGTTGGATCCATGCGATCGAACGGCTGAAAGCATTATCGCGGTTACTGTAGCGGCTACAGTAACCGCGAAATTTTTTTCAGCCGCCCGATCGCCTCGATCCAACGGCAGAGATTCATCCACACCTAAAACCGGCTGTTACTGTGGCCGCCACAGTAACAGCGAGAAACGGTGGTCTGGGGGAATCCGATCCGTTGGATCGAGACGATCGGGCGGCTGAGGCTATGTGTGGTGCGGGCGGCTGAGGCTTTGGAGATCAGGCGGCTGTGGCTTTGTGCGATCCGTGCGATCGGGCGGCTGCGGTTAATCCCGGGATTTTGAGCGGGTTTTTGAGCGGGCCGCGTGGGATTTGACTGGGATTGCGACACTTGTCGCGCGCTGGGCCTCTGGTGCAGCGTTAACGCTGCACCTGAGGTCCAAGCTCCCCGTCCCCATATATATATATATATATATATATATATATATATATATATATATATATATATATATATATATATATATATATATATATATATATATATATATATATATATATATATATATATATATATATATATATATATATATATATATATATATATGAGGGCAGGGAGCCTGCACCTGGGGTGTAGCATCGTTGTTGCACGTCTCACTTGTTTACCCTCCCTAGAAGCTTTAGAATTTGATGATTTTTTATGGGTGTGTTGTCTAGGGTAAGGTGATCAGCCTCACAAAAAATCAGTAAATTCTAGAACTGCTAGGGTCATCAAATGTATTCGGCAAAATTAACGGTTACAGTGAGTGGTCGAAAATGTTTCAAACATTTGATGACCCTAGAAGTGTTAGAATTTATTGATTTTTTGTGAGGATAATCCCCTTACCCTAGAGAACACATCCACAAAAATCAGCAAATTCTAAAACTTCTAGGATGGCAAACAATGCCTGAGGTGCAACAACGATGCTGCACCTCAGGTCTAGGCTCCCTTTTCCACACACACACACACACACACACATATATATATATATAGAGAGAGAGAAAAAACGGGATATAGGCTGACATCCCATTTTCAATTTAGGCTGTCAGCCACGTGGCATAGTTTGAACCATCGGATGGTACGAAACTATATCAGCAGCCTCTATTAGAGATCGGCAGTGATTAGATCGCAGAGAGACAGAGATCTCGCGCCCTCAACCCCCGACGGCGCCCGCTCGCGTCCTCAACCACGGCTCCGCCCGCGTCCTCATCCCCGGTGGCGCCCGCGTCCTCAACGCCCGATGGCTCCGCCCGCGTCCTCAACCCGCTCCTCCACCGGCGAGAGATCGAGGAGATCTTCTGTTATCAGGGCTGGGATCTCCCTTCCTGACTTCGATCTGAAACCTTAGCCGGGGCTGTCGGTCCTCCCGGATCTCCCTCCCCAGATCTAAAATCGACCCCTGTCTTCAACCAGGTGAGCTCTCTCTCTCTCTCTCTCTCTCTCTCTCTCTCTCTCTCTCCAAGGGTTTTAATCAACGCAAAACCCTTTCTATCTGCAACTCTCTCTCTTTCATCCTCCCTTTTAATGACGGACGTCTCCAATGGGAGCAGAAGCAAGAGGAGGAAGAAAAGTGGGAGAGAAGGTCGAGGTATACGCCCCCACCGGCGCAATGCGATCCCCATCTCGTCTTCTTCTTTGTCCACAGCTCTACACGATCCTCTTCTCTATCACCCAGAAAGCATCCGTATTGATTCATGGCTGTGTGTGGTTCCAATTGTTTTGGAAAATGGGTTTTTTTAGTCCTATTTGTTTCTCCAGTTTAATCTCTCTACCTTCCCGATTCCGCTCTTTTTGATCCGATTGGTCTTGATTCCCAATGTTTGGTGGTTTCAGTACGATTGGTGTTGCTTGGATCATCTCTATATTGGTTCAATGTTCATGGAATCAATTTCGTTCTTTTCTCTCTCTACTCTCTAAAATATTGTTCGAAATGTCCATCAGGTGTTTGATTTAATGCTCTTTTCTTTTAAAGGACATTAATTTTTAGAAAAAACCAAATCAAGTCGGAGCATCCCCATCCCTTGCTCAAACCTTTACTCAAATCTGAGTAAAAATTTGAGTAAAAGCTCAATCTGATACAGAAGACTCCATCCCTTGCTCAAATTTGAGTAATAACTCTATTTGGTATGAGTTTGAGTAAAGGCTTCTCAATTCTACTTTGGTTTTTTACTTCAGGTGCTATATACTGATGAAGGGCTTGATCTTGGCATAGTTGTGTAGTCATTAACTTTGGACAAAGCTCTTGCATTATTGAGTACATTGATCTTTTGAGTGACCATCAATGAGGCACGTCGTGGACACTCTTGACAGATAACTAATGCGAGCTAGAAATATTCACAAGAAATTTTGAAAGCTCGAGGATGTCATTCGTCTTTCCGTTCGGATGTTCTAATTGGGCGCAAACTTCACAATGCCTTCAAGCTTCGACTTAGTGATGATTGTCCTACTACCCCGTCGAAAGAGGTTAATAGTGATTAAAGCCTAGTGATATAACAGGAACACTGAGGGTTTTCCCTACACTGTGATGCTGATGTTATTTTCTGTGCAGTTTCACGTTGCTTGTGTTTGTTTGACTATTGCGTTTTGAATGGATGCAAGCATTTGTTTTGCTCTTTCTCTATGAGTTGGTTTCTAATCCCTCACCTCTCCATATTTGCGGAAACCTCCCTCGTGTACACCGTTGCAGAACTACATGTACGCACTTTCCACTGATGTGTGTACGAAATCTGTGTAAATGAAGTGCTGAAACTGTGTACATGACGGAGGTTTCTGAAGTATTGAGATCCGATGGAGGTTTCGGTACTTAGCCTACTAGTTAGGGATAAATTTGCGAAAAAAAAAAAGAATAAACTGTATTAAGTTGTGCTTCCCATAGTAGCCTGTGAAATTAGTGTTTCTTATATAGTGTTAGGTCTCTTGGTAAAAATATGTGGCAATGTGAACTGTGAACTATGTCTATCTACCATGGCAAGTAGTGATTCCATAGGTGGTGGGACTGATGCGTCGATCTACAACATGGTTGTTGGGTGGTGTGCCAGCTAATCCCATCTTAAAGCCATAGACACTTGTGATGATTGGGCCCCTTTGCCTTCTTTATGCCTCAGCTTAGCCCTAATACATGATTCAAGGACAAGGGGGATGTGTAAGGCTACAATGGGTCCTGGTGCTTTATTTCTGCTGTGAAACCAGTAGAGGTCCCTGGTTCGTTTTGACAGGCTTGTCTGGGTCCTGGTGCAGTGGAGGCTTGGTGCATATTTATGTCGTCCAGATTTTATTCATGTCTGGTTCTGAGCTTCTTCTGGGCTCCCACTATTATTGGGAGTTACTGTGCAGTTGGAGAAGATTTTTTTTTTTTTTCGAGAATAAGTGGAGGAAGAATTTCCCAGCTAATGGACATACATGAAGCCATGGCTTGCTTTGTTTCTCTCCTCGGGTGCACCTG